>RJWH01000377.1:0-367342 GCA_004363575.1 Solenodon paradoxus
TCTTTGAATGTTTTTATCTCTTTGCTGGTTTGCTTGATTGAGTTCCTCTGTCCTATCTTCCAGATCACTGATTCTGTTGGAAGCTTCATCCATCCTATTGTTGAGGCCCTCTATTGAGTTCTTTAGTTTGGTTATAGTGTCTCTTACCTGTTTGGTATATTGTTTTAATTCTTCTCTTTGCTTCTTGACATTCTTGTTTACTACATCTACTGATTTCTGGATTCCCGTGCGTATATTAATTACCATTTCCCTAAATTCCTCATGAAGTATTACATACGTCTGCTGTATTCAAATTTTCTCCTGGGTTTTTTAAATTTGGTTCATCATTTCACGTATATTTCTGTTGTTTGCTCTATTCGTCATTCTGTTAATAGTTCTGAGAGTTCGGTTTCTCTGGCATTGTGTAGGTTTGACTTGCCCAGGATTGGCAATCAGGCTACAGTTTCACCTCTACTGACAAGATGGCGCTAATGAGTAGCATTGAGGCTTGAGACTGTATTCCAGGGGGTGGGGCACCCGATGGGCGGAATTTCTGGTGGTTGGATGTGTGGTGGGTGGGATTTCCACTCAGCGGACCCCAGGCTCTGGTGTGAAATGGTTGTGGGAGCGGTTTGAGCTCCTTGGCTGATTTCTGGTTATGTCTGCGCCCAGTGCAATTTCTTTGCACAGGCTCCAGCTTAGCTCCCAGTGTACTGGCTCTCTCTCGGAAGTCTGCCCTCCATTGCTCCTGGTCTCAGTCCCATGGGCCTGCCTCTCACTGCCTCTGCAGCTGGTGTCAAATTTCCTAGCCTCCGCCCCACTGCACGTCCAGAGACTTCTGAGCTCTGTCTCAAATCCAAATCTGTGACTTCGCTCAGATCCGCACTGGGTGTCCTCACCAAGCATTGTCAGCTGATTCATCTCCAGCTGAAGTGCCGGTTGTTTCTTGGTGTTTCTCAGGAAAATAGGTGATTTTTTAAAGTTTTTTTTAGTGTCTGTAGAGAGCGACCCAAAAGTGTGTCCTATCGAGTCACCATGAGGAAGTCAATCCCTATGATCTGTGATCTTAAAAAAATATTTCATTATTGCAACAATAATCACATCAGAAGATCGTTCTTCTATTAGAATCCCAGAATACTTTCTTGAAGGAATACAAAGAGATCATATGCCATATGCATTTCTATTTATCAGAAGGCTTCTAAAAGTCAATTTTTTTTGGAGAAGACGTCTTCTTGTTTTGAATGACAGCTCTTAATTACATGAACAAATACTACTACTGTTCACTTCAGCAACTAAACAGTTGGTTACCCAGATACTCTCTGAGACATCCAAAAGACCAAGATCCAAATTTCTTTTTGTTTTTGTTTGGTTGTTTGGGTATAAGTATTTAATTTTTATTATCAATACCATCTGTAGATTTTTGAAGATTCTAATGCAATTTTAATGTGAATTTGGAAATCTTTGATTAAAAGGTGCATTTTAAAAAGCAAATATTCCTGGATGATTGATATTATTTTAATTTAGTAAACAGCAACAATGTATTTAAAAGTAATTACTTTATCCAGATGCTAATGTGAATCTTTGAAAAAAAAACAGATATTGGAAAGTGAAGAATAAAATTTAAGCACACCCTGGTGGAGTAGATGTTGGACATACTCCACATATATCCCAAGGTCCCAGGTTCACATCCCGGGACTCACAGGAACAGCCAGGATTAACAGCTAAATAAAAAATCAATAAAATTCTTCTTTCCCCGCTCTCTTCCTGCCTACCTGCTTTTACTTACCTTCATTCCTGCATACACCTTTCCTTAAAAATAAAAGAAAGCAAAAGTTGCAATTTTAGATTTCATCAGGGTCAGGAAGGAAAACGTCATGGATAAACCCATATTTTGCTCCAGTATTAAGGAAAAGTGATGTTTCAGCTGGAAAATAGTTACACTTTGATTTAATCTCATCTTTTCTGATATATTTGAGAAGTGCAGTCCATTTGACAACAATATTAGGATAAGGCTATGTTGCTTTACCTAGGTAGCCTTAAATACAGTAGCTTAATAAAGTAGATAGCTCCAGGGAGAATATTCCAGGCTGGTGGGAAGTATTACCCCTTGTACTTATTCAGGAGTCCGTCTTGTGCTTTCCCTCAGGGCATTGTCCATGTTTTAGTAAGCAAAAGTGGCTTTAATTCACACCTGGTCATGGTCACAGCCATGTCCCATTTTATATGAATGGCAGACAGGTCTACTGGGACAATGTCATCACAATTCCATTGGCCTAAACTTAGTCACACAGCTACATTAAGATGCAAGGGAGCTCGAAAATGCTGTCTCCAGCTGGACACCACATGATCAATTTAAATTCCTATGCTATGGAAGGGTGGGAGAAGAGATTTTGGTGGACAACCAAAAGTTTTCTGGTCTTTGGGAGACATTCTGAGAGAAATGATCAGATAGCATTCTAGCCTTGCTATAGCAATGCCATATACACGACAGCATTTTAATGTAGAGCTTGGAAGCACTAGCTTCAAAGACAAGACTCATGGCTCAAATAATGGTTAATATGTACTAACGACCCTATTGCAGAGTTAAGAGAAAAAGAGCACACTCGATTCCAAAAGGATATTTTTGGGGAGGAGTAATGCAGAAAGATAGAAAAAGGCCCAGGGCTTAAATAAACACATCTGAATCGGAGGTGATGTGTTGTAAGACAATTGAAAGTCAGTTGATTTACTGTGCTTCTATCCAAATGAAAATAAGGTCACCCCTGATTCTGAGAAGTTCATATAGGAAAGGGAAAGAATTCTAATTAGGATTAAGAACATTATCTCTCTCCAAATGTCTGCAAGGACAGAATACTGGTTCTGTCTATGGCTATACCTATACTTTTGCAATATGACTTTTTTAAAAAGGAGAAGATAATTTGGTAAACTGATAACTAATTTAGATAATGCTAATTGTATTGAGTGGAAGATGATTAGGAGAGTTATAAGAGAAGCCTCAAGTGTGCTCTGCATCGGATATTATTGAAAACATTAATATTATGTAAAGTGTTATACCTTCCACAAAAGAAAGACAATTCCTGGGTGTGTTTGCATTATACAAAACGGGAAGAGGAGGAGCTGGAGGCAGAGGTATGTGGCGTGGTGGTTATGCTGATTTTGGTGAATTCTGGACTCCTTCTTTAATCCCCTTCTGTAAATAGTCTTGCACACATGCACACCCGTGACCAAATTGTATAACATCGTCACTGGCTTTATAATCACAAGCTATACTTTGCATGTGAATTCCCAGTACAAGTTTATCTTCTCAGTGAAATTTAAATAGTCATGGATAATAAACAAGTCCTTTTTTTTAAGGTGTACACACAATTTGCTGCCTTAAAACATCTGGGTCTTAGCTATCCTTTCCTGTGGTATGGCTGCTGTCATTGATTGCATTTTTGAAGGATTAGTTAAATATTTGTTTCCCATTTTAAGTAAACAGAGTCTGCTAATTTTTGTAAGTCTGATGTCCCATTTAGACTTCCTTTTGCATTATTTGGAGTAATTATAGTGCCTTCATGTTACTCTACCAAATTTGCCTTTGTCAAAGTCACCAATGACATTATTAATAATAATAATGCAAGAGTCAGCTCTCAGCCCTCTTCTTTCAGCATTATTGGACACAGCTGACCATTCCCTCCTCGAAATTTTTCTTCATTTCTTAGATATCATGTTCTGCTGATTTTTCTGATATCTCATTAGCCAGTATTTTTCAGTCCTTTTCTGGTTTCTTCTGTAACAAAGTCCTGGATAGTTGCTTTCCACACACATTTTCTGTTTTATCACAAGTACTTAGACTGTATTTCTGAGTCTCTGCTGCAATTTGGAAGTATAACAGGTTCTCCACATTCTTTGCCTTTCTCCTGGCATGGTGAAGACACTCATGGTGACCTTGGAAAACATGTATTGAAGATACAGGAGCCACAGATGGCAGGAGAGTTACACTCCAATCACAAACACCCAATCTGGACTCTGTGAATGAGCAATATGCATCTATCAAGTTTGAACCATTATACCTTTCTGGTTTAGTTTACAGTAGCAGGAAGTATTACCTAGACTAATCCGCTCCTTTTCTCCCCACTCTGTCCATACTGGATACTCTGGGCTTAGCCCTTGGATCTGTTCTCTTACTGCTTCTTTCCTTTATGATTGAATTCCATCTTATGCATTTGTATTTTTGTCAGCTGTGTCCTTCCAGTTAGTTGCTCAGATTAATAGTCATTCTCAGAACGCACTGGTGGAGTAGCATTTAGGTCAATCAACTGCAAAGAGGAGGCCACGTACTCCTGGGTTTGAGTCATAGACCTGTGGGAAACAACCAGTGTGAACAACTAAATAGAAATCAAATGAAATGCTTCTTCCTCCTCTCTCTTAAAAAAAACCCAAAAACCACTTATTCTTTCTTGTTTACTTTTTTTCCCCAATTGTCTCTTTTTAAAACAAAACAGAATAAAATGTAGCAATCAAGAAGAGAAGGGAAAAAAAATAACCCTCTCCGGCATGATCTCCCCTTCCTTCTGGTGACGGCAGTTTTGCTGTCAAAGTTCAAAGGTTGATTCTAATTTCCTATTGCTGCATTTGCATTGCTTCTCCTTGGTTCAGATTTAGGTTAAGTCACCCAATAATTTCTCTTTCTCCTTTTGACTTATTTCACTCAGCAAAATGCCCTCAAGTTCCCTCCATGTTGTCTTGAATGGCAAGATTCCACCTTTTATGGCTGAGTAGTATTCCATTGTGTGTATATCCAGATCTTCTTTATCCACTCATCCATACTTAGGGTAATTCCATAGTTTATTATAAATATGAATATAGCGGCACATACATCTTTTTTAGTTCAATACCCGTAATAGGTCTAATACCTGTAATAGTATTCAAGAAATATTTGTGGAATGAATGAGTGAATTTTCTACATTCCTTTTGAACTAGACAGGAAAATTCAAATTTTAAAGTGCTTTTTTAAAAACATTATATGAAAAAGAAAAAAAGAAAAGGAAGGAAGGAGAAAAAGAGAGAAAGAAAGAAGGAAGGAAGGAAGGAAGGAAAAAAAGAAAGAAAGGCAGATAAGACAGAGACGGCATCACACTCTAACAGAAAATACCCTGCACCATCACCAACCAGCATTTTCGCAGTCCTCAAAATTGAATCCATCTCAATAATCATGCTGACAGAGTCCTTGTAAAAGGCTGGGATCTTATGGCCAACATTTCAAGAAGTCATGGCAGGTAAGCTTTTTTTTTTACGTTGGTGTTGTTAGATTCAACATAATAATATGCTAAACCAAGTAGGTCTTTATTTTAGGTAATATTACTAAGTGGTTACACTTTTAGCCCATTTAAAAATGTATTCATATTTCTCTTTGTAAAAACAGTATCAGAATACATGACTAAGAAAATGTAGAAAAAGATAAAGGATAAAAAGTGAAAGAGAAAGGAAAAAAGAAGGGCAACACAGGAAGGAGCATCTATAGTCACAAAGATGTGCAATTACCATTGGTGTACAACCTTCCTTTTCTTCAGCCTTTAAAAAATATCATCTTTCAGTGACTTCAATAAGCTGAATACATTGTTACAAGCCTCTGTGCACATAACAGGAGCCACCTATCAAATGCTGCACCAGAGTTGCTCCTGTTTTTTGCTGCATACACTTGGCAATCAGGTGTCATGATCATAATTATCCTGTCATCAGCAGCATTTAACGACAGACAAGTCCATTCAGACATTATAAACAGCCCAATGTGCATATTTCAGTGACCCATTTTCTCAATGTGGAATAACAATTCCATTTACGTAGCAGTAATGAAACATTGCTTTGTGAAAAACTATGAGAGATTAAAAATGGTTTTGGCCTTGCCTGTAAGTAATGATGTCAAATGATGTAGTGCGGTAATTATCATGAAGACTTAATTCCTGTGTCATCAGGTATTTATAGATATACAAAGCATTCTACCGATTAAACAGCATTCAAGGTGACTAAACATCCACTGTGATTGACAGTTTACAGCTCAGACAGACTAAAAAGCTTAAATAACATTAGAAAGTGGCAGGTGACTTCTTTCCCCTCAGGGCATTTTGCCCTGTGAGGAAAACGATTGAGACTTCTAATAATATTGCTAACAAGTAAGTACTGAACTGTTTGCTTGCAGCAGTCATATTCTGAGAAGGAATGCAAATCCTGTTATGCATCTTTTTCATCTTGGTGAGGTTGCAATGGCTATAAAAGTTAGATGTAAGGTACAGGAAAGTATAACTTCCCTGGAGACTTAAAATATCCTGAAATATGTCCAACTTCTAAGAGTAAATGTTTCAAAGCTGTTGGCCAATATCAACTTCTTTTCTGTCTGATAAAGTCCCTTTCTCAGAAGCAGAGTCCAGATGACTCAGAACCTCAGGCGACCACCATCGCTGCTCTATAAAAGTTCCCTTGCAGCTGAGCCTTCAGTTATATCATACGATTCCTAATTGCACACCTTACCTCAACCTTTATTATATTTTCTTTCTAGCAAGTTCTGAGAAGTTGTTTTTCTTACCATCTTCTCCTTAAGCTGGATGGTACTATTTTCTACAGAGTTGTACTCATAGAAATTTACATGCTTACGGTTCATTGAACTGTATGATTTTTTAAAAATTTTTTATTTCATGGGAATAATGGTACATCTGCAGAGCTATCCTGAGAGCAAGGAGAAAGAATATGAAGTATTTAGCACAGTGCTGTCCCATAGCATTTGCCAAATAATTTTCTTTAATTTACTGTATTTCATCCTTACCACAGTCTCCTGAAGGGGATAATGTGACAGTATTATTTTTGTTTAATGGGTGCATTTGCATCTAAGACACAAAAGTTGAGTGGCTTTCCGAAAGTGACAAGAGTTTCAGGGATCTGAATCACAGTTAGAATCCAAACCTGCTGGTTTTCAACTTCAGGTGTGTTGCCTAGAGTCTTGGAGACCACATCATTGCTCAGGGTGGGAGATGGCCCTCAGCTTTTCATGTCTTCTCCGGCAAGGCCTGCTAACCAACACCAACACTGCCCAGCTGTGTTCCCACAGCTCCTTCAGTTTCCCTCCATTTCTCTTTATTACGCCTGCATGTGGTGCTCATTAAGAGTACAAGCTTTGCTCCCTGACAGTCCTGAGTTTGGATCCTGGTTCAGACTCCTAGCAGTTGTGCCTCAGAGGGACAGAGGCACAGAGGTGGGTAGTAAGGATTCGGACCTGGCACAGGAAAGCCCTCGGTAGTGATTTCCATTGTTATGATGATGATTCCTCAGTGACTCCAGGGCTGCTCTGCTGTACCTGCTGCCATAGCCTTGTCTCCACACCAGCTGTCTCCTTGGGCTCCAGCCAGACCTGTTCCTGGCCTCAACCTGCCACTGAAGCTACTGCTCTCTGTCAGTCAATACCTCCTTCCGACCAATCCAGGCGCTCTTTCCTGCTCGGGCTCTGTGGACTCATCCCTCTGAGTGCTTTTCAGTTTGGTGTCAGCGCATCCCACCCTGGTAGGTTTCCTCATACACGGCTCCCTCTTCTGATGGCACCACTGCCCTCATCCTGCCCTTCTGAACTCTGCCTATCCCTGCAGACAAAGTCGTACGCTTACCATTCTTTCACTGTACCCTACAAGGATCATGGTTTTGCTCATCTCTCCATTTCTGCCATCTTGTACTTATCATCTCGGATTCTAGAGAAATTAACTGATTTATTCATATATACATATGTTTGTTTCCCTACATTTTCTGCATCTTTAAGGGCTTGGTGAGAAATGTTAAAGGAATGTGATTAACATTGTTGACAGGAAGCAAAAGGAAAATGCCTAAGCATCAAATGCATCTCTGCATCTCCTTAACTACTCACCTTTACTTTTTGTTAGAGGGAGGAAGTAGGCAGGAATGAAGGCAAATAGGCAGGCAGGTGGAAAGAGGAGGAAGAAACAATTATTTAGTCAGTTAATTTTTCATGTTGGTTGTTCCCACCAGTCCTTGACTGTGACCTCTGATCCTGGGCTTTATGCAGAACACGGCGGAGCGACAGACTTAACACCTGAGCCATCAGGGCACACCTTGTTAACTACTCTTTACAAACCTGCAGATGGACAGTCATAGAACCCCATGAGTGCATCCCTTTAGAGAGGGTGTCTGGTACCAATATCAGTGATGATATTCTCCCACCCCCTTCTTTGCATGCCATGTCTCCGCTATCTTTTAAAATGTTAGAAATGTATGAATAAATATGGCATGTCTCCAGCACTGGAGTCCTACTTCAAGTTGCATTAAGGTGGCAGTAAATTCAAACTCAGATAAATGCCCCATTTCTGCTGGGCACCCCTGGAACAAGTGAGGTTTGGAATACTCTTTGAATAAGCACATCTGCTGTCCCCATCTCAACACAACAAGAAGTAGTTTTAATATGTTCTATGCAGTTGTATTCTACTGAAAACCCCTCTAAAAACTCAAAAAGCTCCCTCATTCCTGTGGTCTTCCTCACCACTGTGTGCCATGATATATCTCACTGGGCAACTGTTCCTGTTCTGTCATGTGCCATTGACCAGAGTGTTGTTTTTGGTCCCCAGAAATTCTGAGCATCTCATTGTAAAGACACGGACACGGCAACCCTATGGTCATGGACACCACGTAGTCTAACAAGAAAGACATTTGAGAGTCAAGGGTGGGAACTCAGGATTTCTTTCTCCTTCTCCAGTGTGGTGCCAGGAGAAATCCTAAGTGTGGTATAGACATGTATGTCAATGCCCTTTTTCATGAAAAAATAAAAAATGAATCCCAAACAATCCTGGAAGCAACTGACCCTTTTAGCACCAGGCTTAAATATGCCAGTGCTGAGACAAGGCAGCGTGTGCAGAGTAAATATTTTAATCCCTAATTAATCACTTTGGTTAGATTGGTAAAACACAAGTCTAATGAAAATAATTTGAAATTTCCTTCATGAATAATTGCCTTGTTTGGGGAATTGTGGGAAGAGTCAACTGACTGACCTTCCATTCTTACTCAGCTGTACTGCTCTGAAACTTAATTTGTGTCCTTCCACCTCTTCTAGTCACCGTCACGAGATTGAAAATACCTCTCGTGCAGTTTAGCAGCAACTATGAAATATGGCATGAAGTCAGCAGAGAGGTAAAGAGTCTAGCCCCTCCTAGCTTTCTCGTAGCATCTTTCAGTACCCACCAGAGGGGAGAGTGTCTTTGAGACCCTGCCTTCTCTTATTAGGTTGTGAGTAAGATGGATTGCTCCAGGTTATTGAACTGTTCCTGTTCCTTTTTAATTAAAGACTTGAATAATAAGGTGCCCAGGGTTTGGGCATTTACAAAAGGGAGAAAAAGAATTTTCCAGCTCTGCGTGCTGATGAATGCTATGCTGATTGGTGCTATGCCCCCAGATTTAATTATGTCTTTGAATAAATCAAATCTTTCTTAGAGGGTAATGTTCCCGGGTGTGCAGAGACCAAAGGTTAAGCCACATTATCAGATACCTTTTCAGACGTGTTAGAACCTGTTAGATTGGTTGTGAGCATGCTCGATTCCATTCCTAGTTCATTCTGCTTGCCTGCCTGTTCTCCTTCACTTCCTCCCCTGTGCCCCTCAACCCCCTTGTAGCATGAATGTTTTGCTCATCTGGCTGGAATGTCACTAGCAATGATGACTGGCAATGTGCCACACAGATGCTGCACTCTGGCCATCATTGCTAAAAATTACCTGGTCCACCAGTCGGGTTGGACAGTTCAGGGGACTATCAGATCTGCCTGGTGAGCCATCTGCTACCTCCCCCTGGAGGTTCCTCTTCTCCTTTGTTTTCCAGTCTGATCCTCCTCCTCAGTCTTGCTCTTTTTTTTTTCAGAAGATTCAAGTGTTTGGGGGGATTTTGATGTTGCTTCTCAGCAGTCAAGATGACTTGATGTTCTTGAATTGCTGGAATGCATCTGGAGAATGGCACCTTAACTCTGCTGTCCTGCAGTTGTCTTGCGTAATTGCCAATAACAGATCTGAGGATCCTGGTCATAGGGTGAAAAAATACCATTTAAATGAAGCATAGAAGCAGGCAATCAGTAATCCAGGTGATAATTTAACCAAATTCTGGAGCAGATTCGATGTGTCTCTATTCAAAAATGGAACTACCCACATTCCGTGCCAAAAGGGAATCAGAGGCATAGACAATTGGAAGTCAAGTGGTTGGTTTTCATTATATTTTGACCATCCTGGGTATGAGGAGGCTAACTATGCAACCAACAGGCAATATATGGTTGAGTAGAGCCAGCTGAACGTAATCATGTCTGAATGATTATTTTAGACAAGTAGTGATAAATTTAATTTAGTATATACAGATGTTGATTTATAATGCTACACATCTCAAGCCTCTATAATACTATGCAATGGTACTTTAACTTTAAAAAATGTTAAAGTAGCTTTAAAGGAGTCCTCCCCAGAGTTCCTACTGTCAGACCTCTGAATCAGAGTTGTTAACAATAAGTCTAATTCAGCAGGAAATAGCAGAATGAGGACATGAATTTGCAGAAGGAAAACTTGGGCAGTTTAATCATTGTGCTCACATGGGTCTTGCTGATGACATCTGTATAGCGCTTGCTTCCTCCACCTCCCACCCAGGAAATGTGTGCCAGGAAAGGAGCAAAAATCTTGCTTGCTTTTCCAGAGCTTACTTTTACAGCCAGACCACCTTGCACTCTCTGCACACTACCCTATGTGGGCATCATCCATGAAGCAGACCTGGGTGGGTTTTGGAATTGTCTGTCTGTACTCAGTTTTACCAGCTTATCTTATTTAAGTAAGTCAGAAGGCTCCAGCATGAACACACAATGTCCCTTGTGGTTGTCTGACCCCGTATTTCTAGAGTCATTGAGTGGGACTTGAACAGCGGTAGTGCCCCTTCACAACCTAAATCTACACTGGAGCCTGTTCTATCCATTCCACCAGTCTTCATTGATAAGTGCTCATTCATTTGATAATGTTAATTGATCATGTATAGACACTAAGAACTGTGTTGGGCATCACTGTAATTAAATATACCCCCTGATGTATTAAACTTTTTCTGTAAGTCTCAATTTAATTCCCTTTCCCACCCTTTGAGTGAACATTTCTCTTCTATCCAACACTGCTGCTTTAAAGTTTCCTAAGGGTTGAACCTGGAAACATAATGAAGCTGATACCACTTTACTGAGAGACAGTTATGGGGAATAGATAGATGGGATATACAAATGGATAGAATTTATTTAAGTATGATTAGTGGCTAGATATAGCAGATGTTTAGATATGTAATTATTATGTAACTATATATTGTGGATAGAGAGATGCATCTTTTGGTATGAGATGTCATGTGACACAGAAACATTAAATTAGAAAACATATAAGAGGTCCTGAAGTCCTTCTCTCATAGAAGTTCACAGATTTAAGTCACTTGCTCGAAGTCATAGAGTATTAGCGTGGAGGCTAGAAAACTGCTTCTCAGTTCTGGTCATTATTTTTCATCACACTAAAATTCTTAACCTGAATAACTTAGGGCTTATGCTCTGATTTCTCGCCCCAATCATTAAGAACTGGATGGAATATGAAGAAGATTAGAACATTGTAATAACATTAATAATGATAATATAAAAAACTATGTTTGAAATTTGATGTAATCTTTTTCCTCATCCTCAATATATGCTCATAAAGGGCTGGAAATTGTCATTGCTATTTCCTTAGGATAACTATCCAGGCCCCTGTCCAGAACTTGGCTGTCATCAGCACTGGAGCGATTTCAGACCTTCCTGTCTCTTCTTTCATGTTAATTACTTTGGTGACTTTTCTTCATCTGCTATGTTTGTACATTAAGGCTGAATACCTTGCCCAGTGCCAGAGCGGCCTCCTACACTAGGCAAACTGTGCAGCTGACTTTGGAGGCCAAGATGCTAGTCCCTCTTGTTCCTGAAGCCTTTCATTGTGACAGTCTCAGAAAGAGCATGCACCTTTCTCCTTTAGTAAGATGCTAGTTTCCAGAAATCCGCCCATCAAACCAGAGGTAAACTAAGGTTAGTACTGTGGTTGAATCACAGAAGGTTCCTTTTCTTTCCCTTATTTTAAAATTAAATAGTTTCTCACTGATTTAGAGCTTGTTTTTGTTGTTGTTATCACAGTGGCTAATATTTTTTTAATGTACAGCATGAATTCTGAAAAGAACCACAGTTTGTGAATCTCAAATAATCTGGATCTGTGAATTCAGGTTGCCATTAATGAAAAGAAGCCACAGCCCAGGCACTAAAGGCACACACCCTAACCCCCACCACTATTCTTTGTTCCCTAAGTCATTGTTAGAAGTCAGGATTTTGTAGGGCATGAGATCAAGGGAGACATGCTGTCACGTTTAGAGTGTGAATTAAGGAATGAAGGACAGACAGAATGTCAGGTGGTTTGGGAGAATTGAAGATGAACCACAGAGTTTGACCCCTTATGCCTGTCACACTGTGGGAAACGATAGAATGTAGCTGCTTCATCCTCAGAACTGCTAGTGGTGAGACTGACCTCATGGGCTTTCAAATGCTCTGTCCATGTATGGCCCTCTGGTCTGCGTCAGTGCCTTTGAGAACATCATTTTATTCAGAAATGTCTGAGGAGAGAGGAAAAGCAACACCTGGTACTTGTCTTACCCTAAAGGCAAATGGAGGCAAGTTTATACTGAATGTGAATAAAATCATTTGAACAATGAGTGAAGATCAGTGAGTGAGTCATACGCTGAGCTCTCTGGTATTGGAAGTAAGAAAGATTGTTGTGAAAATGAAATGACAATACAGGTACAATACTTAGATCGGTGCCTTGGCAGAAAGAAAGAGATCAGGTGATAGCAGTTACTACTCTGTTTGATCAGACTCTTCCTTGCGAGTGGGTTGGGCTTTGTGTGGGAGAAGGGTGAGGAAGGATTTTGACATTGGGGAAGGCATTTCTTCAGAGGATTGGAGATGGGAACCCAGGGGGAAGAAGCTAAAGGAAGGAGAGACAGAACACAAGAGATCAACGCCTACTTTGTAAAGGTTGCCGAAGTGCGTCCAGCCTTGTCTGGTTTTCTGAGTTTCCTTATTTGTAAGGAGTAAACGTCAGCTAAGAAGTTTCGAGATCTCAGTTGCTTCTCAACTCCAGGAGGCCTACCATGTGGTTTAGTCTTTAAGCTTTTCCCAAGCACAGCAAGTACAGAGGGAATCAAAGTCCCCAAACAGAACACGTTGGTTATAGAGCCTGTTCCGCTTCCTGGACAGTTGTCCACGATTTTAATGAAGTTCTTCTAAAGACCAGGGAACCTGGAGGGATCCAGACCCAGGCGGAGAGGCATGTGCCATGCTCATTGTCCTGCACCAGGGAGCCTTTCACCAGCTTCTCAGGGAGACGTTTGGGTGAACATTCCCATAGCCCAGCGCTATCACAACATTAAGAAAACTCACAACCGGGATCAGGGAGTTTTTGAAGTCTCCTTCTGTAGTCGTTTTAATACCACCGGGCGGCTGCCTTTCCGTTACTTAGTCCCTCCACCCTCTGTTTCTGTGTGGTTTGAAAATCAATTTAGAAGACATGAGATCAGCAAGACAAGGGCATTAGGTGGTGTGTCCCAGAAATGGACCTCTTGTGCTCTGAAAATGTTCTTAGAAACACATGTGAGTTTCTTTGCTTTCAAATTAAGAAGGATTAGAGCTGCTGGACAGTGTTGCTCAGTTCCTTTGGATCATGTGGCCAAGGCTGGAAGCTTTAAGTTGCTGGCATGAGCCTAAGTCCGTTGCCTGATCTCCAAATTAATTTTTGAATTAAATGATTGTCCCCCCTCCTTTTTTTTCTTTTAATTGAGACTTCCATTGAAAAATGCTTAGCAAACAGATGGAAAAACCCAGAACAAAAGACTGTTGTGAAATAATAAAGTGGAGGTCATTTAAAACAGTTTTAGGCTAGTGTTGGATGGTGCAATTAAATCTTTCTTTTAATTATATTTTTATTAACTACAAACATTTTAAAATAAGCCATAAGTATGGTAGCTAGAATGGGACAAATGGTTGCAAAGAGCTAAGATCATTTCCTAGCTCACTTGTGAGAGGTTCTTCCCAGAGACCCAGAACAAAGGGTAAGAATAATGACACTATCTTATAGATCTCAACTAATGTTTTAATTATCTGAGCACTTGTGAAACATTTCTATTAGGTAAAATGAAAAGAGATCATTTGAACATCCCCTGATGAGAAAGATTCACATACTTTACAACAGTGATGACAGGTGTTTAAATAAGGCAGCAATATTCTGAAAATAAAGGCTTCTTTAAGAAGAAAAGACAAAATGTTAAATTCAAGGATGGGAAAAATATCAGCTGTGTTGAAGAGTTAGATTCAAAATGCTCAGTAAAAATCTTCACATGAAAAAATAATTCGACATTATAATTATGCATATTTCAAAAATTATTATTTTTAAGGACAGGTACAAGCAAGAATGAAGGTGAACAGGCAGGCAGAAAGGAAGAAAGAAGAGGAAGAAGCACTTTATTTTTCATTTAGTTGTTCACTCTGGTTGTTCTCCCCCATACCCAAGACTCGAACCCAGGGATGTATGGCTTGCTCTTTGGAGGTGACTGATTTAACTGCAACTCCCACCAGAGCACACTGCATACTTCAAAATCTTAAAAAGTCAACTTGATACATGAAAAACAATTTGAAGTCAAGCATTATTAACTAGCAGGTGAAGTAAAGTTTGTCCAATCAAACGTATCAGGCCAGTCACCTTGCATCAGACCTATGACAAGACTCTGCGGTTTTAGTTTTTACAGTTTTTATCACTGAAAGCCTCTTTGTGGATTCAGAAAAGACAAAGGAATAGGTTTGAACAAACATTATTTCTGACTTATGTGCTGGGAGGTCTTCCCGTGCCTCAATGAGTTACAACAAAATTGTCTGTGTGCTTAGGATTTGGTCGTCCCACCCCTATAGGTTTAAGTCCGAGCAACTTTATTAGACATGGGTGAAGGCAGATATCAAGTCCATGGAACATCAAATAAAAAGCAGAGTTGCCACTTAAACTTGGCTTTTTCAAGGTTCTTCAATCTTGGTTTCTAAAATGTTGACTACAGACTTCTTTGCAATGAAACTAGCAAATTCTTAATAGTGAAGCTTTGCTTAGATTTTGGCCTTGTCACGTTGAAGTTCTCTTTTTGCTGATCTAGCTCCAAAGCTGATGGTTTACCGGCACTTGCTGCTTGTAAAAGACGGCAGTAAAGAGAACTTGAGATGGGTGAAGGGATGATGAGAGTAGTCAGTGCTCTAAATGAGTTTGTTAGTGTTCTGACCTTCATTCATTCATTCACATTTATTTTTTATTATTGCATACCTAATATTTGCCTGGTGCTGTTCTAAGAGCTGGGAAGTGGGGGGTGGAAGGGGACACTAGTGAACAAATCAGACAAAATTGAAGCCCTCCTGGAATTTATACTCTAGTGGGAGTTAGGAGAACAGGCAACAAACAAATAAATGTGCCATTATGTGCTAAGTGCCACGGAGAAGAGCAGAGTGGAGAAGGGGAGGAGGGAATGTGACAAGGACAGACGGTGATTGCGATTTCAGAAAATAAGCAACCCAATCAGTAAAGGCTTACTGGGAAGTGAGTCTTCAGTCAAGGAGAATGGGAGTCATTCATTCATCTGGGGCAAGAGCTGTCAGGCAGGAGGAATGACAAATGTACAGATCCTGAAGTGGGCACATCTACTATGTCCTAGGTCATTGGCAGAAAGGGATAAGTTGGCTCTCTCTCTCCTACCCTCAGTGGCAGCTCTGACCAGTGGCTGCATTTCCTCTGGCTCACTTGTCACTGCTGCTTAGGTCCTACTAACCTGTCCCATTGGGTTCTCTAGCCTATGAGTGACAGTAACTTCCTGCTCTAGTTACTCTTGGTTAACCACTTGCTTCCTGGTTGACTTCTCAGATCTTCCATTGTCTCTGAAACAGCTTCCCTGTATTAAACTCTCTGTGTTTTAAATACAGAGGTGATTTCTGCTTTCCTGGTTGGGCTTTACCCTATACAGGGACTGCAGGGACTAATTTATAAATGTCATCCTAAAAGGAATTTCATTCTCCGCTGTTACCAGGCTCTCTTCTCTGCTCTCACCGTTGTGGCTTTTATTTATTTATTTTTTATGAGAGAGGAGGAAGAAGCACTTGATTTCGTTTAGTTGTTCACATTGGTTGTTACCCCCAGCCCCAGGTCTCGAACCCAGGACCTACATGTGGAACTGCTACCAGGATGCACCCTCCTCATTATCTTTATCAAAAATTCAAATGATGGTGATATAGTAGTTATTCTCATCACATTTGCAAATGCCCTCAAACTGAGTGAAAAAGTTGCTGGATGGAAGAATCAAAATCTTGCAATATCCCAGTGGACCACGTCTTTAAAAAGAGGAATATCATAAGGAAAATTGTGAAGTTCTGTGCTTGAGTCCTAGAATCAAGAACGGAATGGGGAAATGGTGATAGAATAGCACACGGCTGTTATAGGTATTTGGAAAGACATCAAAATCGGTGAAAATTTACCAGAAGAATTAAGAAGTCACAGGAAGCACTGGTTGCATTAATAGTGCAGAGAAAAGGGAAGTTAACCAGAGTCTACTGTTCCCTTTTGGTCAGACCACTCTTGGAGTGCTACATTCAGTTCAGAGCTCAGTATTAAAAAACATACTGATAAAGTAGTTTGAGATACAGGAGAATCACAAAACAATACAAGGAAATATAAGTTATTGATGAAAACTAGAAGTCAGAGAGATTGTAGGAGTAAAAAGATTGCCTTGTCTAAAAAGGTACCAGCTCAGCCATGGTTACAGAGGATAAACACAGCCCCAGTTACCTCTCATTTGGAAAGGAAGAATTTGCATATCTCCCTCCTTGGCATATGCTACTCTCTCACACATTTTTGTAAGGAAAATTTTCTTTATGTCTATGCCCAAATTATCTTGCTCTAGTGAAAATCCCGTGTAGTCATTGCTGAAATGACCATTCAATCTCTACAATTCATCACTGGCTCAGGAGTCAGACTTCTTTCTAATTAGAGGTAATGATTCCTTTTGTGAGTCTGGATAATTCAACTTTTGCTCAATTTCTTCAACAAAGAAGAAGCTGCCAAGGAAACTCCGTACTTTTAGCAAACATTGAACTTACAGAACTTAGTAAAGGGGTTTTTTTCCCCTATTCCTTCTTCTTACCAGCTACACGGCTTGCAGAAATCAGAAGCACAAACATGCTGGGGTTTTTGTGCGGATGGGATAAAAAGAAATGAAAAAGATGACAACTAGAACATAGTATAAAATGGCTCATTAGAATTGCTATCCTTGTTGTTAGGTTACTAGCAAGATCTATCCCGTTTTATTCTTCTTTTCTTGGGTTGGTAGATTTTATTTTATTTTTTTTTGTAAACTTGAGTATTTAGGATGTATTGTGCTGACAGAAACTTCAGGATCTGTTTTCATGTAAGTCTGAACATCAAACTGTTTTATCTGCACTAATTCTTAGATGCGGGGAGGCCTTTGCTCTGGGCTGCTTACCTGGTGACCATGTCCTTCTCCTGCCTCTTGGTGGAGAAATTAAGAAATTGACAGGTACCTTTCCACAAAGACTCAACCCACAGAACAAAGAGCCTGGGGTCTGGAATCAGCTTTATGCTGTTGCCTGACTTGTTCATCATTCACAATATACATCTTGGGGTGCTTGGCACGGTCAGGTTAAAAGAAAAAACCCAGTGATGCTTACACCAGTACTTTGTGCTGTTTTGTGGATTTAGAATAAACCATGTGTGTTGTTGTTTTAACACATTATTCTCTTTCAGTAAGTAATGTGAGGCTATTATCTAAAAATCTGGAAATAACAAATGGTGAGGATATGAAGAAAAGGAGGCCTTTTAGAATTGTTAGTGGGCATGTAAATTGGTACAACTTTTATGGAAAGCAGTATGGAGATTCCTCAAAAAATTGAGAATGAAAATCTCCTACCATCCCATTATTCTGCTTCTAGGTATTTAGCCACAGAACACAAAAACACTAATTCACGGAGATATATGCACCTCTAGGTTTATTGCAGCATTATTTATAACAGCCAAGAATTGGAAACTACTTAAGTGTCCGTAGTGAGATGAACAGATAAAGGAGATCTGATATATATGCACAATGGGCTACTACACAGCTCTAAAGAGATGAAATCTTGTCATTTACAGCATGTGGGTGAAACTAGAGGGAATTATGCTAAGTGAAATCAGTTAGAAGGAGAAAGACAAACACCAGATGATCTCACTCATAGGATATTAAGAAATAAAGCAAAGGAGCAGACAAAACAAAGGCCAACCCTGGGATACTGACAATAGAACTGAGGCTATCAACAGGAAAAGGGCTAGTAGATAGGAGCAAAAGGTGGTGGGGCCAATGGACAGTGGTGGAGAACTTTCGGTGATTTGGTGGAGAACAGGGTGTGTTGTCATATATGTGAATGGTGAACCTGCATATGTGGGCTTACATTGTATTATAAATCAAAGTTACCGCAATAAAAATTAAACTAAAAAATAAATAAGAAGAATTATTACATTTTCTTTGTGATAGTTGTCATCTTGACAAATTCTAAAAGAATCCATGCAGTTCTATAACAAGAGCATGAAGATATATAGCATACACCATGGTTAACTTTAAAAGTTTTTTAACTAGAAGAGAGCATAGTGATTACGTAATTTCTGTTACAGATAGGGAAATTGAAGCCTAGAAGGGTGAGGTGACTACCTAAGGTTGCCAGTGAAAACGAGACTTGAAGTTAGAATCCTGAGCTCCTTTCAAATAGGTCAAAGCTCTTTCCAACTTATCATCCCAAGGAAGCTCTGCTGTTCCCTATTAAGATATCATGTGTCAATATAAATGCAGATATAAATAGTATTAAAATGCCACAAAACAATATTCCCATTAGCTCAGACTTAGAATTTGTCTATATTCCTGCTCTGGTGAAAAGAAAATAGGTGTGGATTTGCGGCCATCACCTATGTCATTTGCACTAAGTGATCTACTTTGTAAGTTGCATCATTATGAAACTGTACTTTATATCTACCGAGAGAACTCCTTTAGATTTATGCAGACACTGGTTTTTATAGTATTTACTCTTATGTATGAATGAAGAAAAATATAACAAACACTAAGAGCAAGTCTAAAACTTCTTTATATGTAGGATTCAGTTCTTCTTAATCATTTCCTGAATTGCACTTGCTGCTGCACATGTCTTCCTACCATGTCCTTTGTGCCACCAGGAATATCACTGATGTGCTGCTTCTGAAAAGAGGGCTCTTAGAGTCTTGGGATGCTTTCCCTAAGCCACTGATCCCCAATTCACAAGGTTTGGTGCACCTGTCCAGGTAAAGACAACTTGTCTCAGCTACTATCTGATGACGGCAAATTTAAGAGGCATTCTGATTTCAATGATGTTAAAATGCTGAAAAAAAGTTATGAAAAGAAAGAAGAAAGGGAAGAAGGAGAAAACAATGAAGGGAGGATACAAGGAGTCTTAGAATAGATGAAATATGGCATGTCATTTGGGTTTTTTCCTAGCTTCCTTTTCCATGTAACATTGAATATTTATGTAAGTGCATTTGGGAACTGCCAGAAGCATTTTCCCCAGACTCTTTGAGGAAGGACATAGCAAAATAGAGAATGTATTAGTTCTGAATTTCTGAGAGGTAGAGAAAGTTTGGATGACTTTTGTCTCTGGAATCAGCCATCCCTGAAGCTATCCTGGACTTCTCATTTAAATGAGCCAGTTGAACACCTTTTAAGGCTTAGGCTAGCTTGATTTGGTTCTCTTTTACTGGCATCCCAAAGAGTCCTGACTAATATGTAGGGCAGCTTCATCCATATTTGAGGACTATTCTACAGATTTAAACATTACAGGACAGTAAAAAGAAAAACAGTAAATCTATCTGTAGTGCTGATAATTGTCTTTGTGAATCTGAATTAAAAAGAACATTGGGGAATCAGAAAAAGGGAGGCCCTAACAAATGTCAAAGTTTATTAAATAAAGCTGAAGTTTTGAAACGTAGTCTGGAAAGTGCACTCAGAAACTAAAGCTGTGTTTACCAGTAGAATTAAGCAGAGTTCCCATCTTCTGCAGATACTGCCAACACTGAGGATCTTTCATGACTGTGCGAATGAGTATGTACAGAGGTTCACAATCTTCCAGAAGATGCTTCCAGTTACTTACTAGGGGTGACAACACTGAAAATTTTTTTGCCATCACTGGCTGACATATAGAAAGTACCTAATACATGTTAGCTTGCTTGCTTTCTTCTATTCTGATCACAGTATATAAGAGAAAAGACTAGACTCTTGTTCCACCCTTCCCTTCCACATGTAATTCCACCTGTAAATGCCCTACCCAACTTGGGAAGACAAGTCTTTAAGGAAAGCTCAGGAGTTTGGCTGATAGCTGTGTGTGTGTGTGTGTGTGTGTGTGTGTGTGTGTGTGTGTGTGTGTGTACTTACTCAACAGTTTAGGTAATGATGTAGTTTCTTCTCTAAACTGAACTTTCTTAGACTGAAAGGAGACACTAGTAA
The DNA here is from genome assembly GCA_004363575.1 of Solenodon paradoxus. Classification (NCBI taxonomy): domain Eukaryota; kingdom Metazoa; phylum Chordata; class Mammalia; order Eulipotyphla; family Solenodontidae; genus Solenodon; species Solenodon paradoxus. The sequence continues at coordinate 20,602 of RJWH01000377.1, forward strand.
CATATTCAGGAATAAGTACGTGGATACTTATTAAGAGCGCCAAATTAGATAATGTTTTGTTATTCAACGCCATTTTCTTGTTAGTCAGACTTCTTATCTGTGAAACTGTAAGCTCTGTGAGGACAAGATCTTCATGCCCCTAAGGTAGTAGAGAGGTACAGACACTCACTGAATTTTGAGTGTGGCAGAAAACATTGTGAGCAAGGAGAAAATAGTGGCAAACATGACTGAAGATGAAGTACCTTTTAATTTTTTCACCTAGCCTTATCAACAGAGCACTCAGAAGAATGAAGGACTCCTCTGACCTAACCCGGTGGGAGAGATGATTCAGCAGGCACAAAGAAGAGTCAAATGCAATTCATGCTAAATCTGTTGATGTCTTGTTGTTGGCTGGGTTCCCTTCTCTGAGCTGAGTGTGGTTGGGAGAGGACTCCCTCATCACAGGAAGAAAGAATATGAGAGGAAACTGGACTAGAAAAGAGAGCGAGTTAGTCAGGGTCACAGAGGACACTTCTGATCTGAGGCTAACCAGAGACCAGAATCAAAGGGGTGAGCACACCAGTGTTCGCAGAGGACTATCGAGGGACTGGGGAGAGGAAGCAGTGGGCCTGGGTATCATAGGACCAAGATTTTGGAGCAGTGAAAATCAAACTGACTCTAGTAAGGGGTAGACAGGACGTGGGAGAGAGGCTCTGGGTCTTGGACCCTGCCTGCTTTGTGACTCCTTTTTGAGTAAATGAGGCTGGTTTGGCTGGTTTCTAGGCTAGTGTTGAGCAGTCAACGTTAGGAAGGCTGGAGAGAGGGAAGGAGGAGGAAGCACAATTTAGAAGTGAGTGATCTTTTTTCATGAAGCCTTTGTATATGCAACTGGGGATCACTTGTAAAGTTTCTAGGTGTTCAAGTTCAACGGTAATCTTAGCTGCTAAGAATGCTTCTTACTCACACCTGTCCCTTTGGGTGGCGGTCTTGCGCGAGGCTCGTCTCTCAAGCTAGCTTCTTGTTTTTCCTGTTACTTCCATGAATGCTGTTTGATGGGTGTCAAAGGTGTGTCCACATTCAGTGTTTTTAACTTACTCACCTGTGGCTCTCACAATGCCATTCCCTGAAATTTTAATTAGGCACTGAAAACAATATGAATCATGGAGTGTAGTTGACCTCGGGTCAACTCCCCGTGCTTGTTGTGTGTCTCTGGCTACATTAGCTAACATCTGATTCCATATCTGTGCACCAGGGGAGTTAACCCCTATGTCTTCATACAGGAGTGTAAGGACATTCCTTAGCCTAGAGTCTGGGGGCTGGTACCTACTAGATGCTAAGTAATTATCCCTCCTTTGCTTCATTTAAATTCCTGAAAATTATAATTCATCATTCCCCATTTCATGATAGTAGATAGTTGCTTCCATTTGGCTGTAATTCACATAAAGGCATGAAAGGAAGTCATGTTAGTCATCAGATTAATTTAAAAAATTTATTTATTGGTGATTCTGCTTCCAATGACATTCCTTTGACTATTCAGAGTAATAATAGTTAATATTTAGACTTCCTCTTATAGCATGAAAATGGGATATTTTCTCTGTTCTGAATAATTTGTAGGAGTAAAAACGGTGATTCACTATGTCCCAGGATTACAAAGGACCATCTGCTTGCTCACCAGCAAAAGCAACCAAGAAAATGTGGACAGCGGTGGATGTCTATGACATCATTCTTTATAGAAAAGGAGCAGATCATCAATAGTTGTGGCTCAAATTTGAAGAGTTTTAGAAAATTAAAGGTAGACATAAAAAGGGATTTTAAGGTGTCATTCATAAATGAAAAATTCAAATTCTTCAGACACACGGTCACGCACAGAGGTCTATAAGGTCTGAACCCATAGGCCAAGGGCATCTTTCGTGTAGATTTGGCACAACTTGATGTTGTTGGTATTCCTTCTACAAAGAGCACACATCAATATGTAGATAAATTCATTGTAGTAATAAGAGCAGGGGTAAATAATCATTCCCCTGGAGAATTGTTCAGTTTGCTTTTCTTGGTTCCTATCTAAGAGTAGAGGGAATAGAAGGAAAGAAAGGGTATGGAAATAGTCCTAGGAGGCCTGTGAAGGAGAAGGTTTTCCTCTTGCCTTTATGTAGCAAGCACCCCTCCCCCCCTGCGCCCCAGTTGAGGAGCAGAGAAAAGCCGATTCAGTGACGAGGAAATGTTTAATGAACTTCTCAGAATACCCCACCACTGCCTGAATTAACCAAATGTGCACCAGGCTGATAATAAAGAAACTACTGGGTTGGGCTGTGAGAGGCCTTGGTTCTTGCCCCCTCATGGAAAACAGTTTCTTTTTCCCTTCACACAATTTCTTTCCCAAGAATGTTTTCAGTGGGAGAGAATGCACAGAAGGTGTACAATACCACTGGTTGTCAAAGAAAAGAAACTGGGGTCCCTTCTAGTGGGTGGTAGGTAAGAATTACTAATCCAATCTGCTTGAGTTAACTCAAAACAAGGATTAGTGTAAAGTTCCAGAATATGTTAATCTTCCTTTATAGAAGTAAACTTGAGCACTGCCACTAGCCCCATGGTTTATAGTTCCTGGGAACAATGGGTCAATTAAACTTGAGAGGGAAAAAGGATCTTGCCCAAGTTTACTGATTGTTACCTAATACTTGGAGTTGCTTTGATTCTTGATTATTTGGCTTTGTGTCTCAGACACAGGAAATAAAACATCATTTATTATTCATTAGAATGTTCCTAAGTACAGTATAGCTCCTAATTAAACACACACTGTTGTGTGCTGGCATTTTTCATCTCTTGCCTTATTAAAGAGGCTGTTTGAAATGGCTTGTATATAGAGCTGATTTTGCTTTGCCAAATATGTTATCAATATTAAGATGCTTTAAACAAACATTTATAGCTTACCTGATGGGGAATGGGACAGATGATACGTTATTTGGATTCAGATCCACTTACAGATTTTTATGTGGAAAACAAATTCTGACTTTCAGAATAAAAATTTCACAGGAAAGACTGAAAACACCTTTCCCTGCCTCCCTGCCTGACAGGTACTGTTATTTCAGAGATATTTTTGCACCTAAGACTGTTGATTGTAATTTTAGGAAGGCTTAGATATTTTAAAACACTCTGAAATTATTTACTTTTATTTATTTTTGTTTGTTTCCCATAAATAATGATTACCCTATTATTGACTATTGGAACAGGAATAGAAGTTGTAAAATATCAATTAACTGATCTTTAGTAATCAGATATTTATCTAGAAACTAATTAAGGACAGCCAACACTTGCGAAACGCTAGATATGAGCCACTATCTATATATATTTCCTTATTTAAGCAACTTAAACCAATTTAAGGTTTAAAATCACTTTGAAACGTGTGCTGCATAAAACTAATAGCGACTCATGCAGCATCTCAAATCATCTTAAGTTAGAATAGGTATTAATATACTTTTTATGGAGATCTTAAAGAAAGTGCTTGATGGCAAATCCTAATTTTTAATTAGTTATGTTATTTGCAAGCAGATAAATGTATTTGGAATTCCATAACTCTCAAAAGATTTTGTTTATGATGAATCTAAATTTTAGATGCCAGAGTCATTTAAAACTAGTTGTATTTAAGCTTATTTATATTATTCAAGTGAAGAGATGTCTTGATAACATAACCTGAATTTTATTTTCTATAGCTAGCTTTCCTATTTCGTTTTCATTTTTAGCATCAGAAAGAGAGACAAAAATTGAAAGACACTTAAAAGTTTAAAAATCTTGCTTCTCTTTGCTCATTAGTGTTAACGTGTAAATTCTTTATCAAGGAGCATAGTCTCCCATAAATAGGCTTGCATTTCAGTTCATTTCAAGACCTGGGGCTTTGTAGCCTATTGATATTTTTGAAGAAATATAAATTGTTTACATTCCAAGGATATGAAAATGCGTGTGTGAGTCTTTTTATTTTTCATGTTTGCATTATCAATATGCAAAAGTATTTATTATAAATTGAGTCTCACTGAAATAAAAATGAAAAGGCAATACTATTTCTTTAATATGGTTCACTAACCCTGTTCACACTGAGTTACTGATGCTCGGTAGGAGTTTTCCTACACCAGTTCTCCTCAACCCTTGATGATTATGGAGGATTTAATTATAATTGAAAAAAAAAAAAAAAGACAAAATCTAATCCAAAAATCAATTTTGCATAGAATTTAATAACAGATAAAAGCTTAAAATTCTATAGCTAACAAATGAAAAATATTAGCAGGAGGAAATCAGAACCTCGCTTCCGGCATCAATCCCCACACCTAGGCAGAGGCTTTCTGACCTGGTTTCTTTCATCAACTTCATGACAAAGGAATTGGTCTCACACTGAGGCATGGTAAATACATTATGAAATAAAGGCAGGCATTACAAACAATGCAAGGCATTTGAAAAGAAGGCAAACGAGGCTCCACACAGACACAGTTGCCTCCTGTCTTGTAGTGAAGGGGAGATTTCCAGGCATCCCCAGTCTCGAGTTTTTAGGAGCTCCCCTCTTGGGCCTGCTGTGAAACGTGCAGGCAGCAGCCTTCACTAGGCGCCACAAAGTTAAAACAGCTCAGATGTGGTTTATCAATCTGATGGGTCTTCTGTATTTGCCATGCACAGCAACAGAAAGGCCACACGGGAGAGTCAGGAAAGTTCCTCCATTCCTCCTTTGGCTTGAATGCAGCAGAGGGGACTCTGTGGGCCTGCCCTCTGTTTTATACGGAATATGAACCTCTTGCTATATCACAGGAAAAAGTGAACCAATAGTCTTAGAGACTGGCATGGTTTTCTGCTGTATTGTCTTTCCTTTGTTAACCTCAAAGAATTTTATGTTGTCACTTAGCTCTCTCCTTATCCTGGCTGTCTGCTATACCTTCTCCATGCAACAATCCTTGCGCTGAGACAGTTGACTTTGCGTTGCTTTAAAAAAAAACGGAGAGTGATAACATAGGGAGACTTATGAGCTAATAACCACTTCACGAAAAAATACATTGTAAAGAAGGATGTCCAAATTACCGGTGGACCCTACATGTCTAACCTATCAAAGCCAATTTTCCTACTAGGTGGCCTTTAAGATTTTGTTATTAAACAGCATCTTGAATGTTCCCCACCCAGGTCCCCTCACTAGATTCTCCTGCAAACAAATCAACTGTCCCCCTCTCCAGCATCCTTACTGTCCCCTGGGGAGGGGCCTCTGGCCAGTGCTCTGGGCAACTGACTCCCGCTGCTGGGGTACCCCTGGGAATACTGTGACTGCATTACGGTGCAGGACTGAGGGGAGCATCAGATCGCCTGCTGGAAAACATGACCTTTTAATTTAAACAAAAGGCTTGAAAAAATAAGGGTAGGTCTTAAATGCAGTCTAATCAGGCAGGCGGGAGATGTCTAATGAAGCTGCCAGACAGATTTGTAGCCCGGCTGTCACTTGGGCCATCACGTTTACAGAACTGGGAGTGAGATTAGCCCCGTGCAAAGGCACAAACTCCCGTCAAAATTCCCCGTGTCTGGGATGGCTGTAAATTTTGACAATTTGACAAATTATTTTGTTGCCGATGACGGTTTGGAAAACCTGACATGTAAGACTAGCTCCCTTTCCTAGCCAGCTCCTTTCTTTCCACTGGGCCTACAGAACACTAAAGCTGTGCAGCAAAGGCAGCAACCTGTGTAAAACAATGACACACGACACACACGTATATATACACTCAAAACCCTGGTAAATAGATTTTCACATTTTCTTTATCATGTTTAACACTTGCAAGGAAAAATTGTCAATTTGGCCCATGCAACTGAGGCCATGTCACCCTCGTGTCAGTGTGACCAGATCATGTCATAGCTATTAAGTAGTTCTGCATTTAAATTTCCATTGCAGAGTGCCTTTGTCATCAGGAAAGATTTGCATGCACGTTTCAAAATGTCCATTCTCTCTTGGAGGTAGTTTTAAGATTCCGGGCAATTTCAGTAAGTCAGTGTTTTCCTGGACTGCTTTCCTTTCTTAAGACTGTTGCACATGACAAGTCTTATTTCTCTTTTGAGACAAATACTCACTGTTTCTTTGGAGACAGGCAATTGAAAGGGGTGTCAGGAAACTTAAAGATCAACTTTTTATTACTGCTTTTCAGTCATGTTTTTGAAAAGCAGAAAATTAAAGAATTAGTGGCAGTTGAGCTTTTAAAATTTTCCTTGTTTATTGACTGAAAATGGCATGCAGTTGTGCATAAACACTAATATTACCCACTTTGTTTCCTCTTAATAATCTAAGGAAGCTTCAGTTTAATCTCTCACTCATTTCATGCTGAAAGCACAAATGTATTGCTTTTGTTTTACTACATGTTTCATTCCATCTGTTGGAAGCCTAGTCAGTCAATATTTATCACATTAATAGATTCTGAACACTAGGGGGGGAAAAAAAAAATCACATCTGGGGGAAAACATGCCCACCATTCTTCTTGACAGTTTTAGAGCAGAAAAGTATTGTCTCTGCAATGTTATGTTGGCTCTTTTGACCTAAACTAATATAGCTCGTCTGATTTTTTTTAATGAAAAAAATTTTGACTATGTGTTTTTCATTTCCCCCAAACCTCCTGATAATTGCCTTGTCATGATTATCATTTTCCTTTCACCATTGCTTTCTATGGAAGCCCCAGGAAAGAGTTCCTAAAAATTAAATTTCATGCTTGCGTGTGTTTCTGTGATCTGCAGCGTGTATGATCTCTGAGTGGAAAACTTCGCTAAAAATAAATGGATTACCCTTTTTACTACACTGTCTGATGTCTCTTCAACAGATAGCCCTGCTTCCCTGTGATCTCTAACCCTCCACAATTGAAATGACAAGCGTTGAAATGGGAGCCTCACGGTGGCGCCCTATGCCTTCGTCGCCTCTTCTGCCGCAGCGAGCTGGTCACGCTGCCGAGCGCCGTTCTCAAACTTGAATCACGCCTGGCTCCCTGTGCAATCGTGGAGCCATCTTCACACCCGCCACAGTACATCAGTGGAATCCACTTTGGGAAACACTGACTTCTAAGTTATCTTATCCTAGGACAGCATCTTTCCGTTCAGAGTGGTAACTGTAAAGAAAAGTTCTAACTGCAAGCAGGTGGCCTTTTAAAATCTTACTCTGTGCTTGAAACGAAACAGTTAACATATTGTAAACATTCTGAAAGTCTCAGAATCCTGAAAACCTGTGTATATGGACTCTTGTTTATAAAACCTGCAGGGGTACCTGGTTTTTTCCTTTTGCCAGGAGAGGCATTCCTCATTGGCAGGAGAGGGGCATTTGACCTTTTATAAACTGCTCTGCAAATATCATCATTGCTTAGTTTGTGAAAGACTAATGTGTTTCCACTAACAAAACTGTCTTTCCAGGGCTGCTGCTCTCTAGAATAACGCTTGTTTTCCTACTGGGCTTTCTACTGCTGGCGCTTTTTAAAGGCAACTAAATTTGTCTAAGGGATTGCACTTTGAGGCAATTCAAGGAATTTTAATCAAGAACCAATGAGAAAGCCAAAGTCTTTCATAAAAAAAAAATGTGACAAAGTAGCAGACCTTAAAAATACCTAGGAAGTAGATTTTTCTATCATTTGATATGTTAACCAGAAAAATATGTTTGCTAAAATCTATTTTAAGCAAATATTCAAAAATAAGTCCCACCCCCCATAACTGCTCCTAAATATGACTTTTCTCTCCACATAGCCATCAACAAATTGGACTTTCTTAGACCAAAATAAATTGTCTCTAAAGGATCTATTCTCTCAGAAAGAATTACAAGGGACTGATGAAGACACTTGGTTTAGAATGTTGGCATTCTCATAAGATAATTCAACTGTTTTATGGGTTTTTTTTAGAAACATTTCTTTATTTTTATTTAGTTGTTCATCTTGGTTGTTCCCCCAGCCCTCGGTCTCCAACCTGTTCCTCTGTCCTTGTTTGTAACAGAGGAAGCAGACAAACCACTCAGCAGGGCTATTGGTAAGTGAACTTAGATTGAAAGTCTTTGCCTAGGAAAACTGGGCCATTTTACCCAAAGACACTAGCGCCTCCTTTGGTCTTTACGGTTCTTGGAATTCTAAAGAGCTTACAGGTGAGGCTGGCCCTGTTGTCTATCTCTGAGCCAACTCACACACCTCAAAAACAAATATATACAGTTACTCATGTCCCACCGTGGGAACAGACCATAAAACCAACAGAAAGAAAAATAATAAACATGTCACACCATAAGCACATGCTATGATGCGTAGCTTCAGGTTTTCAATAGCTGAGCTTTATTAGAATAACCACAACATGAAGAGCTTTGGGAGACAGAACAATAAGGTCAGCGTGTAGGCCAAAAGAATCCATCACTCAAAACGGTGTTTTTTTTTTTTTCAAAACACAGCTATCTGTGCTGAGCTAGAGTTAAGTACTTGGCACTGGAAGACGTCGTTCATCCTGGTAGATTTAGAGATAAAAATAAAACTAGTAAGGTAAGCCTAGAATGCAACTCATTTTTGATAGGTCTTAGAAGATTGATAGGTAAATCCTTTATTATTAACTTAGAAAAGATGCTATTTTAATTAGCCTGGTACAGAATTAGACTCTCTGTGATAAAATACCCCAGGACATCTCTCATAAAAACTTAACAAATCTGAAAAACATGCATTTCCTAAGAGATTCAATATGTCCTTTATGTCAGAATGGGTAGTCATTCTTTTCTGTTATTATTATTTGGTGATCTTGCTAAAATTCTTGCACCAAGAAGAAATTTTGTTTCTATAAAATAATAATTATGTCTTCAATTTACCATAGTTATTCTTAATTTTAAATATTCAGTAATTCTCCAAAAAAATGAAACCCTTAGCCGTTTCTTTCAGTTTAGAAACATAATGTTAGCATTTTTCAATTAAACCAGAATGTGTTTGCTGGTGATAAAGATTTTATTTCTTCTTCTCATGTATCCTTAGCATCTAGCTTAGTGCCTGCACATAGTAGGTGCCCAATAAATATTTGTTGAATAAATGAATTCTGTGCTAAGCTGCTGAAAAGTGTTTATTTAGTGACGTGATTATATGAAGACTGTAATTTGCAATTATCAGAGTAAAAAATAGAAATTATCTTCTGATGTTTGTATTTCCCTAAATATGAATAGGAAACACCTGGCCCGTTTTAATATTTTTGTATCTAATGTTTAATATTGTTCTCTGGTTCAGAAAACCCTCTGCTTTCAAAAAGGATTATATTGAAATGAGTACTTAACAGGAAAATGTCTATTTTTAAATTTTTATTTTTCATTGAGGTATAATCAATATGTAACATAATTGATGGCAGATGTACAACATAGTGATTCGGTATTTGAAATATTACGAAATAATCATCACAATAGGTCTAGTTAACATCCATCATCATACATAGTTACAAAATCTCTTTTCTAATGATGAGAACTTTAACTGCCTGGTTTAAGTCTCTGAGAACTTTCAAAAAGGCAATACAGTATTATTAACTATAGCCATCATATTGTAGTTATCATGTCATCGTGTACATGACATCTCCATCACGTGTTTATTTTATTACTGGAAATTTGACTTCCTTCTCCCATTTCACTCACCTCCAACCAGTCACCATCAATCACCAATCTGTTCTCTGTATTGATGAACTTAATTTTTAAATCCCATTTATAAGTGAGATTAAACGATATTTGTCTTTTTCTGTTTGACTTATATCACTTAGTCTCTAAGGTTTATCCATTTTGTTGCACATGATAAGGTTTCAACTTTTATGGCTGATCAACATTTATATATATGTGTATATGTGTATATACGCATGTATCACTTTTTTATTATCCATTCATCCATCAATGAACTCTGAGGTTGTTTCCATATCTTGGTTACTGTAAATAATGCTGCAAGAAACACAAGGGTGCATGTATCGGTTCAAATTAGTTTTGTTTTTTTCAGAAAAATACCCAGAAGTGGAATTGCTGGATCATCTGGTAGTTCTATTTTTAATTTTTTAAGGAGCTTCCATACTGTTTTCCATAGTGGCTGCACCAATTTACTTTCCCATCAAGAGCGTGCTAAGGCTCCTTTTCCTTCACATCCTCACCAGCACTGTTATTTCTTGTCATTTTAACAACAGCCATTAGCAAGTGAGAAGTGATATCTCATTGTTATCAGAATTGCATTTCTCTGACGATTAGTGCCATTAAGCATCTTTTCATACAATGTACCTGCTGTCATCTCTATGTCTTCTTTAGAAAAGTATCTAGCCAGATCTTCTGCTCATTTTTAAATCAGACTGTTTATGCTTTTTACTACTGAGTTGTATGAATTCTTTGTATATTTTGGATAGCAATCCCTTAACAGAATAATTATTTGCAAGTATTTTTACTGTTAAATAGATTGCTTTCCATTTTGTTGATTTTCTTTGCTGTGCAGAAACTTTTTAATTTGATGTAGTCCCACTGGCTTTTTTGTTTTTCTTTTGTTGCCAAGATTGATATCCAGGAGCTTATCACCTATGTTTTCTTCTAGGACTTTTATGGTTTTAGGTCTTAAAGTCTTCAATATATCTTGAGTTCATTTTTGTGTTTGTATATGTATGATAGTGGTCTATTTACATGCTTTTACATGTGGTTGTCCAGTTTTCTCAACACTTTTTATCGAAGAGTCTGTCTTTCCTCCCATTGCATATTCTTAGCTTCTTTGTCGAAAGTAATTGACCATGTATGAATGGGTTTCGAAAATATCTATTTTAAAGTAAGTCATAAGGAATCCATTTTTTGTATGATGTTGCTTTGACTCTTTCCCAAAATATATTTGTTTGCATGTAAACAGGGAGCATGATTTTACCCATGATCTATATAGTATGTGCTTAATGTGTAAGACCTCCAGCTTGAATGTGATCTGTGTCTATAGCACGTTAACCATTAGGTCTACGTGGAAATTTGCTGGCAAAAAAATACGTAAAGTCTCTACCAGACTTCTAGAGGAGACTCATGTACTAATTCCTTTAGAAATCCATTCTATTACAAAATATTAACACTCAAATATTTCTCGTTTTTCATTTTTCTGTGTAGTAGAAAAACATACATATTAGGGGAAATACAATTATTGGTAGTGATTAAAATATTTAGTAGTGCAGTCCAGGCAAAGGAGAGGCATTTCACTGACAAATATTTTGAAGCACCCACTGTGTCCACACTTGTATAAGGAACTTTGGGAATTCAAAAGAGAAGAAGCTAAAAGATAGGACACAAATCATAAGAGAATAATTAAAAACAACACATGAATAATAATAATTGCAAGATGGCAAGATTAAAAGCTTATGCAGAAATCCATGAGTACAAAGTGCCTTCTGAGAGTGGAATTCGTCAGGAAAAGCCCTCTGAAGTAGTGGGATTTGAGTAGAGCTTGTTAAATGCAATATTCTATGTCGCCTTTCATTCAACAAACATTCGTCAAGTGCCTCTGTGGGCTGTGTTCTGGGTTAGCTAAAGTCTGGGATGTCAAGAGAACAAGACAAGGTCGTAATCCCAAGTTGTACTGTTCATTTTGACCCCAGTACAGATTGTGCTCTGTATCATATTAGAACTTTGACTTGACTATTTTTAGACTTAGGAACTGATATTGACTTTCTGGTCACTGCAAGAGCAGGGAAAATTGAAAGTGTAAAAGAGGCTGTTACCTAAGGTTTATCATGAAAGCTAATGTGGTAAAGGACACCAAAAATTCTATGCCAACAAGACCATAACTAAGGTCTCGGGCACACAGGCACTTCGTCCTGTGGTACCAAAGCAGCATTCAGATCAGTGATTTGTCATTTTGCCTATAAAAAATTACTTCATTGAACATTTTGATTAATGGGGTTGTTCTAGAGATGTAGATTTAAATGTTCCCTCCAAATTCCAACTGATGTTTTTCAAAGACTAAGGATATTGTATTAAAACATTTTTTTATAGTTCTTCATGGAGGCAGGTGTTTTTTTTTTCCCCCTCATTTTTTAGCTTTTCTGGTTGCCACATTTAAAAAATGAAACTTAGCTGTGAGACTGACCTCCCTGAGCATTTGTGAATCCCCAGTTTTCACTGCCACACCCATCTCTGGCCCCACCCTGAGTGCTTTTCTTCCCTCTTCCCCCAGGCGCTTCCTAGGTGCTGCCCCTCACCCTTTTGGTCTTTTTGGTTACATTTAAGTGCTGCTGTCTTTCCAAGGTCTTTGCCTTCTTCTGCTAATGTATCTACCTAGTATTTCTAAACCTAACCTTTACAGTTCCACATCTCAAAATCAGTGTACCCAGTAGAGAATTTACTGTCTTCTCTCCCAAACAGATTTTTCTCTCCTGCTCACCCCATTTCTTTCAGTGTTAACCATTCCCACAGCCTTTTCAGCCGAAAGGGACCACATTTTCCTGAGCTTCTTCCTACTTTTCAACATTACTTTCTCAGTCTCTTTGGAGATTTTCTCCTGCCACTCACTCCCGGAACATGAGTGTTCGCCAGAGTTCTGTCCTGACTTCTCTCGTCACTCCATAGACAAACACTGGGTTTAATTATCTGGGCCCACACGTTATTTTCAGCTCACTCCATAGTGAGCCCTTCAGACCTGTATCCAGCCCAGATCCCCAACTCAGTGTGACCCGGGCGTTCATTTCTCCCCAGTGATACCCTCTCTTATTCGCCACTTGCTCCTTCTCGATTCAGTGACTGCAGCCATATCCACTAACCACCTGTCACTGAATTTACTGTCCACACTCAACCAATCCTATTCATCCGACCTCCTTCGTGTCTCAGGTCCTCATCATTTCTCATCTGGATTTCCAAAGTAGCATCTTTGTTAATGTGCATAACAGTCCCATTTTCCAGAAGGAAAAAACAGAAGCTTAGTTAGATGAACACACTTGTGACGACGAGTGTTGGTACCAGGATTTGAATCAGACATTATAAGCCTCCTTTGCTCTTCTGCCCTAAGTGTGGTCTATCCTCTTGCTACTCAGAGTGTGGCCCAGAGACCCACACCACCCCATCACCTTGTTAGAAATGGCAGGTCTCACAGTCACCCCGGGAGAGTCAGAGCCTGTTTTAGCAACATGTGCAGATGACCCATGTGCTTGTGGAGGCCTGCTCTAGGCCAGTTGCTGAAAATAATGTATGGACACAGATAATTTAAGCCACTGCTTGTCCGGATAGTCCTATTTCTTAATTCCTCAAATGGATTTATCTGGGATTTCAGGTGACAGCTTTTCTTTTAAGACAGAAAGCACTTGCAACAAAGAGCAATGCAGCTCACAAGGCTCAACAAGGTTTCAGGGACACATGGAAAGTGGGAAACTGAGGTCACCATTGTATGAATCAGAGAATAATACCTGCTTAGTCTGGGGTGCCAGCTCCCTGCCTGGCCATGCCTCTCACTGTTTTCTACTTATACTCACAGGAAAAGATAGACATAAAGGTTATCTCTAAGAGGAATGTGGAGGAGAAACATGGCCCCTTCATAGGATGATCGCACTGGATGACTGAGTCCTGCTCACTGAAGTCATGAAAAGCAAAGGTGGAGAATAAGTCGGGAGCACAGTGTGTTGGCAATACACGTAATCACAAGACATAAGCATTCTTAGCTCTTATCCCTTGGCTCTAGCAATGGGACCACACACATGAAACCATCTTTTGTACTGTTCATTGAGTCCTTTTTTAGAAAAATCCTACCCTGGGAACTCTTGTCTTCATGTCTGAGGCTATGCACGTGGAGGAAATCATGAATGCTACCTCGTCTGCTTGTGTAGGGGAGATTTAGTTTCTGTATTTACAATCTGTTACTTGTGTTATTCTTCGATCCTTAGAACTATATCCAAAGACTATCATCATATTGCTTATATAAGAAAATCTGTATCTTGGCATTACAATGAATACAGAAGTACTAAATGCCAATGAGTATAATGTGAATTAATTTCTTTATTCTAAGGCAGACTTTGTGAAATTTATAGCACTGAGTCCAATCTCACTAAAACAGGTTGTGGAAAAAAAAAAGTTCCTAGGCTGCTAAACTGTTTTAATGGCATCTCTGCATGCTGTGTACATGTCTGTGATGCTCTGCTTCTAAATAGGCTAGTGCAAAGACCTCAGATCTGCTGTCTTCACTTAGGAATCTTCCGAGAGAAACAGCTGCCAACTCAATCTTTCTCGAAGAGACACTGGAACCTTCAGATGGGGGAAAAGGAAAAGTTCAATCAAGTACAATTTCCTAAGTGCCTGTGCCCCAGTGTGATGGCTACCCTGCAGAAAATGGTCACGGGAACAGATGACCCTGAGCTACTTTGTTGAAACAAAAAGTAGGATTTACATTTTTAGTTGAGAATTTTTCTTCTTTATTCAGGGAGAGAAACGTAATGAACACTCATTCTTAAGGAAGCCAGAGGCAGATAACTAAGGATGGGGCTGGGTTCACTTTATCCTCTCTCTGCTCTCTCTGGTCCAGCCAACAGACCTCAGTCACAACCTTCAAACCCCATTTCTCCCCACTGAAGTGGGAGCTGCTTTCACCTTAGACCTAAATTGTATTTAAACCTTCAACTCCATCCAGAAAGCAAAGTTTTGAATATTAAGCCACTAAAGATTTCAAAAGCCCCTAGAATTATGCCTCATTCTTTAGCAAGAATCTCAATTCCCTTGTCTTGGACCAGCAAATAAGATGGAACCTGATCATTTCAATTCTAGTGGTGATATGCTAGCTTTGAAAAAGTTTCATTCTGCTTCCCTGAAGGTATTAAAATAAGTCATGTTAGCACTTGAGGGTCCAAATTTAGAAAATCCAAAATTTACACTATTTCACATTTGAAACGACAATGGCTGTTTTAGGGGATTGCCTTCTATATCCCCAACAACATTCATGAGGGATTTTATTTAACCACAAGCACACCCAGATGAGGAGAGGCCTCAAAGAGAATATTGGAAGGCAAAGTAAGTCTGAGAGGATTAACAACAGAATAAAACCCAGATTAAATCAAATAACCAAAGAAAAATTAGTAGAACAAGAAAGGTTTTAATGTTTGTAACAGGGAAATGCCAGCCTCAGTACATTGAAAAGGGAGAGACACCCAGCAGACTTAAATCAAAGTCCACAGCTAACTTTGATTTATATTTGTAACTCTTGTGACGTACTCTTTAAAAAAATAATTTACATTGGTTTTATTTGTCCTGTCAGTTAAAGGAACCGAGGCTGCCAAAACACTGTCATTTCTTATAACTGATTACTCCCCCTTCCCATGCCTGTCATATGTCTCAAGTGCATTTGTCTTTGGAATGTTGTTGCTTTATTGCCTTTTGTGGGATCTGTCTTACTCTGGCATTTTTACTGTGGTAGACACATTGCTATATTACAGGAGGCCAAAGGTCATCTGCCCAGCCATCAATTCTGAGAATGATTTTTTGGTTACTAAAACTAATTTTCTTAGCTGAAGGCTGCTTGCTGTGAGAAAGATTTATATTTGCTACACTGTGTATTCTATAAAGTGATAGAATGCCAGCCATTACACTATAATTTATGATGCTATATAGCAGTTTGTCAAAAACCAAATTTTCTGTTTTTGGTATGTGGATTTTGAGTATAATGGGAAATCTGTGATTATATTTTAAAGGACATGATGAAACAAATATGTGTTTTGGGAGAATGTGTAACAAATGTTATTTTCCTCCTGGCTTGGGAAGTACTAAGCAGAGAGAACAGAGGTAGAATGCTGATTCAAGATTTGGATTTGGAACCACAGACAGAGACACGGAAGAGTTATAAAATAAAGGTCAAGGTGATATAACATACTATAGTGAATAGGGTATTGCACATGTGAAAGTTACTAAGATAGCAAATAGACCTATTGTAATGTTCATTTCATAATGTCTATAAATGAATCAATGTGCTATACACTTGAAACTAAAATGATGTTTCATGTCATAGTTACTTAAAGAAAAAAGAAAAAATAGGCTCCTTTGCAGTCATTTTAGACAATTAACTTCTTCATGCTAAGCTTTTTCACTGGCAGAATTGCATGAGAATAGCATCTGCTCTTAGATTTATTTGGAGGGTGAAGAAGGATATGCATAAACGTGCTTGCCTCTATAAAGTGTATCAGTCAGGCTAGGCTGCTTATACTACATAACAAACAGCCTCGTATTCTCACGGACCAAACAGTTAAGTATTTCTGATTTGTGCTACATGTTCATGTGGATTGATGGGGTGGGAGTCTGCTCATGACAGTCATTCAGGGAGCCAGAGGCTGGAGCAGCCACCCTCTCAGACCTCGCTCACATGCAGAGAAGAAGAGCGCTCTAGAGGTTCTCATGCCAGCAATCGAAGTCTGAACCAAGAAGAGACACATAGCAGACATCATCAAATTTGTTGAGAAGGACTACCGTGTGACCCCATGTACTTGCAAAAAGGTCAGGAGGCATAAGTTCAGGAAGTACAGAGCTGGAAATATTTGGTGACTAGCACTAATAAATACCACAAGAGATTTTATTTGCATCAGTATGTATTATATGTGCAAATATGCATGTGTGTGCAGAGAGATGACCTGATTTATTCTCTTTGTGCACATGAAGGATGTACTCCAGGAGATCCATCTCCAGTAAGTCACCACAATCCTGTCTAGAGCAACAGGACAAGCGCTGTGTGGGAGGAGTCAGCTGATTGAATGCTCCAGGCCCGATAAGGAAAAGGATGAGATCCAAAGGAAACTTACTGTTTCTGGACCCCTTTTCAAGGCATATTTCCTCTAATGCTAAAGGGAAGAAGCCCTTCCCTCATTCTTAGATACTCAGAGGAACAGTATTATTTGAACCAATCTTCTCTCTCAGTAAATCTATGCAGTACATAAAATAACTGGCAAAAGGGAAGGGTTTATATGGGTGACCTTATCTGTCAACCAAAATGCCACTTAGGGTGACAGCTATTAGTTTATGGGGCACTCAACTGAATCAGAGGGTTGGAGCAAATCCGTGTTTGGTGACACTGGGCAAGTCACTTGAACGCTTGGATCCTCAGTGTGAAACAACTTCTAACCTGAGAAGTAGGGATCAGATCATCTTGGCCAGAGGCTGGGATCACAGAGCGCAGATGAGATCACAGTGAGAACTCCGAAGCACATGGCAGAGCTACCAGCACTGCACAGGCGCACAGCAGTGTTGGCCCAGGTGTTCATTCATTCAGTCCATCCCCATTCATTCATTCAGAGCCTCCTTCTCTGTGCCCTTAGAAAATGCAGCATTCCTCTCAGTGCTATTTAAAAATTATTTTCAGAAGTGGAGTTTCCCAAATGAACTCTGCCCTGGGTATGTGGTGATAGGCGTAGCCCAGGAAAAAACTGAGAGCCTCACTGACAGGCTCAGGGATTTGAGCTATCAGAGTCCCTGGGACTTTGGCCACAGATCAAACTTGCATTCCTGACTCAGCTGGTGGGTCAGAACCGTTCAGCGGAGGTCAGGGCTAACTGGCAAGATAGTCACGTAAAAGCCTGTGCCACTGTCTCTCATGGGTCTAAGCACAGCCACATCCCAGTGAGACCCGAGGGCCTCCTTGTACTGGGTTCTTGGCAGGAAGAGCCTTGGACTGAACTTAGGTAAGACCCTGGTCTAGTCCTGACTTTCCTGCTGAGTAGGCTCATTCCCTTACCTTCTCTGGGCCTCAGTTTATTTTAGTGTAAAATCTGTGTATCTGAATAGGTTAGTGGTTTGCAAAGGTGGGGTTCTTATCTCATCTTCAGAACCGAGGGACATCTTGTCGTCCACAAGGTTAAAATATCAGCAGAACTGCTCTGAGGTCCCCGAGGGGCAAACTCCAAAGTCCCTTCTGATGGATGTTCTCACTCTCTAAAAGCTTCTTCAATTCCTTTAAGTGTTTCCTTCACGTTGACTTCTGGTGTCAGAAAGCCCAAGAATACTCATTGCTTCATGCGGAGTAACACAAGACTTTATTAGGATGTGAGAGAGCTCGCACATGCATCCGTTGTCTCCTTTGTTTGGGATTATTCAACTTGTCTTCAGCCACCACTGTAGAATCTAAGGGAGCAGAATAGAATAGAGACAGAAAAGGCCAGGCTAGGGTGAAGCACCACCCTAAGCTGCTGCTTGCAGACCCCAAAGACCCAGGGCAGGGATGGGATGAAAGCAGTTTCCTCGGAGTGTCATTTGCATCAAGATCACTTCAAGGACCAGGTAATTATTAGAGAGGAGGCCCTTGGTAATGTGGACAAGCCAATTTTTTTGCCTGAAGCTAACATTTTTCCCATCAACAGTCTCCCCTGGCAATTAATTTAGGGATCCCATTTAAGGCAGAAGGAAAGCAAAAGGAATATTGTCTGCCTTGTGGTGGGACCAGGGCGATAAATGCCCACTAGTTTTCTTCTGAGCAGGAATAGTTGCCTCCATTCTCAACTTCAACTTGCCCTCTTCTTTGTTTTTCTCTGGGAAGCGGTCATTCAAGGCAGAAGCAGGGCTTGATCACCCTTAGGCAACTTTGTTGCCTCTGAGAATAGGGACTCTCCTGGGTGGAAGTCAAACTAGGACTGACTGGTGTGTGAATATGAGAGTGCTCACATGTCATGCTCCACGGCAAAAGCTATGGAGTCTGTTTGAATCCCAACCTGTGGTTCTGTGATGCCCTCATATGGTTTACAGAGCTATCAACACTTGGGGAACTGAGGAAATTCAGTTCCTCCCTGTAGTGTTGATCCAGGTCAGGGGTTTATACTGCCGCACCCGGAAGCTAAGAGACAGCTAATTCAGAGTGGCCAGAAGAAAGAAACAAAATTTTTCCTGTGTTTGTCTTGCATCTCCGTTCATTGGGAGGGACCTATTATCCACAAATATGAGAGGAAGCTGACAAAACCCCTAACTGAGGTCCTTAAAGGAGAAGAGAAGGCACCCTTTGTCTGGGGCCCTGAACAAGAAAAGGCGTTCATAACTATAAAGACAAAACACACAGACGCGCTGGCCTTGGGATTCCCAGACATAGCACAAGACTCAGCCTGTTTGAGCATGAGAACAGTGGGGTAGCTCTGGGAGCTCTGACTCAAGAATTTGGGTGCTGGCAGAGACCAGTAGCTTACCTCTCAAACAGATTGACCTGGTCGCAGCGGGTTGGCCACCTTGCCTAAGAGCCCTCGCAGCCACCGCGCTGTCAGTTAAAGAGGCAGACAAGCTTGCATTGGGACAAAGCC
Source organism: Solenodon paradoxus (assembly GCA_004363575.1). Lineage (NCBI taxonomy): Eukaryota > Metazoa > Chordata > Mammalia > Eulipotyphla > Solenodontidae > Solenodon > Solenodon paradoxus. Next base: position 39,790 of record RJWH01000377.1, read on the forward strand.
TAAATGTCAAGGTGCCCCATTCAATCATCATGCTCATGGATGTCAAGGGACAGCCCTGGCTAACTCATGCCTGGATGACAATACCAAGGGCTCCTGTGCAAAAACCCACAGGTGCAATTAGAAGCAGTAAAGACCCTAAACTCCACCACCTTCTCGCCTGTTGTCACAGGGGTCCCAGAGCCTGACTGCTTAGAGGTTCTTGATGAAGACTATTCTAGCCCACAAGACCTGACGGACAAGCCCCTGCAAAACCCTGACCTGTTCTTTATACAGATGGTAGTGGTTTCATAGATGAGGACAGGGGTAATTTGAGAGCCCAAGGAAGTAGCAGCCATATACTGCAAGGGGCACCAGAAAGAAAAGGACTCGATATCAGAGGGAAACCATCGAGCAGATGTGGTGGCCAGACAAGCGGCCAAAGAACAAGCAGTACCGTCAAGGCTCATGCTGGTCCCAGAACTGCCTACACCAGCCACACACGGCCCAGGAAAGGAATGGACACAGCAGGAAGGGGGAAGGTAACAAAGGAAGGATGGTGGTGCTCCGAGACCACAGGATCCACGTGACAGGACACCAGCGCACTGGGCAGTCCTTCACCAACACGACCTGACCCACCAGGAGAAACTGCTCTAGAAGCAGCTGAGTGGCTACTACCTGGTCACTTGCCTGCTGTCCCTCTGTGCCTTGGTGACACAGCGCTGCCTCCTTTGTACACAGAGCAACATGCAACGGTGTCCTGGTGGGCCAGGAATTCAGTGCTGCGGCCGGACTCCTTTTGATTTAGAGTCATCTTTACTGAGACAGGACAAAGCACAGAAATAAATATCCCTTAGTCTTTGCACCTTCTCAGGCTGGGTTGAAGCGTACCCGGCCTGTACAGAGAAGGCCAGGGAGGTAAACAAGGCACTGCTAAAAGACATTATTCCATGATACCAGTTGCCATTGACTATAGGATCAGACGATGGCCCAGACTTAATAGCAGAAGTAGTGCAACAAGTAGTTAAGACCTCAGGTATCCAGTGGAACTTACACACGGTCTATTGCCTCCAGAGTTCAGGAAAGTTAGAATACATGAACTGGACCTCAAACAGGCTATGGCTAAGTTATGTCGGGAAACTAGTGTGCCCTGGACAGACATACTGCCCTTAGTCCACTTACAGATAAGCTGTGTCCCAAGGGCCAGAGCAGGATTTTCCCCTTTTGAGATTTTACATGGTAGACTCCCTCCCTTAAGTAGAACTAAGAGGGACCTAAAGGGACTGGGGAACTTAAAAATTTAGAAACAATTACAGGGACTAGGAAGGACCATCCATGAAGTACATAGATGGGTAACAGACAGACTATCCAACTCTTTAGGAAAAACTGTACACCTTACAAGCCAGGGGATCAACTGTGGGTAAAGGACTGGAAAAAGGAGCCCCTGAAGATGACCTGGGAGGGGCCCTATCCAGTTATACTAACCACCCCCACAGCTCTTAAAGTTGCAGGTCTAAACACCTGGATCCACCACTCTTGGGTGAAAGCAGCCCAGCAGCTGAGCGACAGGCCACCTGTGTGGAAGGTGGGCCCCTCTGAGAACTGTCCATGCTGGACCGCCCAACGACTGTATCCCACTCGTCTCAGACTGACATGCATTCCGGAGGAGACCTGCAGAGACCAACTACCCACCCTTTCACCAATAGATGCCAGGCCTGAGGCCTTAAGGCTTTAGATGTTACACCAGACCCAGTCACTGAACTGCCTTTACAACTCCCTTGGAGAAGAAGACTTAAGCTGCTGAGCCCTGAAACGGCCTAATTCAGCAGGAAGCAGCCAGAAAGAATTGTCGCCCCTGTTCCCTCTTCCAGCTTAGAGTCTCCTGTATAATTCCCAAGGCTGTAAACCAGCTTGAGGATCAAGAGGGGGGAATACGGTAGAAAAACTTTCCTTGACCTAAGGCAAGAGTTACTCTGCCAGAGGCTTTACACCCTGTTTATGTGGCCAAGGGCAAGCAAGAAAAGCATTCCTTCCCCTGCAGCTATAACTGCTGATAAGAGCTACCAATAGAAACCACACATAGCCATACCCTGCAGCTGTACCATGGAGATTAACCATTAACCTCTATCCCAGGGTATAAGATTACTCCCCCCCCCCCCCCCGCCGCCCCGCTGCTCTGCTTTGGGTAAAGATGCCCTGAGCCAGCACTGGTGCTTGTAATAAAGTGCTGTTTCTCTACCTTCGAGTGCTCAGTTGTCAGTCTTCTAGCTATCTGAGGGCCTTGCCATAACACAACATCTTTACAATCTGATGCCATATCCCCCTCCAGATTGACATGGCCTCTACCACACCAAGTACAGCAACAGTTCTCCACCTTCTTGCTGTTTCCCAAACACAACATGCACTTCATACTTCTGTGCCTTACATGTGCCTACATGTGTTCATGTAGTTCCTTTTGCCTGGAATTTTCTTTTCTCATTTATTCACTTGATGATTCCACAAGTATTGAGCTCCTATTATGTGCCAAGCCCTTTAACTATAAAGGTGAATAAATCCAGGTGTCTGAGCTCAACCAGCTTACAGCCTGATAGGATAAACAGAGACATGAATCAGAAATTATAATTCAGTCATGGTGGGCACATTATGACAGAACTGGGAGAGAGCTAACCTAGATTTTTGGGGTTGGAAAGGGAGTGCAGGGAATGATTCATGTCAAGGGCCTTTTCATAAGAGGTAATACTTGGGCTACTACTGGAAAAGTAGGAGCAAGTGGAGATTTTCTAAATATGTTGGAATGAATGAGAGTATTGGGGAATATACAAAGCAATTTAAAACGTTCCAAAATGGAGTGAGAGCTAGTGGGAGGAGTGACAGAAGAGGCTGGGAGGGGTTTTGGGGTCATATAAAGGACTTTGGACTTTTAATGAGACAAAATGGAGAGATAAAAAAAGATTTCTCTACTAAAATAAGGAAATGACATAATCACTTGCAGCTTTGGTTAAATTAATCTGAAAATAGTTTAGGGAAGATATCACAGAATTAAATATGCCAAGACTGAGTGAAGCTGGTTAAAGTTAAGAAAACACACAAGAAAATTATTTATGTCTTCACAGAAATATATTTACTCCCATTTTCTTGAGACATGTGCCCCTATTGATTTGTCTTTTACTTTTCCATTTTTAATAGATATAAAAGAGGGAAAGAAACATGCTACTTTCTCTTTGCTGTAAGAGTTACCAACAGTAAACACTTTGATTAGTGTCAGTGCTTTAGCTACTTGCTTTAGGGTTGGGGAGAATGTGAGGTGGGGTTTCAGTGAACTATGGGAAGCAAACCCCACACCCCCTGCATCTGAAGACCACAGACCCCACCAAGCCTTAGCTGTTTCATACAATCATGGTGACTAAATCTAGACCTCTGCTTTTTTCAAAGAAGTCTTAAGATACAAATTTTAATGCAAAAAACATTGATTTAAAATACTGGCCCCTCCACACCCAAAAGCATGCAGGTCAGGCATACAGGTAAAGCAGAACCCTGTTAATTTGAATTTTAGACGAACAATGATTTTTAGTAAAAGTAGATCTCAAATATTAAATCAGACATACTTATTGAAAGTGATTTGTTGCTTATCTGAAGTTACATTAAGCTAGGTGTCAAACAAAATACACACATGGATCACAGTAAATGTGTGAGCTACAGAGTGGCAACCTCGAGTATAGATCAGAGGTTGTAGACCAAGTCTGAGGAATGGCATCTTTGTAGAGCAAATAATTTGTGTATCACATATATCATGCTGAAATAAAATTCATAGATGATACCCATTTTTGCATATATTTTTTAAAAATCAGCCTAAAGCTATCATTTTAAGAGAAAGAAAGAAAGAAAAAGACAAAGATTTCAATAAGCAATTACTGTGTAACACTATACTGGTGATTTTCTGGCACAGCATTTGAGTTGCGTGTGACAAGTGACTGTCATGGGGTGCCTAGCTCCTTGGACCCTGACCTTATTCCATTAACTGAGTTTAAGACTTCTCTGGGAGATGGAAGAGGAGTTGTCTGCTAGGCTGTAGAATCTGTGGGTGTGTTACTCAGATGTCTGAGATGACACACAACCAAATAAGGATCCATTTCTTACAGTCCCACCCAAAGAAAAAAATTGAATATTGGGAAGCAGCCAATCCTTGAATCAATCTTCTTTCTACATTCTCTGGGGGGTGTGGGGGGTATTGATCATTTGCTTTCATGGAAGTTTCTATTCGCACAGATAGTTTTATACTGATTGTTACAAAGTTGACTGTCAGTTTCTTCTCAAATTATTAGCTCTTCATGAGGAAGTGTACCTTGTCTTTGAATTTAGGGCCCAGCCTGGGCGAATATTTGTTGAAGTGAGCTAAATATGAACCTGGTAAAATACATGGGCTTTCAATGTTTCAGTATGCCTCCTGGGTGATCTGAAGTCTTAATATTAAAATTAAAAAAATTTAAACTTAGAAAAGTTTGATACATCTGTTATATAACCACATAGACCTTTTCCTGGTTAATTTGCCTTTAAAAAGCTATTTCTTAATAATTGTAGGTTCAAGAACAATTAGCTTTTAGTTTTGAGACAGAAATCTGAACCATCTCTTTGGTAATTGAATACACACACAGCTCGTGGGTGAGAGTTCATAAAAAGTATCCAAAGTACTTATAGATTCATTACATTTATATATATAATGATAATATAATATATATATAACACCATATAAAGTACATATGTTATATATATATGTGTAGTTTATGAATACTGATTAAAACTCAAATGATAATGTAGTGGGTCAAAGGCAGCACAGTGTATAAAGTAAGTAAAAACAATATGAGAAAACCAAATAGATATGCATATGCTCCTCTATATGAGGCTGCTTCTCTATGTGACTATGATTTTTTTTCTGTTGGACATAACTTGTTCCACAGCCCATCTGAATTGATGAAGTGAACCATATTATTAGAGTTCTAGTTAATTCTATGCTTGGTCACAAGGAGAGCAGCTAGGCTTTCTTAGGAGAGAATAAAAAATTCAAAATATTTCTCTGTCCAATATTTGAGTGAAACAAATGGAAAATTGTAAAATGCAAACATTCAAAATTTTATAAAGTATATTATATTCATTTAACCTATCATGGAATTTACGCTTGTGGGAAATATTTTCCATTGTTAACTCCTCCCATAGATATTTTAGGATATATTTTCCACATTTTTTTCAAAAGCATTAACATAATTTTTAATTACAAAAAGATTCCAAAGGCTTATTTGTTTGCTTGTTTGTTTTTAGAAGATGATGGGAAGACTGCTGTAACAATTCCTTTGAATATTTGAAAGCACTGAGACAACAAATATTTGATCTTTATCAAATAAATTGTCAGTGTTTAAAATTTCCTTTTGAAGGCAAATTACTTAGTTCTTATAAAAAAGCATTGGTGGTAAAGATGAAGATTTAAAGAAACGCCAGTCACCACTATGGAATCTTGTCAGTTCATCCTGCCTCCGGTGCTTGACAGTCCTTGGATTATTAAGCAAGTCACCAATTTTGTCAGGCTAGATTCTTTACAGTGAAATTAAAAAATGATAATAAAGAGGGTACATCTGAAAAAACAGATAATATAATGAATAAGACATTTGGTAAATAAGAGCAATTAAAAATCAAAAACAGCACACATCTGAAAAAACAGATAATAGAGCAGGTAAGACATTCGGTAAATATGACCAAATAGTGGTGTTGTAAACCTCAGTCAGAATCAGCTATTTGGGAGGCAATTCTACATCTAGAGATTTTTCTCCCCCCTTTACTGGGTCTATCCAGATTTAAAAAAAAAAAAAAAAAAAAAATCAAGGTAAACTCTAAAGGTCGCGGAGAAGTTGCCTTGAAGTGTTCTCTTGACTGGAGTGAGGCAGGAAATGCTGAGAGATGCGGTGCCTGTGCTGTGAAGGGTTTGTCTTAGAGAAAAAGTGGAACGTTCTTTAACACAGCTCCTCCATTTCCGACGCGAGGGCCTGAGAAAGCAGCCACGCGAGAGCCAAGTTTTCAGGGAAGAAGCAATGGGAGGGTTCGTGTTCTCCCACACAGTCGACTCCCTGTTTGGGGGTGGGAATGGGGTTCCATTTTATGTTGCGACGGTTCTCTGCTCAAGCACAGGACTATCCCATCTCTTTCCTTTTGCCCTTGAAAATGGCATCAAATGATTCTGCTCGTGTGCCTCGGAGAAAGCCAGTGCAATATCCTATTAATCCGCTGAGACACTTCAACAACTTGAAAATGATCAGAGCATTGCTGGATGACCGCATTGGTGAGTTGGCAGGAGCTTTACAGAGGGGCCACGCATGTCATTCCATTTAAGGGATCTTGCCGTCCGTGGTCACCCAAACCTTTTCTGCCCGACAGCGCAGCGGCCTCCTGGTGGTTCATTGTAGCCATCCTTCCAGGACACAGGGTCAGTTCCGGGCCGATGGCTGCCTTCTTCTCCCTCCAGGAAGCAACTTGTCTTCGCAAGGATTCTTTTTCCCAGCAAGCAAAGATGACCTGAAAATTTGATAGTGCCAGAGTTACAAACTATACTTTCTCAAGAGAGAAATATTACCGAATAGAAACTAGCTTTTATCCTGCTGAGAAACTGTCCTGTGCTGTGGGGATTGTCTCATATTAGAGCCGTGAGAGCAGAGGAAAACATGTAGAGCTATCTGCCACACACCAAAAAGGCTGCTGGAATCGTGTGTGACCCTGAAAAGAAGCCGCAGTGTTACTTGGGAGGGGGCGGTTTGGGGGGTGAGCAGGAAAGACAAAAATGTTAAATTTCAGCCAGTTACATTCCTTGTGCGGATGGAGCTTGAATACACTTGAACGCACTGGGAGAAAAGTCCTCAAGGTTTGGAAACTCCTAGGAGTTGGTGGCGTTCTTGGCTAGCTTCCTAGAGCATTGTTAGGTATTATAAACGTCCTTCGAATCCTCCCAGTCCCATAAGAACAAAAAATTGTTATAGGAATTTCAGTATTTAATCCTCAAGGGGTTCAAAGCCTTTATTTGTTATTTCTCAATATAAATAACCCTTTATCACATAGACGAGGGTAGAGAAGATTGTGAAATAATTTTATGACAAAAATATGTAATCAGTTATATTATATTCATCAAGCACTGGCTGTGCATGAGGCAGGTGGCAGTGGGTGATGTGGTGACTTAAACGTGGTCCCTGCCCTGAGGACACTTACATTGTGGTGTGCGGGACAGGTATAGAGCAAGTCTCCTGACTCCTAAGGACTTCTCATTGTAGGGTTGAGATAACTAGTATATCAGATAGAAAACTCCTGGTTCCTTCTTTTCCACCAAGCTGCTCTTTGGGCATGCAGGGAATTGGACCACCCTTCTTTCTTCTCTGGAATCTGAAGATCTCACTCATTTTGATGCAGTGTGCTGTGCCTGAAAAGATGCTTTTTGTTGTTTTTTTTTAAAGGAAAGGTGCAGGCAAGAATGAAGGCGAGCAGAGCCAGGCTGGCAAGAAGACAGAGGAGGAAGAAGCACTCTATTTTATTTAGTTGCTCATCTTGGCTACTCCCACCAGTCCCAGGATGTGAACCCAGGACCTTGGGATATGTATGGACAGCACCCCACCAGCGTGCACCTAAAGAGGTTCTGTTTTCTTTTTTTGGCTTTTCAGAACTATTTCTTCTCACAACATTTTCTCATAATTTGTGTTAACTCTGATTTTTTCCCCCTGCAGTTGAAAATCTCTACTACAGATTAAACTAAGAATTCCCAAATACATATTTGTGCCAGTCAGAGATCTAACATCTTAATTTTTCAAGAATTCATATTAGAATACTTGAACAATGTCCACTCATATCAAAAGTCTGAGCAGAAGTACTTGTTCTTAAGCTAAAGTCTGTACTAATAATTTAGTGTTTTATTTTTTAATTTCAATTTTGGATATTTTCAAATATGCACAGAAGTGGAAAGGCTAGTCTAGAATCCCAGTGTTCTCTTCACTAAGCTTCAATAATTTTGTCAATTTTATTTCATCAATATAACCTCCCTCACCATGCACAAACACCTTAAAAAAACAAAACAAAACAAAACCTGGTGTATTTAAAATAAAATTCCAGGCATCATATAATGCCACTAACAAGTAGTTCATGATTTATACTTGATAAATATGATTATTTTTAAGAGGAAAAGTACAGGCAAGAATGAAGGTAAGTAGGCACACAGCAGGAAGAGAGAAAAAAAAAGAAACATTTTCATTTGTTTGTACTTAGTTGTTCATCTTGGCTGTTACCCTCGGGCCCGGGGATGCGAATCAGGTCCGTGGGGTGTATGTGGACTGCACTCATTGAGAGGCAGTGGACCTAATCGCTGCTCCACCAGAGCACACCTCTAACAGATAAGAATATTTTAAGTATGAACATCATTATCACAATTGACGAAATTAACAAAAATTCTTTGGTATCATATTACATAGTCTTTAATCAAGTTCCCTTGACTGATCTAAAACATAACTCTTTTTTTTAAGGAAAGGTACTGATAGGATGAAGGTGAGTAGACAAACAGGAAGGAAAGAAGAGAGAAGAGGAGAAAGACCTTTATTTATTTTTTTCATTTAGTCATTCACATTTGCTGTTCACCCTGGCCCTGGGTCTTGAACCCTGGACCTTGGGATGTATGTGGGACTCCTTTGAGGTGTACTAGACAGCTAGACCAGCAGGACACACCCTAAAACATAACTTTTTATTGTTTGTTCAAATCAGTATCTAAATAAGCACCATGCAGCATACCTGTGATCGTCCTCAAATTTCTTTTAATCTATAATTCATCCTTTCCTTCTTTATTCATACCATTTAGTTTTCAAAAGACCTGGTCGTTCAATTTGTTGATTTCCCCATATTCTGGATATGTCAATTAGCTTCCTTTTTATTCTATCCCCCTATATTTTCTGCAAAGTGGTAGACTTATAGCTTGATTGGTTCTAGTTTATTCTTTCCTGCCCTTCCTTCCCCCTTCCTTCCTTCTTTCCTTCACAAGTCTATTTATGGGTGGTATGTAAGCCTACTATAGTATCATGTCATGAGACACAATGTCTCATTCTGTTTTCCATTATGCTAAAGTTAATCTGAGGGCCCAGGTTTTACCAGATTGATGTATCCATGATGATGTTCCCTATCAAATTTTCACCAAATGGTTTGAGCATGCTTTGATGATCTCTGCATAGATCCACTATGCAGATTTTCCTGAATGAATTTCAACCATGATTTAAATTTCACTAGTCAGAATTTTAAATCCTAAACTATTCAGTAAACTTTTCTAAAGAAATATCATAATTTGTACAGCATTTTCAGTTACAATTTTTTGTAATTATGATATATTTTCATTGTAGAAAATGTGATTAATAAATTTGAAAATAAAAATTCTTCCATCAAGAGATAATCTTATTTATGGTTTTGATGTATTTCTTTTTCATCTTTCTTTCACACAAAATATTTAAACACAATTGGGACTACAATATATTCTGTTGGTCAGCTTAATTTTTGCTCTTATAAATCTATTTTGGACGTGTTTTCATATTAAAAAATACAGGTAAATGCACAGGCAGGAAGACAGTGAGAGGAGGAAGAAGATTTTATTTATTTTTATTTAGTTGTTTGTATTGGCTGTTCCCCCTGATCCCAGAATGCAAAGCTGTGTCCTTAGGATGTGTGTGGATGGTGCTCCCTCAGAGGCAGCTGACCTAACTGTTACTTCAGGGCGTGTCAATATAGGTACAAGTCTTATTTGCATTTGATACATAAGAGAAACACAGAGAGGTTGAATGGCTTACTCAAGGTCATACAACTAGAAGGTGGTAAATCTGGAATTCAAACAGACTATCTGGTCCATAGTCCACACCCACCTCTAAACCATTTTCTCTCATTCAACACTCAAAATAAATCTCTTGATTATGTTATCAAATATACTTCTCAAACTTCTTTCATTACAATAAATAATTTGACCTTAAGTTCTTAACTATTTGCTTAAGTCAAATAGTTTGCTTAGAAGTCATGGATGACTCTTTTTTTCCTTAATCCTCGTATTCAATTTATTTGTAATTTCTATCAACTTTATTTTTGAAAATATATCTTCCCTTAGGCCACTTCTTTCCAACTCTATTTCTGTTGCATTTTCTTCTCTTTCTGTATTTCTTGAATTGCCAAAACAGTATTTAATAAAAATGACAATAGTTAGGTTTCATATCCTGATTTTAATAGAATTTCCTATAGTGTCTTATCAAGTAAATTGATATTTGCATTCAAGTTTAGCAACTATTTGTGATTATGTTCAAGTAGTTGTAGTCCATCCTGTTTTATCTAGATATTCTTTAAATTAGAAATAACCATTAAATTTTATTAAAGAAATTTTAGCACTTACTGATGTAATACCACTTCTCTATTTTAATTTATTAATGTAATAGATTATATATCGGTTGCATATTTAATAGATTATGTATTATAGTTCTTTTATTTATAGGTTCTCAATATTGAATCATCTTTGCACTAGTGGATGTCCTTACTAATTATTCTTTCAATGTTCTATTAGAGTCAATTTGCTTATATTTCACTTAGAAATTCTGTTTTGTTTTGTTTTTTAAAGGAAAGGTGCAGGCAGGAATGAAGGTGAGTAGGCAGGCAGGCAGGAATAGAGAGAGGGAAGAAGTATTGTATTTTATTTTTATTTTTTTACTTAGTTGTTCAAACTAGTTGTTTCCCCCGGACCAGGGCTTGAACCCAGAGGTATATGGCTTACTCCTTTGGAGGCAACTGACCTTACCATTACTCTATTGCACCAGGGCATGACAGAATTTCTACATTTATATCTTGTCATATTAATGACTCCTCCCCCACTATTAGCACTTTTTATTAACTCTGCTAGATTTTAGAATTAGTTATACTAGCATCATAAAACAATTTATTGCTTTTTGACAATTTTGACAATATTGTTTATTCACAATTTGTCAGCTGGAATAGTGCAATTAATATTGCTTTAAGGTCAGATTGAACTCAGCTGTAAAATCATCTTGAGTAATTTGGTATATTTTTTTAAATTTACTTCCTAGCCTTGGGTCTCGAACCTGGGTTCTTGAACTTTACATGGTCTGTATCTTTAGCCACATGAGCCACAAGGGCAGGCCATAAATAGTATTTAATGATAAAGGTTTATTTATAAAATTATCCGATGATTTTATAAAAATTTATAGAATTTCAATCATCTTTGTAATCTTATCTATGGTAATTACTACTTTCATTTTTTTGTTTCTTCTTGGGTCAGTTTTGTTACTGTATCAACCTTTTCTTCTAGGTTATCAAATTATTGTCATAGGATTCACATGGTACACCCTTAGTTTTAGCTCTTGTTTTTGTGACTATGTACTGATACTTTATCTTGCACATTTTCTTCTCTCTTTTTTTCTCTGTTAAGGCTAATAGAAGTTAATCTTATTGCTGCTTTCATGCTATCATATTTTGTTAATTCCTTCTTCTATTTTTGTATTTGCTACTTGATTAGTTTCATCATTTGCCTGTGTTAATGCCCACTGCAACTTTCTTTGGTTAATTTTATTTTCCTTTTACTAATTATTTCATTGCGTGTAATGATCTGACAGATTAAGATAGCAAAATACCTTGGAGTGGGATTCCAGAGTAAGAAGTCCATGATACACAGGTTTGGTGTCTTCCAAGTCTTCTTTCCTTGGTTTGCAGACAGCTGTTTTCTGTGTCTGCACATGGTTGTCCCTGTGTGTTTTCTGTATCCTTGCCTCCTTCTCCTCCTTTTCTCCTCTCCCCCTCCCTGACTTTTCCTCTTTCTCCTCCTTTTCTCCTCTCCCCCTCCCCGACTTTTCCTCCCCCTCCCCCTCCTCCTCCCACTTCTTCTGCAGAAAGGTGCAGGCAGGAAGAGAGAAAAGGAAGAACATTTAATCATTTTATTTAGTTGTTGGTATTGGTTGTTGCCCCTAGCTCTGGATCCCAAACCTGGGTCCTTGGAATATATCTGGACTACATCCGGTGGCCTTATCCACTAAAGCACCTAGACACACCACTTGCCTCTTCTTAAATGGACACATATTGTATTGAATTAGACCTCACTCATATAACCCAATTTGCCCTAATAATCTCTTTAGAGGTCTACCTCCAAATACAGTTACATTCTGAGGTATTTCAATATACGAATTGGGGGATACGTAAATGTAATCCCATAACTAAAAGTATTTTATTTCCAATTTTCTTCAAATACAAAAGAAGTTTAGTCTGTGTATTTCTTCTTTTTCTTACTTTCTAGATAGTATATAATTTCAGTTTTAGATTTCTTTGATCCAGAAACTATTTGAGGAAGTGTTTCTTAACTTCCAAAAGTTAAGGTGTATTTAGTCATTAACTTGTTACTTATTTCTAATTTTCTTGTGGTTTGTGGGTACTCTAGTTTTTAAAAAGTGTTAAAGGTTTTTTTTTGTAGTCAAATAGATCATCAGTTTCTGCAAGTTGTATTGTTACAATGCACACTGTATTGGTAAGATACAAACTACATAGAATTGTATTACATCTACTTTATTACTGTGTTGTGTCCTTATGTCCCTATTTATTCTTGTATACTGAATATTTCTACTTCCGAAAGAGATGTTTTCAAAGTTGCAGCTAAAACAGTGGCACGTTATTCAGATTGCTGACACACACTGTAGCATGAACATTAGAGTGGATGGAATAAGCCAGCCACAAAAAACAAATGAGGTGTGAGCCCACTTACATGGGGTACCTGGAGCAACCAGAATAAGGAATGGTTGTTGCCAGGGCCTGGGAGTGGGAATTAACAGGAAATTGTTTAATGGGTATAGAGGTTGAGCTTTATAAGATAGAAAAGCATTACAGCGATTGCACAACAATGTGGATGGACTTAGCACTATTTAAAAATGGTTATAGGTGTGCACTGGTGGAGCAGCGGTTAGGTCAGTCACCCCTTAAGGAGCAAGCCACATACCCGTGGGCTCATGTCCTGGACCTCGGAGGAAGCAACCAGTATGAACAGCTAAGTAAAAATTTTTTTAAATAAAGATCATCTTCCTCCTCTCTCTTCCTACATGCCTGCCTACTCTCCTTTATTGCTGCCCGTGCTTTTCTTTGAAAAATAAAATACAAATAAAATAGAATAAAGTAAAAATGGTTACAGTGATAAGTTTTCTGTCATGTGTATTTTGTGTATTTTACTATAATTAAAACATTTTTAATTCAGAAAAGAAATAATGGCATGGAGGGAAATGACAAATATATTGGGTGTATGTAAAACAATTACAATAATGACCAATTTTAATAATGGCCAATCCCCAATTAGGGGATTATAAAACCAAATTTGAATGAGAATAATATATAATACTAACTTGTAATATTATTAAAAGTATCATTAAAGTAAAAACCTCAAAGTTCCTGGATAGTTGTAAGGTCCAGTCAAGCATATGTACTGAAAACTTTAAAAGCAACCACTAAAATATTACAGATGGAATGTGTACCATCCAGAGCACTAAAGGAAAAGGACAACATAGAAAACTTTGTTGAAATAGGGAAAAAAAGATGGAAGCAGAAATAGTCTGTTAATTGTTAGGTGTGCAATTCCTCATGGGCCTTTCCTGCTCTTGTGCATCCTGTAAGCAAAGGCACAGACTGCCTTTGTTCCAAATGATCTGTTCAAGGATGTCTGACCTTCCAGAGCAAAGAATAGCTTTTGTTTACATATGATATAATCTTTGTCTACTCTGGGGCAAAGGTCAGGCAAATGTACTACCTAATATAAAAGAATAAGGTTCCCTCGGCTCAAGGTTCCTCCCCTATAACACACACACAATGAATACAATAGATTTACACCCCACAGGATGTTTTTTTCATTTCTCTACTTCTTGGACTGAGTGACTAATATTCTTATTTTGAGAGTGTTTAATATTTTTAAAAATATGTGAATATTTTCTAGTATTAAAATTAGATTATATGTATATTTAATATTAAATATACTAAATGCTAAATTCTATTTAAGACATTGAAATTGCATCTCAGTCTATTTTTCACACCACACCCACTAGGGTTCTGGTGTCTCTTACTGCCACCTTTTCCCCTCATCTCCCTGGCCCTCATAACCAGTTCCGAGTCCTGTTATTTTTGTTGGAATTTGTGTGTACATTTGTTTCATTTATTTAAAAAAATTAGATTATAGTCCATGAAAAAAACATATAGAGTAGAATTTAGAAATTCAAGAGATGAATGTCAAGAGCCAGGTCATTTTTAATTTATCTGCTTGCTGGTAGTTTATAGTTCTTATGATTTAAGGAAAACTTAAAGCAGACCAGTATTAAGAAACATGTGTTGCATGCTCATAGTCAAAACTGGATTATCCACTGTAGGACTATGATTGTCTGGCATACTAGGAAATGCTTTCTTTCAGCAAAGATTTAGATCAGGTTCCCACAAACTTTTCTATAGAGAAAAATCCTATATATTTTAGGCTTTGCAGGCCATATGATCTGTGTTGCAACTACTCAACTTTGTCACTACATTGAAAAGCAACCATAGAAAATGCATAACTAAATGAGCAGGACTGTGTTTCCATAATAATTTATTTATAAAACAGGTAGCAGGCTAAATTTAACCTACAGACCAGCTGATCCCTGGCTTAGATGATCACTTGTCAATGTCTAAAGACTGGAGAAGGTTTGCAAGCCCTGGTGGATCATCAGTTAGGTCAGTTACCTCTGAAGGAGCACAGGCCACATACCCTAGGGTTTGAGACCTGAGTCCGGTGGGAAACAACCATTGTGAACAATTAAATAAAAAGAGATGCTTCCTCCTCCTCTCTTCCTGCCTGCTTGCCTATAAGCCTTCATTCCTGCCTGTATCTTTTCTTTAAAAAAAAAAATTTGAAGAAGGTGATATTTTTTGGTATCTACACCTACCATGCAAATCTTAATAACCTTTGCAGTTTATCTCTTCACCAATTTAATACTTTTAATTTTAACTAAATTGACAGCTTAGAATCATTTTAGCATCCAGGCAAGTGGTATTACTGTATTCGGATAGACAGATAGATAGATAGATAGGTAGGTATGAAAGTTTAACTGTAGTTCACTAGAAATCTTCCAAATAATAACCCACCCAGTGAGAGTAAAAGTCTTCATAACTGATATAGCATTGGATAGAGTATTCAGAAGGATAAATAGGGCAAACTAGTCCAACACCAAACACTGCTCTATTCTCCCTGACAAAGCTTAAAAGTAAGATGTATAAAGATCAAACTGTTTCCAAGTAACTAATTCAATCCCAGAACAAAGCTCAAAAATATAAGAATACAAAATACATCATACCCTGGTGGCTAAGACGTTAAGTCTTTGGTTCCAGTATAGTCCACATAAAGCCCAAGGGTCAGAGCACATAACCCTCCTCTTGCTTGTCAATTTGCCTTCACTTTTGCCTGCTTCCTTCCTCTTAAAAAAAAAAAAAAAATCTAATATACTGGTAAGATTCAGAATGTCTGATACTAAAAAAATTATCAGTCATGTAAAGAAATCAGAAAATATAACCTATGTTAAAAAGAAAAGGCCATTAATGGAAACTGACCCTGAAATGACAAAGATGATGGAATTAGTAAACAAAGACATTAAAACAGTTATTATAACTGTAACACAGGTGTTCAAGAAGCGAGAGGAAAGATAGAGCATTTTACATAAAGACATAAAGGTATTAAAAAGATCCAAATCAAACTTCTAGAGATAAAAACCACAAGGTATGGGATAAAAAATACATTGGAGTTAGGGGTCTTAACAGTAGAGTAGAGATAGCAGAAGATTGTTGAGTATCAGGTTATAACATTAAAAGCAATCCAGAATCAAATAAAGAGATAAAAGAACTGACTTTAAAAAAGTTAACATGCCAATGAACTATGGACAATGGACATGCCAATGAACTATGGACAATTAAAAAAAATTAAAACACACAAAGTATCTTCTAATTATAATTAATTTAAATTAGAAATCAATAACAAAAATAACTAGAAAATTGCTAAATATTAGAAAATTCTATAGAATATTTAGAAAATGTTTTGAAGTGAACGAAAATGAAAACACAGATATCAAAATTTATGACAAATAACGGAAAAGGTAATTAAGAGAATGTATAACACTAAGTGCCTATATCAGAAAAGTAAAAGGGTCCCAAATCAGTGACCTCTTAAACGAAGTGGGAAAAAAGTGGGGGGGAATTAAACCCAAAGTAAGTATAAGAAAGGAAATCCATAAAAGTCAAAAAGGAAATTAGTGAAATAGAATATAGAAAAATAGAGAAAATCATGAAAGCAATAGTTTGTTTCTCTGAGAAGGTCAATAAAATCAATAAACCAATAGCCAGAATGATGGCGGGGGGAGTAGGGATGTGGAGGGGTCAGGGGGTCAGGGAAACAAAATACCAACATCAGGGGAGAGAAAGGTGCCATCACCAGAGAATTTGCTGATATTAAAAGATAACAAAAGATTTATTCTAAACAACCTTATGCCATAAATTCTAAAATGGGAAAATGACTTAAAAAAGACAAACTATCCCATTTCTAGTAAAAAACTAAATTTATAGTTAAATTTTTTTCCACAAAAGAAGACTCCAGATTCAGATGACTTCATTGGTAAATAAACCAATAATTAAGAGAGCAAAAACACCACTTTTCTACAGACTCTTCATGAAAATTGAAGAAAAGTATTTCTCAATTCATTCTGAGATCAGTAAACTCAGACAAAAACTTTGCAAGGAAAAAAAATCTTTGGACTAATTTTCCTCATGAGTACAGATGCAAAATATTTAATAAAATTTTAGCAACTCAAAGGTAATAATATGTAAAAAGGACATTATACTAGTACCAAGTGGGATTTATTCCAGGAATGAAAGGTAAGTTTAATCAAAAAGCAATCAATATAAGTCAGCCTATTAATAAACTAAAAAAGAAAAATCATATGATTATCTATGAAGAAACAGAAAAAGCATTTGACAAAATCCAACATACACTGATGATTAAAAACTCTCAGCAAACTAGGAGTAGAAGGACCCTTCTTCAGCTTGATAAAGGGCATCTATGAAAACCTACAGTTAAAGTCATACTTGATGATAGAAGACCAAATGCTTTTCACCTAAGATCAGAGGTAGGCAGAGATGTCTACTTCTATTCAGTGTTTCACTGGAGGTTCTAACCAGTGCAATCAAGCACGAAAAAAGAATTGAAAAACATATAGATCGGACAGGTAATAGTAAATCTCTTTTTATTCAAAGTTAATCTATAGAGAAGATGTAATAGAATTCATAAAATGTTACTAGAACTAAATGAGTCTAGCAAGATCAGAGAGAATAAGATCAATATTTAAAAATCAAATGTATTTGTCTATGTTAGCAACAATCAGAAAATTTCAAAACATCAAAAAAAAAATCTCATGGATAAATCTGGCAAAAACATGTAAAACTTACATACTGAAATCTTTAAAATATTACAAAGAGGTGCACCCTGGTGGCCTAGTGGTTTAGTTCATTGCATTGCAGTCCACATACATCTCAAGGTCCCATGGCTGGTGAAAACAACCAAATGAACAAGAAAGTAAAACAAATAAAATGCTTTTTCCTCCTTTCTTCCTTCCTTCCTGCCTGCCTGCTCACCTTCATTCCTGCCTTGCCTTTCCTTTGAAAAAATATTGCAAGGAAATATCAATGAATGCCTAAGTAAATAGAGATAGAACATGTCCGTAGCTCAGAAAACTCAATATTATTCAGAGATCAAATCTTCCCAAACTGATCTATATAGTCAACTCAATTCCAATAAAAATTCCCCAAATGTTTTTTAAAAAGAAATTAAAATGCCAATTCTAAAATCCATTTGGAAATACAAGGGCCTGAGGTTGTCAAAAGAACTTTTAAAATTAATATTACACTGTGATTTCAGCATAAAGCTGGAATAGAAAGAAGAATTCAGAGTTAGAATTAATTGATGTTCATCAAAGCTACAAAAGCAAAGAAGTAGAAAAATGGTACAGCAACTGAATTTCATTATACACACAAAAATTACATACTTTGCACCATATAGATAATATAACTCAACATTTGTCATTTACCTAAACATAAAAGGTGAAACTATAAAACCCCCAGAAGAAAGCAAAGGAAAACAAGGCCTTAGCTAGACAAAGATTTCTTAGTCAAATAACAACATGTTAATCCAAGAAAGAACAAATTGATCATTTAAATTTCATCAAAGTTAAAAACTTCTGCTCCTGTGAAGAGACTGAGAAAAAGCATTTGCAAATCTTATATCTGATCAATAAAACTCAGTTGGTATACAAGAATTCTCTAAGTTATAAATAAATTTTAAAAACCTTTAAACATAGCCAAAAGATTTTAACAGACTTCACCAAAAATAGATATACAGATGGCAAGTTATTCCATGAAAAGAGAAATAAAGAGTGAAATCATAAGACATCACCATGGATCTATTAAATACACATAGAAGAGATACGACAATGGAAGCAGGGTTAGTGCTGTAATGCTGCTGATCAGGAAGACAGAAGGAGGAATTCTATGCAAGTAATACAGGAAGCCTCTAGAAGCCTCTAGAAGAAGGGGATTAATTCTCCTCCAGCTTCTCCAGTAAGAAATCCAGCACTGCAGACTCTTGATTTTAGCCCACAGAAATGTACATCAGAAGGTTGATCTCCAGAATTTAGAAATAATAAACTCATGCAATTTTAAGTTATTAAGTTTGTGGTAATTTGTTATGGCAGCAATAGAAAACTAATTCAGCAAGAGTCGTTAAAACCACGAAAGAAATTGTTCTCTTGTGGTTTAAGTGAACCATGTTGGAATGACTTTTCGATATCCCACCTTAGAAAGTGGACAACTAGTTTTGTGCATTCAGTACAGCAACTCACCACAAGTAGTAGTCAAATGTGGCTTGTGTAATGTGAAACCGGTTTGTTCATCTTATTTAATTTTTTATCAATTTATTAACATTTAAAAAGTGATAATTCAGTTACTGGAAAATGATTAAATATTTTTGAAACAACTTGGTTGTGTGAATCTACTTTTCCAAATGAAAAGTTTTGTCAAATTTAGATACAGATGAACTATATTACTAGATAAAATTGTGTCCAAACTGAGATGTGTTGTAAGTGAAAAAGGAATGTTAACTATCTCTTTAATAATTTTTTTTAGTGATTACATGTTGAAATGATCACATTTTGGCTATCAGTTGCTAGTTAAAAGATAATATTAAAATTGCTTTCACCTGTTTCTTTTTACTTCCTCTAATGTGATTAATAGAAAATTTAAAGTATATATTTGGCTTTCACTATATTTCAATTGAACAGTGCTGTTCTAGTTTTTTTTTTTTTCTACATTTTTATCATGTTTTACATGAGGATGAGAATCCAAGGGAGACTAAAAGGACTGCCAGAAGACTGAGAGAGAAAGAAAGGGAAATTTTTTTATCTTCGTTTTAAAATATACCTCAAGGTCACAATGCTTCAGCCTGGTTTTCAAGAATAAATTACATTTCAACATATTGCAGGAGGCCATCTAAATTTTCCTTTTGTATAATAATTTAATTCTGTCTAATATTGTTTGCAATATCTGAGCCATTGGGTAGAATTCCCTTAAATATTTTTCAATTAAATAGGTTTATTTCTGCAACAGGATCACTGCAGTGGCCTTTGGCAAAATATATTTTTTATTCAACATTTTAAAAGTATATCCAGGTTTGTAAAAAAAAAAAAGAAAGAAAGAAAGAAAAGACATTTCATTCCATTTAAAACCAAAATATTATTGAACTTTTAGCATAACATCCAAATGTATAAATGAAATAAGCTTTGTGACCTGGTTGCATTCATGAATACTCATTTGACTAAAGAAATGAAGTTTAATTTTTATGTAGCATTTCAGTAGACAGATATTAGTGGTGGCAAAAATAATCATTTTAGAGCATCAAGTGATGCTTGCTTCACAGGTGAAGAGTTTGACCCTGAAAATGTGGTTGTGACTGGAACTTAGCATATTCCTTAGATTTGAGTCTGTGAGCTAGCCTTTGGGCCTGAGTATGAAACCGATAGAAATAAACTGAACTCTTGTCTTTAAGACGTATTGGTTTGCTGATGTTTGTTTGTTTTTCAGTCTATACCCCTGTTGGGAACTGCTCCTTCCCTTTCTCCTATAGTTCTGGTGACAGGTTTGCCAAATAACATACAGAACACCTGGTTAAATTTGAGTTTCAAGAAAACAACAAAGAGGTAACCATATCTGGGTGGTTCGACCAATCAGTGTCTACCTATCTCTGGCTTCATGGGTGTGTAAATGACCCAGGCCAGGCTAATCACAGCATCTCATCCCTAAATGAACATTGATTGGTCCAACCTGTAAGTATTGTCCCAAGTAGGGCCAATCAGACTTTCCATGTGAGATGATATAGGGAAATTGGGGGAAAATTTGTCTTTTCCTTTTGGGCTGCAAACTACAAAGATGTGAACCTTGGGTAGACAGCAGGCATGTCTCCTGCCTTGTGGAGAGAGACTTCATGTGGTAGAAAAAAGAAGGTGAAGTACAAAGAACCAAGAGAGGCAAACAGAGGGAGAGCAATCTGACAATTTGGTGTGGGAGCCAAAGATTGATAGTGATAGTGATTGATAGTGATTTTCTCCCTACCAATGTTAAAGAAACCTAATTACAAAGCTCGTACTCTGCAACACACATTTAGTAAAATCAGCATCTTGGCCATAGTGCTGCTCTAAGCATTTATTTTCTTATCTGTTCAGCATTACTTCCCTAAAATTCTACTGGGCAGGGTGGCACTGTCCATGTGTGATGTATCTCAGGACACTTACTCTTTGAGAGTAAGTCTGCGTACTGTAGCCAGGAAAACTTTGAAAGCAGAGATTCAGTGTTTCTCTTTCTTTAAAGAGCACTTCTTAGAAAGCAGTGTAATACATTCTTTAAAATTTCTGACTCAAACACTAAGATCATTTCATTTACTTTCTAAGACCGCCCTGTCATTGAGGCAGTGCTTGCAAACATTTATTTGTGGGCTTCTGTTTCCAGGATTCTGAAGGCAGGATGCTGCTAATGCTGCCCTCAGAGGAAAAAATGGTCCCCTCACTCCAGTTTTAATTCCACCATCCACAGAACTACAGGGCCATAGGAAATGGTTTGAAGGCTTAATCTGTTGCACCCGATGCAGTAAAAATATTATGTATCTAAAACCAAGCAACCAAGCATAGGATCCTTCTAGGTGCAGGGTCCTGTGTAATTGCAGGGCCTGCAGACCCACGAAGCCAAGTCTCCCTGAGGGTCTTAGTTAATCTCTCCATACCTTAATTTCCTCCTCTGTAGAATGAGAAACAAAACTGGCTTTTTGGTGTAACAAACAGCAAATGAGTTCTTTGTGGAATGTGTGAAGCTGCAGGCACATAGTTGGTTCTCAGTAAACAAAGCAACCAACATCTGACTCCATGAGAAGTCAGCCAGGAGTCAAGTGAGGTCTTTGGAGTCAACCAGATGTTGATTAAAAACCTGGGTCTGTTGCTTTGGGTATCCCATTATCTAATGTCTCTAAACCTCCAGTTGCTCACTGTCAAGAGGAGATAATAAATGCATCTATTCCTGAAACAGTAGTTTGAAGATGAGGCGAAATAAACCACTCAAAGCACTTACCACAAGCCCTGGCATGTAGGGTTTCTTGCTGGGTTGTGGCTATGTGCTAGGCCCTTTGCTAAATGTTTGCACATACTATCTCATTTCTTCCTTAGAGCACCTGGAAACTTCCATATCATGACCTTTAGTAGATTGAAACTGGGGAGGTGACGTGCCTTTTCCAATGTCACGTCGGGACTGTGTAAATGGGATCCTAATTGAGATCCCAGGTTGCTCCGATTTGAGGCGTATTGTCTTTAGTTCTGGAATCTCCAGAGGAATCACTATCCATTCCCAAGTCCTTCGTGTTTGTTTCCCTGTAGCTGCCAGTGATGAGGCCTATAGCTCCTATGAAGAAGTTTTTAAAAAATGAATATATTTGAATGGCCATTGTATGATTCCTCTCTGTCATTCTGCCTGTCTGAGTTATCTGCCTTTCTCATGAAAAGCAAAGTGAAGTGGTGACCACAAAGAAATGACAGATTTAATGAGATGTGAACACTTGGCAAGTGGTTTGAGATTTAGAGATGTTTATCAAACTTCAGTCAGAGCTGGTTTGTTTACTCCTAATTATATGTTCTTCATTTGGGTGTTTCTGAAACAATACTGTGACAGCCTTTAATGCTTCTCTTTTCCCCCCTCACTTAGCAATTATCATTTTTCTTTTGAATGGATGCTGCTAATTGTTTTTTCAAGAGCAAGGTAACACTGGTCACACCCCTGTATGTAACCTCCTCACAAAAGCAGTTAAACTTGCACTGGAGCTGGGATCAGTCTCTGCTTGTTCACCCTTTGTTTCTAACTAACAAAGGTGTTGTGTTTTATTTTGCTTTCGTCTGGTGCTGTCTCTTTTGACCGGAGACAGAAGAAAGAAGGGGGGAGATGCTTTTACTTTTGGCTTGCCATCTCTGGAACACCGAAAGTGTTTTCATAACCTCCCAAACTAACTTGAAGGGTGCTTATAAATGTCCAGAGGATGGCTATTCCTAGGATTTTTTCTAGATCATACTTTTTCGCTTGCTCTGAAGAGGGTTAAAATATACAGTACTCAGACAACATGCATGAGAGTTAAAATAAAATTACCACCTGTATGTATAAAGGAAAGGTGCAGGCAGGAATGAAGGCGAGCAGAGGCAGGCAGGAAGAGAGAGGCGGACGAAGCACTTTATCTTATTTAGCTGTTCTTCTTGGTCCTTCCTGGACACATATCCCACCCCCAGCCCAGGACATGAACCCATGTCGTTGGGATGTATGTGGACTGGAGGCAGGTGACCTAGCCTCTTTTCCTCCAGGGCACGTCACCATTCAGATTTTTAATTAATTAAATAGTAAATCTTTTATTCAGTGCCCACTATAAACCTGGCACTGCGCTAGGATTGGGCCATACCTACATTTATCATGACAAAATGAAACAGAACGATAAAATAAATGAAGTTGCCTCTTCGTCCACCTTACTTTTTCCTCTTCCATTGTTTCTTGCTTCTTTCCTCCTCTAAACAGGCTTTTCTTCCTTCTACTCTTCCTCAAAGCATGTATTTCGGAGGGTGTCAATAGGTGATTTGCATTGAATAAACACAATTCAGTAAGCTTAAAAACAGCTATATTAATAATAAAAAGAGCTTTTAGTATGTGCTAGTTAGGTACCAGGTGTTTTATATTTGTTACCTCAATTAATTCTCCCACTATCCCAGTGAGGTAGGGGCTACTATTATCCTCATTTGGTCTAAGTCACACAATGGGTCAGTGGCAGAATCACGATGCTAAGCCATACAGTTGCCTTGATGAGTATGCTGTCCTCAGCTCCACCAAACCCAGTGTCAGTTGGCTCCTTCACTGCAGGCCTTGTCAGAGCCTTTTGTGTGTTGTAGCGCCCTGTGACTCCCCAGGATGACACTAGGCTACACTTGGCTCCCTGTCTATTTCCCTCCCTTTCATTTTTCCCATGGAGAATCTTGAAAGATCAGAATTCCACAGAACACATTTTGGGAAATATTGGCCAACTTATTTGTATTTTAGTGACCAACTTGCAGGACCACAGCAACTTCAGAAACAAGTCCAATAGCATTTTAGAGACCCACAAGTTAAGGAAGAGAGAGAGGCAAATGAGACCTTCCGGCTGCCCTTGAAATCACACTATCTATGCGCTAAATAGTTCTTCCTAGTTATAAGATGGGTGGGCATTTTGACCTTTGTTTTTCTGCTGTTGAAGAAAAACTCTGAAGAGGAATAAAATTGTATTTTAGAAAACACTGCAGAGATTGGAAGTGGCAAATGATGAGTCGTAGTCATGAATTTCAACCAAGTTGTTAAGTCCTGCATCCAATGTGCACTCTCCTGGGCCATCTGCAGAGTTGAATAAGCCACTGAGCCTGCTCTCATGCACCAAAAGATAGGCTGTTCTCAAAGCTCTTTTGTTTGTTGGGAACAGAAACCCACTCCAGCTAGTACAAGTAAAGAGCAGTCTAGTATAAAGATTCAGTACTCGGAGAATCCAAAGGTAAGGAAGTAAGCTAAGTGCAGTATTTTAGCTCCTGGAAAGTCCTCTGGAATGAACACTATTCTGTTTCTCTTAGGGCTACAGAATCCCTTGCTTTTATTTCTCTCTGGCATCTTGTCAGTTTGCCTGCTACCCTCAACTGACTGATTAGCGGGGGTCTATTCATCTCCCATGTAGCAAAGAATGCCTGCCACTCCTGAGTCTGCATGGCCTTCCAGTACTAGCAGCTACTCTTTTCATCTCTTGATTCAAATTCACAGGATAAAGAATTTGACTGACTCTTCTTGATCAGATATCTAAGCCTGGACATTAGCTGTGGCTATGGGGTGGGTTCCTGTAATGCAATATGTGACCTCGAGTATTGACCATGTAAGGAAAGGCAGTGATGCATATGTCCAATATAAACACTTAAAATTCAGAAGATGGAGAATTACTAAATAAACTTAATCTATATTTTCTCATTTGATTGTTTTTATGGATCTTCATAGAAAGAGCATCTCAATATATCTAGAGGTAGATCATGGATATGGTTGTT
This sequence comes from Solenodon paradoxus, assembly GCA_004363575.1. Taxonomy (NCBI): domain Eukaryota; kingdom Metazoa; phylum Chordata; class Mammalia; order Eulipotyphla; family Solenodontidae; genus Solenodon; species Solenodon paradoxus. The sequence continues at coordinate 64,524 of RJWH01000377.1, forward strand.
CTTTTAAGTGCAAGATAAGGTTTCATAGAATTAACAGTTACATATCATTGTGGGGTCTTCAAAACACAGCTACACTCCAGATTCAACATTTGTTTAGGGTTTTTGTAAAAACAAACAAACAGGTGGCTCAGGCAGCTGAGACAGCTGAGGTATGGACCATGTAAAGCTTAAGGACCTGGGGTTTGTGACTGAGGGCCGTGGGAAAAATTAAATAAAAATAAAATAAAATAAAAATGCTTTTTCTTCCCCTCCTTTCCTTCCTTCCTTCCTCTTTAAAAGAAAAATGTACACTGTGGAGTTGAGTCCAATCCCTCACTGGACCATGATAGGTGCCATTAAGGGCTCACAAAATTAGAGCTTTGGAAAGAATTTAAGAACTATCAAGTGGAATTGAACTTCTAAGGATATGTTGTTTTCCAGAATTGGTAGTAAATGTTCAGGGATGTCAAAAGGACTGGACAGTTCAGACCTGCCTCCAGCTCCCAGATGGGAGGAATGACAGCAGCACCCCAAGTCTCACTGTATTGTGTATCCCAAATTCCCATATATTATGGAGTAAAAGCTGAGTGATTTTTGATAAATTCTGGTTGGAGTTTTTTCACCAACAGAATATATACCGTTACCAACAATAAGTAGAGAAGTAGGCAGCATTTTGTTGCTGAATAGCATCTTTGATCCTAATTCTTTTGTAGCATCCAACACTCTGAAGTGGAAAATGGAAAAACTATAGTAAGGTTTTGTTTTAGCTTTCTGGGGAAGGGGATATTCTTCACAATATTTCTACCTGAAATAGACTTAAACAGTTTCCTCCACTGAGAAAGAGTTGTTTCCTGCACAGCAGTTGGCGAAGTTGATCACATAAGACAAAGCCTAGCATTGTGTAGAATGCATATAGTAAAGGGACCGTAGAAGCATAAAAGAGAAGCAGACCTGAAGACATTCTTCTTTTCTTTTTTTCCTGTTAGGGGAACAAAATTTCATACTATAACTGGACATGGACAATTCACAGAGGATATCATTGAAACCCCATAACCTCTAGCCAACTAAGGACGGTATCCCTGCAGAAGATGTCAACTGCTCACCTCAGACAGTATGGGACCTAATGAGAGGACAACTCAGATAAGGACGGAAAAGGACAAAGGAGCCGAGAACTAGAAAAACAGTAGATCAGGACCCAGCTGTATGTGGCTATAAATTTATATTAACTCTCCAGGGAAAGAGAATTTATATTGAACTGGGACCATTGTATATCTAGGTTAATTGTGAATAATTCTGTATCTAAATTTACTCATAGTGTTATTCAGATATTTTCCAATAGTTTATTTGTAAAAGAACCTCATTCAGATTTCATTGCAGTTGGACATCTGAGCTGCGCCCACTAAGGCATAACTTAAAAGGGTCATTTTTTCAGAAATGAAATGATAATGCAAACTATGCTTCTGGTTAGAGAAAGGATGACAACTCTAGATGGGGGGAAAATCATCAAAACGATATAACAGTTGGTAAGACTGGCCACGCATACAACAAAAGAATGCATATTGTGGAGAGTAGCCCCTCTTCTGATTTCATGGGTCTAGGCAGGATGCGTGATGATCTAGAAGGTATGTGTATCACTTACTTCACAAGTATTTTAAGGTCATTTGTTATATGGTAGCGCCTTTGCTTAATATTTCAAATGTGTCATTTTTCTTAATTTTTACAACAGCCCTATGAAGTAGGTATTATTCTTCTTCTATCTTACGTATTAGAAACTGAAGATAAAAGTAATAATTTGTCTAAGGTCATGTTGTTAGTAAATGGCGGAGCTAGGATTCAAATTTAAACAGTTTGGCTCCAAAGCACACAATCTTTCTGTCTTTCATTTCAATTGGAAAGTCAGTTCTCCAGTTTCCTTGAGGTCTTTCTCTAAATTGTACATGTTTGGCATTTCTACTAGAATCTACCTTAAACAAGTAGTCGGGGATAAGATAAGGAAATAAGGTGAGAAAACTTTCATTATGGAGTCTAAATATTAGTGGAGGAAATAGAACATAAGCGAATGAACAAATAAATATATAGTATGTAGACTAGTGACGAATACTATGAAGAAAAAAATATGATAAGAAACTGACTGATGGACAGGTAGTATTTGTATTAGTAGAGTGGTCAGGGAAGGCCTCTCTGTTGACATTAAGCACTTAAACACATCCTTTTAACAGTTATTACTAATGAAACCATTCCAATAAGAGAGCAGATCTTTGATATTTTGAAACAAGTTTGAGTATTTGTGTAGCTCATGATAAATACATAAAACTACTAAATAAGAATACTGCTCTAAAGTGATCATGTTCTTATTTTTACTACAAAAGCTGAAAAGAACATTACCCAAAAAAAGGAAGATAATAGCAGATCTCTATCCTTTGTACACATAAAGTAAAAACTATTAACAACATATTAGTAAAAATTACTGGACTATAATTCAAAAATTAATATACTATGACCAAGGAGATTTTAGCCTAGAAATACAAAGTAGTTTTAATCTATAAAATCAATCATATAAGCACAATCATGTTAATAAAATAAAGGAGAAAATTCATATAATTTCTTTAGATTCAGAAAAGATAAATTCTTCAATATGACAAAAGGCACCTGTGGAACTAGTAAGTAAATTTGTAAAAGCATTATAATTAAGGCTGATATAATAAAATTAATTATATATCTATATTCTAGCTACAGTCAATTGGAAAATTAAATTGAAAAAATCAATTCCATTTATACTAGTGTCCAGACCACTCCCCCCACCAAAATACTTGGGAATAAAATCATCAGAAGATGTGTAAGACCTTTACACTGAAATTGTAGGACATTACTGAGGGTAATTTTTAAAGTCCTAAAAAAATAGAAACATATATCATAGTTGTGAATTGAAAGACTTCATATTCAATGCCAATCAAAATCCCAGTGGACAATTTTATAGCAATTGGAAACTTGATCTTTTTTTGAGATACAATTGGCATATAACATTATATTAGTTTCAGGTATAAAACTTAACTATTCAATATTTGTTTTGTCAAATGATCACCACAGTAAGTCTACTTAACATCAGGCATCATACATAAAGACAAAATATCTTTTCTAGAGATAAGAACATTGAAGATTTACTCTTTTAGCAACTTTGAAATATGTCATCAAATGTAGTATTATTAACTATAGTTGCATGCTATACATGACATTTATTTTAATTGGAAGTTTATAGCTGTTGACTCCCTCCACTCATATTTTATTTAAAAAATGTGTATCACTACCTGATGTCAACTTGCTATAAAATTATAAAAATCAGTGCAGTGTGATATTGATGAAAGGGTATACATATAAATCAATACAACAGTATAGAGGGTCAGAAATAGATCCAAACATATATGGCTAATTGATGTTTCATCAAAAATGCCAGGAAAATTTAATAGAGAAAGAAGTCTTTTTCAAAAATGGTGCTGGAATAACTGGATATCTGCATGATAAAACAGACTTTAATCTTATACTGTAAACTAAATTAGCCACAAAAAGATCTAAAAAGAAATTAGTCCTGAAACACACAACAAAATGGGTGAGTCTATAAACCTTTATGCTGAGTCAAAGAAATCAATACAAAAATGTTTCTAATGTATTCTTGCATTTTTATGAAATTCTAGAAAATGCAAAGTATGCTCTAGTGACACAAACCAAATATGTGGTTGCGTGAGGCCAGGAGTGGAGGGAAGGATCAACCAGAAAAGGGAAAACATTGGAGGCTGGTGGAAGTATGCTGTATGTTGCTTACAGTGATACTTTCACAGATACACACCACACACACACACACACACACACACACACACACACACACACACATCTGTTGACATTCACTTTAAATGAGTGCAATGTATTATCTGTAAATTTTTCCTAAGTAAATTTGAAAAAAATAAAGCAGTATCTGATTGTTTCACAAATCTGTCTGGTTCTTTTTGATAGTCTCTAATGTGTTGACTTAGTTTTGTGTTTCCTATTTTAATTGCTGAAAACACTTTATGCATGTTTATTCTGTGTTCTGTATCTGATCAGTCCTGACTATTTGGTCCTTGAAGGTCTACTAAGACTGTTGTTGATTATTTCCACTGACACTCACTTATGAAGGATTAATTTCCTTGTGTGATTGGTGATCTTTGATTGAAAGCTCATATTTCATTCATTTTAATCCTTTGAAATCCTGGGGCTCTAACCTGATGATGATCTACTGATAGGACTGGGGTTTGCTTTTATAGGCAGCCAGGGGTTCTCCGGAGCTGAGTGCTCACCAGCTCTCTTCAGGTTTTCAGGCTTGATGATGGGACTCAAATCCAGTCTCCCATCTTGTCTTTGGGCCCAAAGTTGAGTCCATCTCAGCCCTGTCCTCTGGAGAACAGTCACATGATATTGTATTCAAATACTCCACTTTCAACATAGATTTGTCTCCTCCCCAACACCCAAAGGTTTCCCTTACTCCCTGCAAGGTCAGCTACATAATATAAAGTATAATAAATGCAGAATCTGTTGTTTTACAGCATGAGTTTCCCTCCATGAATCTGACATACTGCTGGAAGTGTCTGTGTGAACTTGTCTTAAGACTCCAAGAAAAGAAAAAATAAGTCCTAAAAGGTAAAATGTATTAACTTTAAATGATTTCAAAGTTAAAAAAAAAAAGATACAATAGTATGTATCATATCCCCAAACCCAGGTTCTTTCTCTAAATGTGATTATAGGCAGGAAAGCTAAATGCTAGTTATATACAGCTATTGATTTTGTGCTGAAGTTGAGGAGAGAAATTTTTGGGTTCATGGATAACAAAACAATTTTACAGAGAACAATGGAATCATGTAAAAATCTATATTTTAACTGAACTAATACAACTTTGAAAGAGGATGACTTGGACATCTCAAAATCACTGATATTTCTATTTTTTCCTCTGAATTTTTTCAGACTATTTTATTTAACCTTAGGAATTAAATTAGGGTGACTTTCATTATTTGGATATGGAATATTCACTGTTTTGAATATATAGACTGCTTAAATGACTACTTCACCTATTTTTTGATAGTGATAAAGAGCTGTGTTTAATTCAAGATTCCAGTTCTCATCTCTCTTTACATTAGAAATGGTGTAAAAAGTTCACTGAATGTTTTAATTAGCATTCAAGCTGAATCTTAAATTCAAAGGAGAATCTAATACTCCTTTTAAGTGCATCTAATATAAGGTGATAAAAGAACATAATTTTGGAATAGCACAGGGTAAGCGATTATTATTATTATTATAATTATTTGCAATAATAATATAATCATTCATTAAGCACCCATCATGTGCTAGGAGCAGAAGTAATATTTTCTTTTTTCTATTAGCACATTGCCCCAGAAGACAGGCAGTAGTTTATTGTTCTGGGTTATGCTCTTGGTCTGAATTCAGAATAATTGCCAACTTCACTCTAATACACTTTTATTATTATTATTATTATTATTACCTGAATGGCTAACAGGGATGTAAGTCCCTATTTCTACTTTCTGAGTTTGGAATGTGTCGCTCACCGGCTCAAAAACATTGCATTGGTTAGCCAATCAGGAAACAGAAATTAAGGGAATGCCTCTTCCAGTCCTGTTTTACTGAATGAACGTGACTGAATCACTCAGAGAACGAATTCTTGCAGGTTACTGTCTGCACCGCACACAGATTTTTCCTGGTGGGCTTCCTTGACGGGGAGCTGGGGGTGGCTCCTGACCGGAGACCTATCCAAATCCCAGCAGCCTCTTTGGGCTTTCAACTCAACTTTGGGACATGACAGGACCTGGCAAAAAATGGAAATACCTTCCCTGACATTTTTGCTCATGTTTTCTAAATCCACTTTCAGATAAGGGCAGTGAGTTTGCTAGAGTAGGAAGTGCTGACAAAGTGTAGTCTACTACAAAATTCTTCCTGGCACTCTAATTATCCTTTCCTTCTCTCCTTCAGTATCACATGTAGCCATGTGTAGAATCATAAAATAATTATGCAGTGTACAAGCTTTCTGGGAGCATGTACCACTGTTTTCCTAATTCTTTATCTCTCCCATTGATCGTGGCGTGTGTGCATTGATCCAAGTCGGCCATCTGGTTAGGCAAGATAAGCATGCTAGTGTCTGCATTGCACTGTCACTAGGGGAGGGGGCACATTTTGGCTGTAGGGAATTACGGGGGCAGGATTAGCCCTCTTCCTATGAGGAAACTGAATTTTAAATGCAGTGTTGCAGCTGCATGGACCATGCTGCTAACTTCTGTTTTTGCCATGAACTGGGTAGATTTTTCTTCGCGTTCATATTGTTTCCAAAGGTATAGAGATGCCTTTTATAAAATGGGAAGGGGGGTGGTGGATAGAAGATTCATTTTTCAGCATATGTTACACTTGTAAGTGACCGCTACGTTATAGGATTTCTAAGCGCTAACACTGCTTTCAAAGGACTACAAAAGGTAGCTGGATAAAAAAGCATTTTAACCAAGATTTGTTGCCCATCCCAGCACCCCCCCCAAAAAAAAATTATTTTAGAGAGGCAAGAAATAGTAAGGGAAATAAAAAGGAAATTGAAAAAAAAATTATGCATGTCTCCTAGCAGACAGAATTACTGCATGAGGCCCAGTCCAGGACTGTGGGATATCCTCTGTCTGTTTCTCTCTCTTTCACATATTGAAATTAATGTTTGTCCCAAGTTTATGACCACTGGGACTGGCTGAATGTGCTATTTAATTGAAAGAGACTTTTTCCAGCCCTGTTGGCCACTGTTGTTTTTAAAATTTGATTGCAGCCATTGTTGTCTCATATTCTGCAAATGTGTGGAAGACTCAAAAGCTTTTCCTCTAAAATTGAACAATTCTGTCAAAAAAGATTAGTTCTATTTTGTCTGCTGGGTGCTGACTATTCATGAATGTAAAGAGAGAGGGCTTGGGTGTCATACTAAGTTGCTAAGGTGGCTGGATTTCAGCTATTGACTTGAGGATACCAAATTGCAGTCCACAAAGGAGCAGCAGAAGGACAGGGAGAGGCGGCCTGCCATGTGTTTGAGCTATACCTTCTTTAGCTGCCCATTTATTTCTTTTGTTGCCAGAACTTTTATTGTCATACAGCTGAAAAAAAAAATGTTAGACACAAGCTTCAGGCAGCACCAAGCAGAAAAAGGGATTAGCATATCAGTGGGATCATCTTACACTGAACCAAATTCTTTTCAGGATGTATAATTAGCGAATACAGTCTCCTTTTTTTTTTTTTTTTAGGAGACTATGGACAGAAAAAAAAAGTGAGCTCAGATCTTTGGCTAGAATATTAGAGGAAATAAAAGACAGTTGCCAATTCCAGAAAGATCTATACATATTAACTGTTTCTTTGCAAAGGCTTTGCAATTCCCTCAAGAAATGTCTGGTTGAATGGAAAACTTACTATGAATTCCTCTCATTGTCTAAGCTTTTCTAAGAGGGAAATACTACGTGGTGAACACACTCAAAATTTTAGACTGATGAAAATCAGATTCAGTATTCAATGAATGTAGAACTTTTCGAAACAGGGGAGCAGGAAAGAAATTGTGAGGTTTTCACACAATGACATTTAACTCTGTAGAAGTTACTTTGTAATGAAAAAACGGAATTGGGAAATGGGAGGCAGTAAAATGTGAAAAATTTGGAGTCTGTAAGTGAATCTTTCTGTGGGGCTTGCCTAAAGCTTTCTACAACTTCCCTGATAATTGGTGGGTGTTAAATATGTTTATCTGAAAGGAAGAAAATGGAAATCTTGGATTGCTTCCCTTTTCTCCTGGGTCCCCCTTTCTCTGAGAGTCCTGCAGTCTTATATTCCACATGCAGGTAAAGGAAGATGTGTCTAAATCTCGCCTATTTGACTGGATGGTATCAGTTTCTCTATTTCCAGACATACAGGCTTTCAGAGAAGCACATTGAGAATGGAGGCGGGGAAAGAGTCTTTTACTCTCCAGAAGTATATTTTTAAGAATTAACAGGTCTTCATGAAAAGTGAATGTGCTTTATCTCCAGGTGACTCACTTTAAATTTCTTGAGGATGTGGATATTTTTGTTTAACAGATGAGGTCTTGTTATTTTGGTTTGTGTTCTTCAGGATTCGTGTTTTTGAACAGTTCATATTTCTCTTTAGTGTTTTCACTCCCCTGTGACTAGCACCTGTCTGCCCCAGTGGCCTCCCCACCAAAGAAAACACCCACAAACCATAACCTTCCTCTCTTGATCCTCCTACAGCGGTATTTCACAGCTTCTAAGGATGCTTTCAACTTACCTCTGTGAAAATGGTTTAGAAATTAGCTCATGTAAACTGTTGACAAGGGGAAATGAACAGTTAGGTCCAGAAAAAGCAGTCATTTCAAGTTTCACAACTTTGAGGTGCTGGGGAAGGTGTTCATTGAGCTTTTCTTTGGAATTAGAGACCCCAGCTCTGGCTGTGATATTTGTATTTTTCATCTGGTTTGGAATTCGGGGTCACATGTCTCTTGGCTAGGAATAAGCCACAGACTTGGGTAGTCCAGAGAATTCAGTTGTGTTGTCTTCACTTAGGAAAATCACTTTAGTTTGCATCGGTTCTGTCTCCATGGGAGACTGTGTGGAATCAGACACATGGTAAGGCAGACAGGCTAAAAACAAAATTACCATTAAAAAATCAATCAGAGATATCATTCTTTAATTATTTTCTTCAATTTTCATAACACCACTTTAAAAAAAAAATCACTGGTATTTGGTATTTAAACTTTTTATAATTTGTAGCATCTATATGTTTCTTCGCCATGTGTTGTTGGCTAGAAGTGTCTGTGCCTGAAATTAGCTATGTGATCAGTTGCTCATGACAATCTTAAATCACTAGTGTTTCTGCTTATTTTCTAATCAGACTTGTCACTTGTGCCCAAATCATTGGCTATTTAATTATTCCAAAAGCGTTATGATTTTCCACCTGCTCTGAAAACACCACCTACTTCTTCTGATGTACACATCCAACTTCACCCCCACACATCGGATCTTACGTTCTCTCAGCAGACCAGAAACATGGCTCCTGATAGTCCAGATAGTAAGAGAATGATGCTTAAAGCCGGAGTTCAGATTGTTGAATTCCAAGAGGTAAAATGTCAAGCAAACAAAATGCCCACTGCCGGGTAGTCGGAAAGTGGGTTCAGGATTTTTCTGTTCTTTTTAAGGACTTGAGACCCATGACACCGAGGTGTGGAGGGCTTCCTACCAAGCAGCAGTTAGGTTATTCGCGACCTGGTGTGGCACGATGTTAACTGTGATCAGAGGAGCCAGGGGCCCAGAGGAAACGCAGCACAGGGCAGATTTCAGAGGGATTGAGGGGAGGAAACAGGGAGGGAGGCGTGTGGTGACACTCTGTCTATTTAGGGTTTGTGAAGACCAAAGACAGAATATTTTTCTAAATACCAGGTTGAGCTTTAAAATAAAATATAATTTGTGATTGGTCAAAATATATTGGTTGTTAATCTTAATGAGGATCTTTACTCTTATTTAACTCCTCCATATATCACAGCGGTGCGATAGTGTTTATACAGAATATTGCATATACCTTTTACACTCTGCATCTAGGTTTAACACGTTATTCAGACCAACCTGCTTGACTTATGTCATATCAATAATGTCCTTTCTAAACCTGAGCTTCCATAATGGCAGGAGCTGTTTAATATAACATGCCATGAAGTTAGCACCACACATTAGCTAAATAATTGTAGATTGCTATGACTAGACACAAATAATACTCAAATTAGATTCTTTAAAATAATTATGCTAAATAATATGCGAGCCTAACAAACCTTATGCCTTCTGTTCAGTCTAAGGACAAAGAGACTTAGTATTTTAAACATAATAATGTCACAATTTCCATTTTTAAACTATTTGTTCGTTTTGGTGCGCCCTGGTGGAGTAGTAGTTAGATCTGCTGCCTCCAGCTCAGCTTAGTCCATATTCATCCCAAGGAACCCGGTATGGGAGTGGAGGGGGTGTAAGGTACAATAAAAATAAAAATGCTTCTTCCTCCTCTTTCTTCCTGCCTTCTTACCTACTTGTTTTCATTCCTGCCTGCACCTTTCTTTAAAAATAAAAATCTATTCAATTTAATGTATATAACTAGGATGATTTAAACTGCTTTATGCAAATAGTTTAACTGTTTTTTATTTTTGTAAATGGATCATTTACTTTATCTTACTAAATCACCTGTATGTGTGAAGTTATTGAGAGGCAATGTTCTACTCTTACAAGTGGAAATGATATGATGAAGATAAGATAAACGTGTAAATTTTTATGATATGATGGTAACATAGTTCCCTATGAGGCATAGCTCTAAAGGCAAATGTTATAGCTAATGTTAAAAAAAAAAAAAGATAATATAATTTGTCATTTGCGTCCAACATGTTCTTGATGTTTTACTGATTAATCTATAATATGAATACTATAGTCTATTTAATTTAAAGTTCCTATTTATTGAATCCTAGCCAAGGTTTAGACACTATTCTGAACATTTTACAATGGCAACCTTATCTAATCTTCATCACCCTGCATAATGCTACTATTATTATGCCCTTTTACAGATATGGAAACTGAGACTCAGGAAGGTCAAGTAACTTGCTTAAAGGTCATGAGATGGTGAGGGGTGAAGTGGGGTTCAGAACCAGCTAATCCAACTTGAGTTATCTTAACTGCACTGCACTAGACTTTCTCATATTCACTGAATGGAGAACGTTAAATGACATCTAGCCTTCAGGATTATTACAGCGGGAAGCATACACCCAGGGAAATAGAAAGATACAGAAAGAATCAATAGGACCATTCTTGGACAACTATTGCCATCAAACTCTAAAATCCTTGTCAAGAGTTTTAATCCAGATCTCCAGCTGATAGGAGGTGAGATCTGGAAAGGAGTTAATAGTTCATTAAGTCTATCTAACCCTTTTAATTTTCAAATGAGAGACTAGAGCTTAGAGAGGGGAAATGACTGACACTGTCAGTGGCAAAACTGGGAGGAAAATTCGCAGTTCTCTAAAGTCCTAAACCAGGACTCTTTCCAGAATTCAAAATCAATAAGTGACTTCAGGAATATTTGGGGAAGAGCACAGTAGACAAAATGTAGAAATATGATGTCTGATCCTGCAGGTAGGCAGAGAGTTCGCTGAACTATCTTAAAGTTGTGAAAGATGTGTCCATAGGATTGAGCTGATAACACAGCTGATGAACAAGGGAAAACTCTTCAAATGCAGTTTTAAGACAGTGGTGAAATTGGGAAGGAGACAAGTCTTGAAAATGAATTTTTAGTCTTAGCTTGCTTGCTTTTCATTAAAAACTGAATCTCTAAGTGGAGATGCCCTGTCACTATTGGGAAGTCTGGAAATAGAAAAGGGAGGAAGGATGGAAGTCATCAATGATAAATGTCTGAGAGTCAATGGGACACAGGAATTGTCATGAGAAGTCCAACTAATCTCTCTCTCTCTCTCTCTCTCTCTCTCTCTCTCTCTCTCTCTCTCTCTCTCTCTCTCTCTCTCTCTCTCTCTCTCCTGTGTGCACACACGCAGGCACACACATAATTTTTACTTCTTGACTCAACTCATCTTTTAGAGACATACAAATCTCACTTTTGGTCTAAGTGAGGTTCCCACTCCCACTCCTGGAAGTCAATTTGGTTTGAAAAAATCTTCAGGGGCCTTTCAACTAGAATAGGTGAAGACAAGAGAGAAGGCAGAGCTTTGGAGAGGAATCACATGTTTCCTTTTTCGAATATTTTTTGAGCTCATGTAACATGTTTTCAAGCTCATATATTTTGGCAAGTGAGTATTGTCAGGTATTTATTTAAGCCATGTGTCGAACCAACATTCACAAAACCTTGAACTCCAAACCTGTGTCACTCAAGTGTTCAAATAAAGAAGTTTAATGGCAGTATATCTTTTCTTATCATGTTGTTGATTTAAAATATTACAAAGCTTCTTAAGATAACAATGATGTGAATTTCTTCCTTCCTTCCTGTCTTTCTTTTCTTTCATTTGCAAAACACACGATTTGATTATAAAATGGTTAGTCTGTCTCACATCTCTGTGCATCTACCTTCATGACACCTACTCCCAGGCTAGTCTAAAGATAGCATTTGCAGAGGAAAAGAGTTGGTTAGTCACCAAGGCAGGGAGTGCTGTTTTTCTACGGGGAGAATGTAGTCTTAATTAGGTAAACAAAGAGGTTTTTCATTACATTGTAAACACATTTCACAAAAAGACCCATTTAAGTTTCTTTTTAAAGAAATGGGAAAATATTAAGGAAGTTAATTGGAGGGCACTCAAATGACAATTACCAAACAGGCACAATTATCTTCTAGTGTGTAGTTTAGGGGTGTTTTTATCTTTTATTGATGGTACTATTTTAAAATATGGGCATGCCAACCCAAGTAGAGGCAAGCTCAGTATTAACCAACACATTTCTCTATTTATATTTAAATAACCATTTGCATGAAATTATGCACAAATCATGGAATAATTCCATAGCAGAAATTACTGTCTAGAAAATGAAAAAAAAAAATCTGAGACATGGTGTGCTTTTCATATTAAATTGCCCATTTCCAGAACATCACATACTTTTGCACAATATAAGATGCCGCTTTGCGAGGCCAATACAAATTGCTCACAATGTTAATGAAGATGGATGGGGAAGGCTGAAAAACATTCATTTATAAGCACAGGAGGCAAAGAGAGCAGCCCTGTTGACAATCTCTACCTTATTTTTTTTGCCCTGATAATATCCCACTGAATGATGGTAACTTTAATAATACAGCTCTCAGAAACGTTTTGTGATGAATTTTCATTTTCAGTTTTGAATATGCCCTACTTTCCCCATTTGGCTAAAAATGGAGCACATGAAGTTTAGAGGTTTGCTGCTAAGCTAGGAAAAAGACTGTGGAGAAAGATGAACAGGGGAGGTTGACTAGAAAATTTAAACAAACTTGTAAAATAGAAAAGAGAAAATACTTATTATTACTTATTATACTTATTATTAATACTTATTATTACTGACTCCCTTTCCACGTTATGCTGCCCAGCCCCCAGGGCAGCTATGGAGAGTCTATGAGGATCTACAGAGCATCCAGCCTGCTCTAAGGATGAGGAAATCCATTCCAACTGCACTATAGAAACTCCTTCAGTCCATCACAGCCTGTTGCCCTTTGACCAAAATGGAAGAAGTTAGGGGAAATGGACATACGTGAAGTATCAGGAGGGGAGGCTTACTCCTTACCAGTCAGCAAAGGCAGATGAGCTGAAATGATTTCAGGTTCATGAGGGCTCCATCCCCACCACCTCGTCAACTCCCTCCTAGCACCTCCTGCCTCCCCACCAGCATCATTCTCTGTCAGCCAAGACTACTTAATAACTCTGACCTTCCTCTGCTTAGAAGGTAGTATCTGTATTTTACAACATACCTCAGGAAAGTGACATAAAGTCAGAGCCAACTCAACAAATATATTAAAAGTCCACCATTCCAAGCTAATTCCTTCCCCTTCGTCAACAACTAATATTTGCTAATTTGTACAATCATTTGTTCAATACATATCTATTGAGGTCAGTCCTATGCTAGGTACTGGGAATAGCACTCCAGACAAGAAAAGTACAATCCCTGCTATCCTAAAGCTGACAGACCAATGAGTGACACAGGAGGCTGAAGGTGTTCATACAAGGGACATTTATCCCAGACTCAGGAGGGTTCTGGGAAGGAACAGATATCTAAATTGAGCTGACTTGATTGAATATTTACTTTTATGCAAGATACTGTATAAGACCCTGTGGGATGAAGACACCTGCAAGTGAGTCTCAGGAGGTGTAGGAAGGGTGCAAATAATGTTGCTAAGTAGGAACAAAAAGCTGTAGCAGAAGGGAGCGATTGCAGAGTGGAGAACAGAGATAATTTGGAACATTTGCGGTGGAGTCTTCAAGAATGATTGTATATGAACAAAGAAGTAGAATCAAGGGAGTCAAGACTGAAGAGGTGGGAGTCCTGAGATATTACAAGGAACAGAAGTGGTTGTGCTCAGCTGGGCTGTGGAAGGGCAAGAGGACACTTGCCAGAGGACCTGGGAGAAATACACCATGTCCTTGGTAGAGACGATGTCAGGCACTGCTCCCTTGTGGTTCTCCACTAGGCCTCCCTCCTGATGTCCCTGGAAGGAAAATGAGGTGTGTGCACCCAGGAAACCTATGGGACTTAGATATCTCCATCCCTGTGACTGAGGAGCAACTAAGGGCTGGATCACTTCGGTTACTTACAAGTCATCTGCCCATGGATCAGTTTCCTCATTAAGCCATGAGACTCATACTTAATTAGATCTGACTGCAGGAGAACATAATCAGTGCATTGGGGTTCACTGTTTTCCAGCCTCTGTAGAGAGACAAGGAAAAGAAACACGTAGATCCCACCTCTGCAGAGAAATGGTCAGAGAAAGGATAGTTGTGATCCATAAGAAATTATTTACAGCACGATGTAGAAATAGTTTAAAGGAGGCTTTTACAAGTTGTAAATAGAAGCAATTTGGAAGGTGCATATGATTAAATCATGAAAGTGGAAGTGAGAGGAGGGATGATGTAAGTGCTGAGGCTTGAAGGTTGAAGAAAAGTTTTCTGAGCCGACTAGAGCATTTCTGATAGACGAAATAGCATATCCTAGAAGAAGAGCAGAATAACAGCATGCCTTGCTGACTGTGGTCATAAATATATAACATTCTCTTCAGACTGGCTGTTATAGTAGATCATGTCGGAAAAGGAGGTACTGACAGAAAGTCAGATGCTAGACTTAATGCCCTTATATGTTAAGACATTTAGATTTTAGACAATGTGAGTCAGAAAATTCTTCAGTAAGCTGTGGCAGAATGGTGACAAGACAGAGGTAAGGACATCAACAATTATCATCATTCACCACCTACTGTTCCTCCTTATCAACATGATAAATAGCACATAGTTGCTATTCAGTAGCTGGTGGATCAAACAGAAGCTAATTGCTCTAGTGCAGTGTTAAGTCAAGATGGAGATGAGGAGAAAGATGAACAAAAAATCTATTCAGAGGTCAGTTGGGTAGGATTTTGGATTTCAATGCCTGAGTGAGAGAAAGGGTAGTAGAAAGTCTTAGCTTATCCCCAGGTGTCCAATTTTATATGGATGGTGGTGCCACAACAAGAAAGCAACAGAAAGTAGATAAAACAAGCTACATGGGGGACGAGTCCAATCTGGAATAATTTGCATTTGAGGAGAGCCAGTGGTCTATGGATTGGGAGTTCAGAAGAGGATCTGAATTGAGGTTTACCGTTGGAAGTCACTGGTTTACAGCATTGACTGAAGGCATGGAAAAGGTTAAAATTGCCCAGGAGGCTGGGTAAAGTCCAAATATTGTTGAGACAGAACTGTAGACACCACCAATGTTTAATCAGTGGCTTCTGAAAAGCGGGCTAGCCAGAGTTTCTGGACTTGCAGACAGACACAAAAATGTCACAAGAACCATGGCTGACAGTCCCAAGGCTTCTGTAGTGTTGTCTAGATGACACTACCGACCTCAGAGGATTGAAGACTTACCCCAAAGTTTAAAAGATGAAATATGGAAATAAGTTATAGTCACATTTCACAGATGTATAGGCTTCCATAAGTTAAGAGTTGGGACTCTTGGTGAACCCTGGTGGAGTAGTAGTTTCATAAGGCCAGTAGCCTTTGGCCAAGAGCGCAGACCACATATATCCCAAGGACCCACAGTTGGGGTCTGGAGTGCGTATTGGGGGCTTGAGAAGAAATAAGATGAACAACTAAATAAAATTAAGTGCTTCTTCCTCCTCTCTCTTCCTGCCTGCCTGCCTGCCTCTGCTCACCTTCATTCCGGCCTGTGCCTTTCCTTAAAAGAAAGGGAACCAATATAATTGGGTCCCTGTTAATTTATTAGAAAAAATAAATAAAAAGAGTTGAGACTCATTTACTCTTGGTTCCCTAATCTCCAGCTATTCAAAGATGCTCACCACCATTTCCAAATACACTGCCTGGATGTCGTTTTTTGGTTGCCCTGGGATGCCACCTCCTTCTCACACTTTGCATCCCTGCAACCCCCCACCACCTTTTGTTTAGTGGTTGCCATTTCCCCTGCAATACCCACCTAAAGCATCCTGTCCTTGGATCCCAACCCCCAGTCCACCCCACTCCTGTATGTCTTCTGGGTTTCCAAGGCATGTTCACACTCTGAGGAGCAAGGCTTTTCTGTTCTGATTCCTCTCCGAGACTACAGACAGGTAAATAAATACACAGAGCCATACACATATCCCAGTACCTGGTACATGCAATACATAATGTACTGACATAGAGTAGGTATTTGCTAAATGTTGAAAGGTTAAAGAATATATCACTCCCTCACCTTCCTTGCTCTCTTTCTGCCTCTTAATTTATATGCTTTTTAATTTGATAGAGAATAAGAAAGAAGTTTCAAAACTCCCTACTGGCTAAGTCAACTTCTCCATTTACAGCCTTTCTCCTTACGCCTTTTGTTTAGAAGTCTAACTCAGCCTGCCAACATACCACACTCTGAACGCAACTCCTTTCTGCTCAGCAATCCTGGACAGCATGCATGACAGAGTCTGAATATCATATGTGTGATATTTCAGAGGGAAGTGGTAGGTTCAGGGCAAGAACTGGTGTTTATTGTTGGCCAAGTAGGAGATTTGAGCTCACATTCAAAAGATCACTGAGTGAAAAAGCCCCCGAAGTGGAGCCGGGATCCCTGGGGAATCTCTTTAATCCTGGAATCATATGAAGATCCTAAGGCAAAGAATACTCTCCTTTGTTATTGTTTGTCAGTCGTGGGTGGGCAATGAGGTTGACAAGCAGAGAGCATCAGATCTGGAGTGGGAAAAAGAAGTAGAAGAAGCAAAGTTGGTGGCTTTTCCTGTAGACTTGAGTGAGAAATATAAAAATATTAGCCATGGAAGTAATTGAAGAGGACATCCATAGATTAAAACATCCAAGAGAGTCTTCAAAATGAAGTTAGATATTTAGTAAGACTTAATAACTTTTGGTCATTATATTGCTTTGATGTCCCTCGTGGAATCATTCCATCAGTCAGGAGGTCCATTCATACACATTGTATTGTGTTTCTGCTCCCAAGGTACAATAGCGTAGGATAGAGGTCAGGAAATCCCTGCTCTTATTCAAAGGACATGTCCCATAGGAGACCAAATAGGATTTTTTGGAGAGAAACCCAGTCTGGGAAAACGAACCAATTATCCAGATTTCACCAAAGCTTGATCTTCTAAAAAAAAAATTATGAGTGGCTTATCTTAAGGATCAGGTGGGTCCTGTTGGCCAATCAGAGGAGAGTGAAGTTAGCAAGACAAATCTAATCAGCACATAACAAGACCCTGGAAGGGAGGTGCATTTTAAGTAGAAGTTGGGCTGTAGAAAGAAGGCAACTCTGGAGTGGACAAGTTTCACAGCCTCTGAAGACAAAATGGCTTGAGGCTTAGTCATTGTTTGAAAGCCATTCCTCAAATTCCTTGTTTACTGTCAGCACAGAGAGTTGTGGACTCTGTGACTTTAGCTGCTAATGGGACTAAACACTTATGCCAACAGATTAAGTCTTGCTGAAACATTAAGAAAATTGACCCAAACAGAGTTGGGATGGATTGTTGTTTAGTAGCAGTTTCTTTTTTTTTCTTGGGGGGGGGAGCGGGGCAGGGGCAGGGGCTTGGATTGGGGAGTGTTGTGGGGGGAGCAGAGATTGTCTCAAGACAATGGCTTTTTGATACCTGTGAAACTGTGGCAATTGGTGAGAGTCACCAGGTAGATTTTCTGCTAACGGAAAAAGATTGTTTAAAAAGCAAACACTTCATTTCAATCATTTGGACTGATTATACAGAATAGAAATGAGATTTCTGACAATAAAACTCATAAATACTTTGAGGCCTACCAAAGTTTTTGAAAGTTATTTTTTAAAGTTGTAATCAATTTCTAAGAGAAATGGAAAATCACTATTTCTTTCATTGCAAAAGGCACTTCCAGGCAACTGGATGATATTAAAGATGGAAACACTGTCCTTCATTACATTTATACCTTGTAAGATTTATCACATCTACTTCTTGTGGTTGAGAAAAGAAACAGCTTGCATAGAAAATGTTTTAAACTTCAAAAATAGTTTTCCAAGTATTTTAGATGCCGTAACCTCCTCCATGTAAATTCACAGCTTTATGTGACAAGTCATCTTAAACAAGGATTTTATTTTAAAGTTACTTTTATATAGATCATTTTAAAAATGAATAGAGAACAACTAAATATTCTATTTTGGTTCCAAGTCTTAAAATTCACTCTTTAGAAAGGACTTTGCTTTCACAATTAGGACATTGGTCTATTCTTGCTGCCATCAGAAAAAGAAGCTAAAATCTTTCAGATTAATACTTACCAGATGGGTCCAAATTGAATGGAAAGTTGATTTTGAGTTTGGAAATTAAAAGTTCATAGTCTGGAACAGTTACTCTGTGTATATGCATCATAAAAAAATATAACATTTACATGTATCTGTTAGGAAGAAGTAAACTGAACAATGAATAACTATTTATCTGTCATGCTAACCCTCCTTAAAATTTCTTCCATGACCAAGTTGTTCATTCCATATTTAATATCATGAATCACAAATGTCCTTTTGCAAGTAACTTTTGCAATTGTCTTTAAAAAGAGGGTGAAGAGGGGGGAAAAAAATGGAAGGGAAGGAGACGGGAGGGAGGGACAGAGGGAGGGAGGGAAAGGATAAGAGAGAAACAGAGATGGAAGGGAGGAGGGGCAGAGGGAGGAAAGGAGAGAGGTAAGGAAAACAGAAGAAAGAATAGAATCTTCAGTGCTTTCTCTAAATGCTAATATTCATAGAGGTGCTAAGATTTCTGTGATTCCAATGTCTTTGGAAACTTCAAACTTGACTTTGATTAGCCATGCGAATAACCAGGGTGCTTCTTTTTAGTTTTACTCCTAATGTCACTTACCAGAGCTGTAAAGACATGCTCACAATATTTGCTTTTCATCTGAATCAAGAAGGCAATGCTAAGTAAAAAAAGTATTTAACAGTGCATATAGGATTGAAGTGATGATAATCAGGGACCTTGGTAATTGAAGCTTTCGGGGAGGGGAGAGAATCTTTCTTCTGGATCCTTCAGTTTGTTTAATAGGATAAAATTAGCTTGAGTGGTTTGGTGTTTGAAGAGGATATGATGTAATTGGAAGTGCCTCCTGGGTTTGATGCTGGACCAAGCAGTCAGGTGGAGACACAGGAGGGCATGGCAAGCTCTGAAGTATGGATCTCGGCTTCCTCCATCCTAATTAGCCTAAATTAGCTATGCCAGTTTTCTGCTTGCTTTTGAATTTCCCTGCTAATTCTTCTTTCAGGGCTGGAAAAAAGATATATGAAATGGCCAACAAGTTCTTATCTTAGAGACGAATGACAAGGTCTAAAACTGGTGGGTCAAGTTTTCTTGTTAAGCACAGGGAATCCAAATGGGTGCTGGGCACAAACCCAGGGACTAGTAGAAGCTACAGCTTGTTCTGTATGATGAGGAAGGAACGCATAGTAAGAAACTGATTATTTCAGAAATTTTCCACAAGTCCGTTGGAGTTCTCACTGAAGACTGTTCTAGTAACTCTTCAATTTGAGGTAGGTCTTCTCACAGCAGATACATTTCTTCTCAGATTAAATTTCAAAGTCCAGGAGGGGCAGGAGGGGTGTGTGTGTGTGTGTTACTGCCATTTAAAATACTTCACTTTGGATCCCATTTGGTCAACTTTGTGCAAAGATATCTGCAGTACATTCGAAGCAGTTCGCAAAAATTTATTTTAATTAAAGCAATATTTGGGTAGAAATAAATATTTCAAACTTAAATGTTTTTTGTTGGCAATGAGTAAAATAAGATATCATAGTGTATTTGCCAAAAATTAAGAACAGAGAGGTAGGAAATGGTTTCGTTGTCTGTGAGCACAGGCTGTTTCCCGAATCCCTTGTCATTGGCCTTCGTCAATAGACTTCACATACACCTAAAGAGGTTTTCTGAGGAAAATGCCTTTGTTTTTTTTTTCAGTTTTTGGTAAACCCTTAACATCTAAAGTCAAAAGATCTAGATGAGTATTAGAAACACACACACTGCTACCAACTGTATGTTTATTTACTTAATTTGATATACGAAGTGCTTTCATGAGCCTTGCAATGTGAAAAGCATGGTATTAAGTTCTACTGATGTTTCTCTGTAGACAATTACTAGTGGAAACATTTTGCAAAATTTCTGAGAAAGACTAGAGAAATTAAAGTGTGGGTGGATTCAAGTTTTGGAGGGCCTTCCACAATTTGGGAGTCTTCTTAGGAAAAAGAATATGCATTTACAAAAAATTGTCCCCTTCTCCTTTGACCTCCGGAAGGTACCCACACATGTTCAGGGTAATAAAGTTCCACTTTCATTAGCTTCAGGGCAAGTGTGCTTCTGGCAAGGACAGCTGTCTCCAGGTGTGTCTTCAGCCCATAGCCCTTCCCCTACTTCCTCTGCAGGAATTAATTTTACCATTTATTAAAGCACTCTGTGAGCCCATTAGAGACATAGACTTCATGATTTCAAAATAGTATCATTATGCAACTTGGTTTGGTAACTCAGAGAATGAGCAGGAAGAAGTGTAGACCACACAATAAACAAAATTTGGCTTGCGTTTGCAGCACTGGCAAGCAGATTGGATGAACATGGGTGGTGCCAAGGCCGGCAGGGATGGGGTGCTACAGTGCGCTTGGCAATTTTCTATGGTGCAACCTGCTCTGGCTTCTCAGTCCTTTCCAGGATTCCTCCATCCTGGGACTGACTCTTAGCAATAGGGAAGGGGAGCATTGAAAATTTTCAGTTGTGAAATTACGTGTTGAAAAAACACACAAAACCACGCGCTGAGTGAAGACGACATATTATGCTGAATGACTCAGGAATTTTCAGGTTTCCATTTAAGAAACGAAATTTTGTTTTCCTTACAGTTATAAATGAAGAGTTAGGCAGTGCCAGGACTTGCTTTTCAGACCAACTTGACATCGTAGTTAGTGGTTTAGGGTTTGGGTTTCTGTGACAGAGCTCCTTCCAGTACCCCAGCGCCGTGCTCGTGCTCGTGTTTGCACTTGGCACAGGAAAACCTTTGTGCTGGGCAGTTCAGAAAGGAAGCAGCATGGAATTCTCCACACACACTTTGTGAAATGGTTTCGTGGATTCGTTCTGTAATTTCAATACTAGTTGTCAAAGTTTATGTATACATTTTACGCCATATCTTCTCATTTAGATTGAGTTTGGGCTTCCCTTTCAGAAGTCCTGAGATGATGGTGGCCATTGGCTCGAGGCTACCAGGGTTGTTCTGATGCCTGATACAAACAACTGTACACTTATTATGTAATTCAGGTCCGTTGTGTAAGCTTTGCTTTTAGAACAAGAAAGCTAACGACAGTCATATAGTTCTGCAAGTAGGCCATTCACGCATTCGTTTATTCAACAGAATGCCTGCATGTGACAGGAATAGTTTCAGGTACTGAAAATTTATTATATTTATTATATTATTATTTATTATAGAAGCGGTCATGCCCTCAGGAACTTCCAGACGGGCACGCTAAGTAAGAAAAATTAACAAGACCACTTCAAATAGTATTAAAGGCTATGAAAAAATAATAATGAGGCAAAAACCATAATTGGATACCATTTTACCCCTATTCAGATAGATTTTAACAATAAGTAAAACGTAGAGAAACGTAGAGTAAAAATGTAGAGACACCATGACCCTCAAACATTGAAGTGGGAATGTAAAATGGTACTGACACTGTGGAAAATAGTTTGGGGATGTCTGAAAAGGTAAAGACAGACTGGTAATTCCACACTTTGGTTTCTACTCAAAAGAGTGGAAAGTAGGGACTCCTTGTGCACCGATGTTCACAGCAACATTGCTCAAAATATATGAGGTGGAAACAAACCCAAGTCAGATGAACAGACAAACCAAGTGTGGCATATGCATATGGAATATTGTCAATGATTTTAAAAAGTTAAGGTTTTGATTGACACCACAGCATGACTGGTTTTCTCTGTTTATTTATACTGCAGGACTAATTATACCTTTCTCCGAATGTTGCTAAGAAAACTTAATGAAAAAACTTTGAAGCCCTTTGCACAAGGGTACCTACGATTTCTTAAATTTGTTTTATATGTACATGATCTCTAACTAATAAACTCAGATTGTGTGGCAATAACTCATAAGAATTCTGAAATTCAGAAACCTGATTTATATAATGGGCAAAACAATTTACGCTTAGTTTCTCAGAACATTTGACCATATTGGTCCTTGAATGACTTACCTTCCGAAAGTCACGATTATCCATCTGTGATGGAAGAAAAATCAAAGTGTTAAGCTCAGGTTTTGGTAGGAAATGAGATGATACTTGCAAAATAATTAACCCTGTGAATGCAAAAGGAAACTTAAGTGATCAATAAATGCTTATAGTGGCTACCATCGTTACTATTATTTACATTTCTTCTACAAAACTGTCAGTAAATTCACCCTGGTTATTGATTGTTTGTGTAAAACAAGGAAATGCTTTAAATAGAAGAGGAATAAATACATGATTTCGAAAGGGAAAAAAAATTGTGCTTAGTGCAATAAGCCAGGGACAATAGGATACATTGTACAGCTGCATTTATTTGAAGTATCTAGAATTAGAGAATTCATAAAGAATGAAAGTAAAAGAGAGATTACCAGGGTCTAAGAAGAGAGAGGGAAAGGAAGAGTTATTGTTGAATGGATTCCGAGCTTATGTTGGAGGCGATAAAAATAGTTGGAGGCATTGATAGCAGAGGTATTTAATACCATCAATGTTATGCTATGGATATTTGATCACAATTTAAGGAATAATCAGGGAGCTGTTGTAGAGAATGTCCAGGGCTGGGAGTATGAGAATACTTGCTGTAAGGGAGGAGCAAGCTATTGGGGAAGAGAGAAGAGAACTTGCCTGCAGCAGAATGTGGAAGGGGGCCTTGCTGGAAGCAGAAGGATTACTCTTCACTGGCACAGACGCCTTCAAAGATGCTGCACCTAATTTTATATTTGCAATTTAGAAATCTTCTTAAAGAGTTTTCTTAAATTGTATTAACTTAAGACTGTGTAAAACCTGGATCTGTTTCTGGGAACAAATGATACAAAAATGAGACCTAAAGGATAACGTCAGAAATAGTTGGGTGTTGCCATGTCTCTGTTACCGGTTTCGGAAACTGAATGTGTGCCTTTATTCATATACTTACTCTTTATGTTACTCATTCAACTCTTTGCTGGTTCTGAAATAAATTTCCAAAATGGGGGGCACACATAAACAAGTAATTCTTAGGATGCCAGCTGGATGTTCTGCAGTTCATCTCAGTGTGGACACTATGGACCTGGAGATAGTCTCGAGTAAAGGGCTCAGTTCTGTAGACCTGCAGCCCCGCCCCCCTCACCTCCCTTCTCTCCAGTCACTTTAGACGCCAATCACAAGCCCAGGTTGTACCTGTACTTCTGACCTACTGTCGGAGGTTCCCACAGTTCCCTCCTAGGGTCCAATTAATTTGCTGGAGTGACTCACAGAACTCATAGAAACATTTTACTTAATAACCGGTTGATATATAGAAAGAGTTAACTCAGGAATAGCCAGTAAATGAGCTGCATAGGATAAGGCATGTAGGAAGGAACTTCAAGCCATCTCTTTGCTCACCATTCTCCCCAAGCCTCCACATGTTCATCAATCCAGAAGCTCTCTAACCCTGTCCTTTTGGGTCTTTATGAGGCTTCATTAAAACAGCCATGTTGATGATCTCACTGGGCAATGGTAAGGGACTCAGCCCTTCTCCCCAACCTGGAGATCAGGGAATGGGACTGAAATTTCTAACCCTGTAATCACATGGTCGGCTATCATGGCAACCAGCCCTATCCTTAGGTACTTTCCAAATGCCACCTCATCAACAACAAAAGACACCTTTATTGCTTTCTTCAGTTAAGAAATTCCAAGTGTAATCTTGGCTCTGAGGGCTCACGTATTAAGTCTGTGGCTGTGGCATAGTTCATGTAAATCCCAAGGATCCGAGTTTGTGACCCAGGTCCAGGGGAACAACTAAATAAATAAAAATGCTTCTTCTTCCTTGCCTGACTACTTTCCTTCACTCCTGCCTGCTTCCTTCTTTTTAAACAAGAAAAAAGAAAAAAAAAAAAAAGAAATTCCAAGGTTGTTCAGAGCTCTGTGCCAGAAACAAAGATGAAGACAAAATGTGTATTTCTTATAACTCACAATATCTCAGTAACAAATGTTTATGCAGCCCCTAATATGCTTATCATTTTACCACCTTCCCACAGGTCACAAAAAAGATACAAAGAAATATGTCCACCGCCCTCAGATTCAAGATGTAGAGGAGAAAAAACACACCAAAGCATTTACAATATGAAGTTTAACAACATTACTAAATATTGAGTCTGTCTAATCATCCCACTGGATTGTAAATTCCTGGAAGTTAGGACCTCTGGAATTAATTTTATAAATAAACCAGTTTTCTTAAAAATAAAATCTTTCTGTGAGTTTTGTGAGTCACGGTAACAAAATATTATATTTTATAGTTACAAGATACTTAAAATTTCAGTAAATCAAATCTTGAAGTTTATATATGATAAATTCAGACTCAGAGAAATTAGGTAACTTTTCTAAGACCAAGGAAATAATTTTTAAGACCCAAGACAAGGACATAGGTGTGGCTGAGTACGTTAACTGTTCTTCTGCCACCATTTCATGCTGCCATCCATGCCTTGGCTGCCTTCCATGTCCCCTGCCTCCCTTTCTTCATATAAATGATGACAGCTGACAGCTAGTGTTTCACATGTGGTAGGCATTAGATAAACAGGAATTTGACAGTAAGGCTCATGTGTATATATAATGTCATGTCTAAGAACATCTACTAGGATAGCCTTTGAGATTGCAGTCTACGTTTACTTAACAACCACTCGGAGGAGGCAGTTTTGATAGATATTGTGGTAAATTAAAGACTCCCAAGAATCCCCTTCCTCATGGACAACATTGGACATACAACAAAAAGTGGCTGGGTCATGCTTTAGTTTACTACTGCATTTCTCTAACCCTTAGTTTCTTCATTACTAACATAAAGCTTGTTATGAAAATTGTGAGATAATATGGAGCACAGGGTGAAGAGCATAGTAAGCACACAATATTAATTTTTGCTATCCATGTTACTATCATGAATGCTGAAAATTCCTTATGAATTTCACAGAGAAATTTTGTATTATGGCAAAATTTCTAAATCCAAAACACTGAGTTTGGAAATGTATTTCTCTAAAACTTATGAGTTATGTGAATATTTAAATATCATGCCAACTAACTAGGAAAACATAAATAAATACGGTCATCCTCCTCCCACTAGCACCATTTAAAATCCACTCAAAATCATATTACTTCAGCTCACGAGTCATCCAAACAGTAAAGTAATTGAAAAACCACATTCTTAACCCTCCTTGAATAAATCGCTATTTTTCCTAGACTGTTTTCAAGGTTGTCAAAGGATCTAAGTGGTGAGCTATCAACAGAAGTGTGTCCATGAGAGGCAGGGTAATCAAAAAGGCTTGAAAATAATTACGGTTTTATAGTCAAGAAATTGGTGTAGTTTATGTCTCTTTTCAACTGCCACATTGGTTTCTTTCCTTTTATGTGGACAGTTAGATCACTGTTCACTCACTAATTTGAACTTTTATTCAATTAAAGCCAAATGTTGCTTGTCATACATTCATTTTCCTCCTGAGCAGTAGTAGACAGAGTTATAGAGAATGTAAAAGATGCTGAACTTTGTGGAAATATAGGAAATGCTTTATTGGCATTACTCCTTATTGAGAGGAGGAAAGTTGTGCAGAGTCATATTATTTTCCTCCTGTGTTCACACAACTCCTCACTCTTTGCATCAATGCAAAATCTAAAGTAGAGGTACAAGTTGACAGATAACTGATACCTCTATGCAGTGGAGAAAAAGTTGGTGGAAATACTAACTGATATTGCTTCAAATCTTGACTGGGCTTGAAGAGGCAATTACAGGCATTATGCAAATCTGCCTGACATATCTATAGTGTTTTTTTCCTCTAAATATGTTCAGATATGTTCTTTATTCATTTAAAACTTGGGGTTGAATTTGAAACACAGGGATTTCTGGCCAAGAAGCAACATGATAGGAGCATAACTCATGTCCTCCCCACAGAGCAACTAGAAATTCATCTATTTCCCAGAAATAAACACCGAGGAAAAGCAGGCAAAAAGACTATAGAGACACAGCAGAAATCATGGCAACAAAACATGGGCAAAAACATCCGGGTTCAAAGCTGTAGCACAGACTCAAATTCCAGATTCCAGGAGAGGCATTGGGGGTAGAACTGCAGGAAGAACTGGCCCTTCTAGGTGGTCCACTCTAAACACTGCTATTTAACATCATGCTGGAGGTCTTTGCCAGAGCAATTAGACAAGAAAAAGAAATAAGAGGAATCCAAATTGGAAAGAAAGAAGTGAAACTCATTATTCACAGATGACATGATCATATATATTGAAAACTCTAAAAACTCTGTAAAAAAAACTGCTAGTCCTAATTAAAAATACAATAAAGTGACAAGCTATAAAATCAATGGGCAAAAATCTGTTGCATGTTTATATGCAAACAACATACTAGAAGAAAGTGAAATCAAGAAAACATACTGTTTAATTAAAATAGAAGTAAAAAGAACCAAATATCTTGACAAAGGAAGTGAAAGACCTATACAACGAAAACTACAAATCTTTCTTCAAATAAATAGAAGAGGACACAAAGAGATGGAAAGATATCCCCTGATCATGGTTGGGCAGAATCAACATGATGAAAATGATCATCTTACCTAAAGCAATATACAGATTTAATGCAATGCCCATAAAAAAATCTCACAGGGTGATTTTCAGGAAATAGAACAAAAAAATCTTGAAATTGGTATGAAACAAAAGACCTCGAACAGCCAAAGCAATTATGAGAAAAAAGAATGACTCTGGAGGGATTACACTCCCAGACACTGAGATATATTACAAAGTAATAGTGATCAACATGGTATAGTACTGGAATAATAATAGAGGCACAGACAAGTGTAATGAAACTAAATCACTAGAAGTTGCCAAAAGCATACAATGGAGAAAGGAAAGTCCTTTCAATAAATGGTATTGGGATAACTGGACAGCCACATGCAAAAGAATGAAGCTAGATCAATTTCTAACATAACACCATTTTCAAAAATTAGCTCAGAATGAACTAGAGACTTTCACAGAAGACTGGAAACCATAAAATTCTTGGAAAACAACATATGAAAGACATTCCATGACATCAGTCTTAGGGAGGCCTTTGGGAACTCAATCCAGCATCATGGGAAATAAAAAGAAAAATAAACAACTGGGACTACATCAAACTAAAAAGCTTGTTCATAGTGAAAGAAAACATCACCAAAAGCAAAAGGCAATCTACTAACTGGGAGAAGCTGTTCACATTTCATATTTCTGACAAGGGCTAAATATCTTAAATACACAAAGAACTCATAATACTCAATAACAGAAAAATAAACAATCCAATCGAAAGGTAGGAAGAGAAACTGAAGAGCTATTTTTCCAAAGAGGATATACAGATGGCCAACAGGCACATGGAAAGATGTTCCTACTCACTGGCTATCTGGGAAATGCAAATTAAAATAATAATGAGATATCACCTTATACCTGAGACACTGGCTACTATCCAAAAGTCTGGAAACAACAAATATTGACAAAGATGTGGAGAAAAGGGAACACTTTTACACTGTTGGTGCGAGTGCAAAATTGGTGCAACCCCTATGGAAAATAGTATACGGATTCCCCAAAAAGTTGAAGATGGAAGTTCCATATGATCCGGCCATCCCACTTTTGGGTATTTACCCACAAGACAAAAGACATTCATGCACAGAGATTTATGCACCCCCAATGTTTACTGCAGCCCTATTCACAATAGCTAAGAACTGGAATTGCCTAAGTTCCCAACATCAGATAAGAAAAAAGATGTGGTATATACACACACACACACACACACACACACAATGGAACACTACCCAGCCCTTAGAAAATGATGAAATCCTGTCATTTGAATCAACATGGAGGAATGGATCGAGAGGAGAGTATGCTAAGTGAAATAAGTCAAAAAGAGAAACATAGATACCAGATGACCTCACTCATAGATGGAACGTGAATAAACAATACAAAGAAACAGATGAAACAAAACCAACCCTTGGACACGTACAACAGAACTGAAGCTACCAATAGCGAATGGCAAGGTGGGGGACAAATGGTGGCAGAGTGCACTGGACGATAGTGAAGAACACTTAGTGATTTGGTTGAGGGCAGGGTATGTGGACATACATATGAGGAATGGGGAATCTATACACAGGAAGTTATTTTAATGTGTAGAATAAGTTACCACAATAAAATAAATGAAAAAAATATAATAAAATTTGCAACACAGTACCATTCTGGGTAAATTTCTTTTACAGAAGTACCGGTGTCTTCTTTTTTAAGCATAAGGATAAGGAGTGTATTACCTATGTAATGACCAAATTCATATGACTGAAGCTTATTAATCAAGCAATTTGTAGAACCAGCCAATAAATGTCTGTCAGGAGTCAGGAAGAGCAATGGTAGTGGAACTCAAACTTCTTTTAATTGAACTTCATTTTTCATTGTTTTAGGTAACATATACCTACTTTGGTATTTACTTCCAAAGATTGCATATAACTTAGTCAGTGTGGGTTTCCAAAACATAAGATATTAATCAATGTGATCTCTAATACATCATCCTGTTTCATATTCTTCACAGCATTTATCATCATCAAATATCTTTTGATTTGTCTATGGTTGACTAGTAGGTTGATTTGTCTGTCTTCCCTCCCTAGTAGGAAGTTCCATAAAAAGACAAGAGCCAGACGTATCTTTCTCACCCCTCTATCCCTGGCACCAATACAGTGCTAGGTCACAGTGGGTCCTTCACAGATGTTTGCCTGAATCAACCTTGTGCATCTCAAATTTTGCCTAACTGGAACAGAGCTTTGGGGTTCTATGAGTGTAGTGGCTTTGTTTCATTGTTACAGCTGAAGGACAAAGTATTACCCCCAATTTCCAGAGAAAAAGATAGTTCAGTGTGTAATCACAATTTAGAATTTTCTTCTTTAAATTTCTCATCCCTTGGGTTTTTGCTACCTCTTATCTGTTGGCAAGCAATGCAATAAGTAAATGGCAAATAAATATTTTCAGAGAAATTGGAGAATAGAAAATAGCACTCAATTCATCAGTTCTTATGTTCACATACAGACATACATATCTAAAGAACAAAATTGTTGACATAGAAAATGCATACATTTGTATAGCCCTGCGATGGATGGTGGTGATGGCTGTACACAATATGCATGGGCTTAATGACACTTGAACTGTGTGCTTTAAAATGATACATGTTCATGAACTTATTTTTAAAGAAAGGTGCGAGTTGGAATGAAGGCAAGTAGGCAGGCAGGCAGAAGAGAGGAGGAAGAAGCATTTCATTTCTTTTTATTTAGTTGTTGATCCTGGTTGTTCTCCTTGACCCCAGGTCTTGAACCCAGGACCTTGGAATGTCAGTGGATGGCACACAGGGTATATTAGGTCACAAGCCACCAGAGCACATCGTATTGTGGCTATTTTACCATAATACAAGCATGGTTTCAAGATATGTATAGCCAATGACTACTAAGTACTTGAAATGCAGCTAGTACAATTGAACTGAATTTGTTATTTAATTTATTTTAAATGTTTTATGTTTACATTTAAATCGTCACATGTGCCTAGTTGTGATCATATTGACCATATTTACTTTCCAGGGCTATAACTTAAAGAATGCAGATTGGGAGCACATTTTTTTAAGTTATCGTTTGGGTGGATTTTCTCCTTGTTTTCTGACTTTTTGTCGTACAGATGTCAAGCTTACATAAAAGTAAGGAGAACAATATAATGACTATCATATGCTCATCACCTAAATTTACCAGTTCTTAATATTTTGTGGTATCTGTCCCAATAATACTTGAAATCCAATGATTCTAATGAGTTGAGACTACAACTACGAAACTGAGAAGGTTTTAATTATATACATATATCTCTGGAGTTGAACCAATTTCAATAGCCCTGTCCTACTATATAAAGATATAGCTAGTTATACTTTAACTCATATTTTCTAGGGTAATTATGTCAGAAATTCCAATAATATAAAAACAATTATTTGTGAATACCCTGACATTTATAACTTCTAAAGCCATCTTGAATTTGAGTTGAAATAGCTTTGCTGTTAAGTGGAACTTCTTTGAATACTCAGCTATTAACAGGAAAGTCACCAGCCTCTGAATATGGCATGCCAAAAATAACACATGGGTGTGACCCAGCAAATATGGTCAAGAAAATAAGCTGATTGATTTTCCAAGATGTATATCCATTATTAACTTGGCAGGCAGCATGGTTAAGAAACAATGATATCTACATTAGTCACTCTAACCAATGCCTTCCATTATAATATAGTTGTGGTTGTAAGTGTAGCGTCATTATCAAGAACAACGGATTTTTTTTTTTTAAAAGAAAAGGTGTATGTAGTAATGAAAGCGAGTAGGCAAGCAGCCAGGAGAGAGAAGAAGAAGCAGCATTTTATTTTTATTTAGTTGTTCATCTTGCTTGTTCCCCTGGCCTTGGTGAAGAACCTTGGGATGTATGTGACCTGTATTCTATCAGAGGCAGTAGACTTAACCACTACTCTGTCAGGGCATGCAAAGAACAAGAACTTCTAAAAAAAAAGTCTTTGCTCTTTGAAGGTTATCCCTTGTTGACATGATTAGAAAGCTGGTTTGTTGAAACTGAAAACTCGCCAAACTAAAATGGGATGAGAAAAAAAGCACAATGTTCCAAAAAGGTATCTGAAGACTACATGGAAACAGGGTGACCCACCTATAATGAGTCTCCATCATTTTTTATATGGGGATTATGGTTGCATTGAGAGAAAGTAGAAATAGTACCTTGGACAAACATAGCAGCCCTGGAATTTGACTTCTTACTTTCAAGTCCTAGCTTTTGCCACTTACTAAGTGTGCGTTTTGACTAGGTTACATAAACTTACATAATCTCAGTTTTCTCATCTATAAAATAGAATTAAAAATAGAATTAAAGGAGGTCACCAGCACAGTGTGCTGCACATAATGTGTGTTCAATATGAAATTATACTTCAAAACACAATAAACGGATCTGAAGATGATAGTTTTTGAGGAAAGTAACAGACAAATAGTTTAAGTTGTCTTTTGAACTTGTTCTCGTGGTCTAAGGAAACATCACATTTCAGAAGGCTAGATGTAGAAAGAAACAAGGATGAGATAAAGATATTTTCAGCTGACTTTACAGTTTTGTAGAAACTACCGTACATTACGTAATTCTGAAATCCAGAAAGTTCAGAGAACCAAAAATTTTTTTTCATAAATTTTCAATGAAAACTCATTTGAAGGTAAAATTCTGACCTGAATTGACAAAAGACTGTGTACTTTATCCCACTTACAGTAGACATTATTCTGCTTTGCTGCAGTTGGTAGTGAGGTACTTCCCCCAACTCCTGTGGAGATACTCTGCAAAGAGCAATGTATGCTCATATCACTTTCAAAAGCTGGATTCCAAACCAGATCTGGACCCAAGGATTTCAGCAAGAAATGCTGGACCTCCACTCTGTTGATATTCCATTGTCCAGAATTTAGTTATGGACCTACTACTAAAGGGCTATGTAAAGGGTTATGAACAAGGGCTACATTGGGAAATGTAAACTTTATTCTATGCAGTTATGTGGGTAATAATAGTTCTATTACTTTGGAATGAGAAAGACTAGACACTGGGATTCAGCCGGTAGTCTCTGACACATCTCATTTCCCTCCTCAAAATTGTTTCCTAAAGCTCCCACAGAACCCTCTGGACAGGAGCAGAATAAATAGAAACTTTCCCTTTGGCCCTACGTAAGTAGCCTGTACTAATTTCAAATGACCCCGTTTTGGCTTCAAGACTCAGACATGGCCGGCTACTCTTATTCTTGCATTTAGTTCCCTAGGCAAATCGACATAGTTCCTAATTCTTTCTCCAGTAGAAACATTCTGACTTCACTGATGCTCTCTAGTCTTAATAAATTCAGGATTAGACCTTTAGCTCCAACTGGCTAGGGTCTTTATGAACTAGGGTCCTCATATCAACTGCTAACATCTCTCTAGCCTTTCCTGATAGATGTGGAGCACCTCCATAAGAATGCTTAAGAAACAACTTCCAAAAAGGAACATCCAGATTCAAACAACTTTCTTTGAATGCTTCAAATTCCATCAAGTGCAAATTCTACTTCTTTCCAAAAAATTACCCAAATTCAACAGATTCAAGTCTAGCATAGAGATAATATTGTGTTCTAGGAAACATGGAGAATAAAAGATGAATATGCTTCTCTGCTCATTGCAATTGGACACAAAAGGAGAAATTCAGGGGAGTATGGAAAGAAGAAAAACAATTTTAAATTGGGTTTTATTTTTGATTCAGATGCTAAAGAGCATATTTTAAGAAAATGGATGTGGATGGTATTTGATATAGCCTAAACCTAGTCATTGACAAAATCTATTTTTTATTGACTATAAATAAAATGCAAGATAAGCAAGAAAAAGATAGTCACAGACAATAACAAAACAAGATTCTGCCTCTGGCTTGGGTGCAGTAAACTGTAAATAGATCAGTGTTTCATAGTTGTGTGAGAGCTGCCTATTTGGCCTCTGGAATCCTACTTTATTTTATGCATTCCTCATTGGTTTTTATAAGAATGTGTTTTTGAATGTCCAATAGTTAAATCATCAAACAGAGTTGCCAAATTTTAAGTATTCCCTGGGTTCTTTTTAACTTTTAAATGGTGGTTTGTACAAATGTTCCAAGTAAGTTAAAATAGATAAGTATGCTGAAGAGTGTCACTATTATTCAGCCTAAAAGCTAAGTGTAACATAAATGGAAAAATAGAATGTACTTTGTGCATTTCATGCATTTTAATGGCCAGTTACTATTGATTACTGTGCTTTTTTGCAAGTAAGGAAAAATTCACCCATCACATTGTACATTTCCTTGCAGTGGAAAGTTATTTTGATCACACCTTACAAATGATCCATACTGATACAAAGTTTACAGTGTTGGGAGGAGGGGAAAAGAGTGAACTTAATTTGAATTTAGAAAGTCTCTAAATGATAATTGAATCACAAGTCTGGATTATAATTCTAGGAGCAACACTTGACTTGGTCAAAATCACTGTTACGAAGAGATGCAATTTTTACACAGTACTTCACATTGATTAAGTAATGTGTGAAAATGGAAAAAAAAAAAGTATTTGAATCTTAATCACAGTCATTTGCATGAAATAAAAGTCTGTGTCAGGGGAATGCACATTATAATAACTCCTGGGTGTTTTGGTTGCATCAGTGAGCAAAGAAGTTGTATGCATTTTTCCCCCCTTGCTGATATACAAGAATTCCTTTTATATTTATTGTATCTTTGATTGTATGAAAATTCAGCAATATAGGATTTTGGCTGGTGAGAGACGACAACTGATTAACTGCCTTAACAATGGCTGTAATTAAAACAGATGTTTGATAATGCATGTGCCCAAATTAAACTGGGAACATTCAAAGAGAGAACAGAAAAATAGGAATTTGATGTGAACCTCGTTCTCAGACAGGCTCTCCATTAGATGGGAAGGTAATAAATGGGGAATGCGCTTTAGAAAATTCTGCCAGCCTCTTTTCTAAATGTTTTATCCCCTGCTGCTCTATGCTTGGAATACTTGAAAAGTAGAAAATTACGAGTCTTGGTCATGCGTCCTTTCCCGTTGTCTCAGGGACGGGGCTTCAAATCGACAGATTCCACTTTTCTGCACTGTACGTATCAATACTTGTAACTTCACAGTCCTGTTGAGAATCTTTACAGTCCAAATTGCTTCCAAATTCTGGAGCTAGTTTCTCGCTTGCCTTCTTCTTAACCCCAACTAAAATCACTTTTTAATAACCTGAAATACTACGCTCAAGTTGATACACATTTCCTTTAGTGTTGAGGTTCATTTTTTTCTCACTTGATTATACACTTTTCATTTGAGGTCAACATGATTTGGAACTAGAGGAGATTTCAGTTTCTAAAAGTTTTTGCTTTTTTTGTTTTGTGGAAAAGGAAAGAACCCTCGCTAAAACATATGTTTTAATTCCTGAAGATGCTGGAAGTCTAAAAACAGGAATAACTATTTTCAAAATACGTCATTTTAATTGTTCAACCCAGGTCAGGAGAAGAAAGCTGCTAGGAAAATCTCTGTTGGATAGGAACCATATTAAGGAATAAATGAAGAGCAGAGATATTTAATTACAACAGTGTAAATACACTGAATAACAGTAGAAAAATAATTATCACAATAGTAATAATAATGATACATGCATAGATATTCTGCTAATTAAAACTGAGTAAAATCCAAAAAGTTTAAAAAATACCATTTCAATGGTATCAGAAAACAATTGTGAACTCAATCTCACCTTTAAGGGAGGAGCAAACATTCTGAGCAGATAGGGCAGTCATAATTTTTTTGAAATAAATGTGCTAACACTCATGCTGTACACTTATTACATACTCAATAAATACTACAAAATGCAACCTTTCTCAACAACACACTTTTAGCCTCAGAATCTAAGAGTTTGCTTTGATTGTTTCCTCCTTAACTTCTAGTAGAGCTCAGACATTCCACAACATATACTGAAAAACAATCCCCCTTTCCAGTCTCATGAAACCCACTTCTTCCTTTAAAGACATACCTGGTACACCCGGGAGGAGTAGCAGTTAGGTCTGCTGCTCCAGCAGAGCACAGTCCACACATATCCCAAGGTCCCAGGTTCACGTCCCGGGACTGAAGGAACCACCAAGATGAACTACACAAAAATAAATAAATGTTTCTTCCTCTTCTCTCTTCCTGCCTGCCTGCCTCTGCTCACCTTCATTACTGCCTACACTTTTCCTTTTAAAAAATACACTTTAAAAAAGGACTTTAGGTATGAATTCAATATCCCTCAAATATATAGCTATATAAACAAAAGAAATAATGAAACAATTATGAAAAGCAGAAGAGGAAAGTATAGAAAAACCCTTCTATACATACATGTCCACACACACACACGCACACGCACGTTTATTTTCTTTGAAAGTCCGGGTCACTTGCAACTGAGTAGCTGTCACTCTGCTGTTCATATCCTGCCTCTCCGGTGGTCATCTCAGGCTTTCCTAAGTGGTGGTGGCAGCTGGGTCACCGCAACGTAGAGTCAGCACAGGAGACCGTCTCCTGTGACCCCTGCAGGACAAGCCCCAAAGCACAACCGGCAAAGAGCAGGGCTGTTACGGAGACTGACAGAAGGCTCCAAAGGTAGGACAGACGATAGAAAAAGATGCTCTCGCGAGATCGTCACTAATAAGAGAAGAAGAAAAGAATCCCACCCTCTTCTTGATGTACCAAATGCAAATAACCATAAAAGCCACCCTATTCGACATCTGATTCTGCTACCCACAAAAAAGAAGAGGAAAATGGGGAAAAATAAAATAAATTTTAAAACAGCACTCCTTCCTTTCATGCCTTTTACCACCAGCCTGGTCAGATCCTTGCGCTCCCAGTGTCCCTCGTCTTCTTTATTGTTCCAGAGTCCTTGCCTTCTGCAAGGTTCCTTCAGTTCCCCTTGGGTTTCCATAATCACTCTAGGCCACAGTGGTTTCTTCCTTCCCTGCTCTCCTGTGGCATCAAAGGACAACAGTCCCTAGCAAGCACGAGATTGTTCTACATATTAGTTGGGAGTTTCTCCCTTCCCTAATGGTAAGCTTCTTGAAGATGGGGAGGATATCTTCATTCTTCTGTCCTACTTTCCCTCCTTTCCTTCAACAAATTGTATATAGTGATTTCTCTATGCCAAGCAGAGCATTTCCTAGGTTCCTCTGACAGTGTTTGACGGCTCTGCAGCATGTGCTAGAGCCACCATGAAACAGGAATTCATATTGTTTGGAGAAGTGTCTTAAGTGGCTCCTGCTACCTTAGATAATTGAACTGAACTCATCTGCTCCTTTCTTCCAGTGTATACTTAGTTCATTCTTTGTGATAAAAGATTGGACCTGTAATATCAGCATTAAATCCTCTTCCTTCTTTCTGGTGGAGAGGAAATAGATTTATGCCAGAGCAGCAAAAGCCTGTGTGTGAAACCTGTTTCTGTCCCCAGCTCCACCCAACCTCAGTGTATTATTGCTCAAATTTCCTTGACTTCCTTGTGCCATCATGTCCCTTCTATAAAATAAAGATAATTACATATTCCATGCCATCCCTAAAACTCCCTAGGGTGAGGGCTGATAGGATAATGGCTGTAAAACATGTTAAGCTCACCCCACCCCCAAAAAAAGGTGCCACATCGTATAAAAACATAAAGAGTTATTATGCAACTAATCAAATTCAAAGACTAGATTGCAAACCAACCTGGGGAGTGTTGAAATGAAGTCTCCAGGTGAGAAACGAATGTTTAACTTACCCTGCAGGCCCAGGCAGCATTTCCAGAACTTTCTCTTATATGAAGTAATTTCACAAATACATTCAAAATCCATTTTTTTTTTAAAGAAAGAGAGACATATGCCTACAAAACAGAGATAAACTTGGGTAGTCAGAATTCTCTTCCCTAATATTTGCTCCTATTTGAGGAGATGCCACATGAACATACAATCTCTGCAGCACGGCAGGGTGAGAAATTATTTCTCTATTTGGAAGCTCTGTGAGGGTAGCAACTGATTTCTTGTTCACAGCTATGTGACCAACACCTTAAATAATGCCTGGGCAGAGTAGAGCAGAATTTGGCAAATATTACATGAGTGAGTCTGGCCTACTAGCTCTTAAAAGGAGAGAGGTTGCAGACATATTGGATGCCAGCAGGTCCTTCTCTCATTTATTAGAAGAAGGTGCTGAAAAAGCATATGAGGCACTAGACTGGTTATGTCAATGTCGCTTCATGTGGGCATTGCCACTGGTTGATTGAGCCACAGGGCTGGATGGGTACAGAAACAAAGGCCATTTTAATACCACATTCCTCTTGCATGTACAATTTTGAACATGTCAGGTATAAGTAGGAAACATTCAAGGATTGTGAGCATAGAGTTAATATGTAGAGTTATATATTATTATCACCCAACATTATTATAGGAATTAGGGCCATGGATGGTACCATTGGAGGCTGCTTAGCCTAAATACATCTAGACAGAGAGGTCCCATTGGAGAAAAGGAACAGGATTCTGGCTAATCATTCCTCCCTGTCAGAAGTTCCAAGGTATTAAGATGAACCAGAGTATCTGACCAAGGACATGTTACAAGAACAGAGGAACTAAGAGGAAACTCACCACATGGGAGGAGTTAGGGTGGGCTGGTGACCTGAGTCAACTCCAGAGCATGGGTCATCAGAGCTGTGCTGATTTCAGACCAAGTGTACAGCACATGCCAGGAACTCACCCTGGTACAGCCCTCTGTTCATGCATTTAGGGAAACAATCTGATGCTTATGAATTCAAAGGAGCATGAATGAGTGATGTGGCATCTAAGAAGCAGGGCTATTGAAACCTTAATGGAGTAAGGTGGAAAGGAAGAGCCTCCCTTTCAAAGGATGAAACTGCTTGGCTTCTGTGATTCAGTGGAGGCCTGTGTGGAAGCCAGCAGGTGTGGAGAGAATGAGGCCCACAAGGGTCAGGAGGACAAGCTCAGTCATGATTATATATGTGACAAATGAAATTCATATGAATTTCCTTTTTTTGAGAATAAAGGACTGAAGGGACAGAAAGGAAGGAAAAGAGAGAAGGAAAGAGGAAGAAAGAGGGAGAGAGGGAGGGAAGGGAGGAAGGAAGAAAGGTCATAAACTGGCTTCACAAAACTGAGGGAAATGTCTAAGACAAGGACTTTATACAAAACTAAGTGCCTGGTTCACCCTGCAGTAGAAAGCAAAGCCCAAGTGCAGATTAAATACCAAAATAAATATCACTTTAGCAAAAAGGCTTACTCTATAATACCAGGTTGTCAACAAAGACACCCAGAGAGAGTCTGAGTGTATGTGTGTATATACATACATACATACATACATACATACATACATACATATATTCGTATATATGGAGAGAGAGAGAGAGAGAGAGAGAGAGAGAGAGAAGTAAGTTTCCCTGCTTTAGCTCTTCAATTCTCATGCCTCCTCCCCACTCCCTACAGGCTGTTGTTTAAAAAGGAAGTAAAATCAGGGCATTATATCTGAACCTTCCAGTTACTTTTCCAAGGACTCAGTCAAATAAAGTCTAAGACAGTAGGAAGAACAATAGACACACACACACACACACACACACACACACACACGCACACATGCACACATAATATGGGGGCAAATCATAGGCCAGAATATAAAACTGCTCTGGATTAAAGATGAATAACCAAGGAGGAAAAAATGTTATATGACCTACACAATAATTATTAAATAGAAAGAAAGAGATAAGAAGGAAGCAGGTAAGGAGTGAAGGAAAGACATAGAAGAGGCATAGCTGAAGGAGCAATGGGAAACAGGAAAAATTTGACCACACAAATGTTCCATCTTAGATAATATTAAAGAGAATATTGACTCCATAAGAGGTAATGCTTTGAACATAAGAGGACAGTAAAACAATGAAATCTAAAGGAAGTTGAGAGATTAAAGTAGGGTTATTGTAGATTGTAGGGTTAAAGTAGATTAATGTAGAAATTATTCTACAATAATTTCATTGTAGAAGTAATAAATGATTCAGAAACAACAAAGAGCAAAATTATCTGTGTGGAAAACTCAATGATCTGGTTGACATTCTTGGGAAACACACAGAACTAGGAGGGAAAGGAAAAAAGGAAAAATGACTACAGAGAAGTTATTAGACATGGGAGACAGTCAATTGTTGTCCCCAAAATAGAGGAAAAAAACAGACGTTCAAGGGTAGAAGAATAGTTTTCTGAAGTCATCAGAAGCTGGATCTTCAGAGTAATAGAATCATTATATTATAATGAATTTGGACATTTTCTGCTGAAATTATTAAACTCTGATAACAGAAAGAATCTTTCTAACATTTGAGAAGATGAAGCAAATCAAAGGAGGAAATACCAGAATGGCCTCAGATTGCTCTGCAGCAACATTTAAGGTCAGCAGACAGGGAAGTAATAGTTGAAGAATTTTGAGAGGAAAGCTCAGACAAGTTGTTTGACATATAAATATAACAACAAAATTTTCAAGTATTTTAAAACAGACTATTTACTAAAAAAATACAAATGTATGAAACAGTAGATTTTGCTTTCTTAAAAATTGATAAAAAAAAAAATCTAAGTACCCAGTACAAAATGATTAAGAAAGTGCTACATAAAGACAGTAACAGATGACTTTCCATGTACCGATGGCATTTTTAAATCATTTAATTCTAATAGAATTTCTTTCACAAAGTCAACCTTGTAATACTGAAGGATTTCAAAAAGAAAAAAAAAAAGGAAAGAATAAAAGACATAGAAAATAAAAACTACAGAGTTATCTTGCTTATGAATAAGATGCAAAATGCCAAATAAAATACTAGCATATTCTACAACAACAGTAAATTAAGACCATACCTTAATCAAATGGGGGTAATTTTAAACTTCTGAAGATAGTCCAATAATACAAAATCTATTTAGACTTATCATATAAATAGGTCAGTGAATTAAAACCACAAGATCATATCAATATTGGTGGGAGGTGAAAAAAATCCTCACTTTTGAGAAGATCTTAATATTGTGGCAATAGAATAAAACTTTTTAAGCCACATCTTTAAAAAGATAACTCTTATGCATCATAAACTAATAGCAAACATAACACTTGCTGGTGAAAACCTATTAAGTAGTCATTAGAATCAGAAATAAGACAAGGGTACTTGTTATCACTACAATTATTTAATGATTGTTCTTGAAGCTCTCACCAAAGTAATTAGATGAGAGAATGAGATAAGAAGCATAAATATTGGGTAGAAAGAGGCAGATATATCATTTACAGATTATAAAGATTATAGTCTTGAAAAACCTAAGTGAATCAAGTGAAAAACTACAAGAAATATGAGTGAATTAATAGATTATCTTGCAAACAGACAAATATGTAAAAGTAATAATTTTCTGTTATATGCAATAACTAGTTAGAAAGCATAACACATGAAGTAGCTTCCCATTTAACAAGATTTTTAAACTATGAAATGTGTATACTTTATATTAAGAAAAGTATAAAACTCTACAGAAGAGCATTACAAATAAAGGGGAAAGCCAATCTTGTAAAATGTTATTCCAGACTAAATTAAGCTATAAATACATTGCAAAAATAATTCCTTAGCAAGTCTTTCTGAGTTTAACCAAAGTGATTCCAAAATTTATTTGTAAAACTAGCAAGTGAGAAATCCAAAACAGAGCTAGAAAATTAATTTTATTGTATAGTAGCAATTGTATTCCTAATACATAAATCGATAATTTATTCATAATTGTACTAAGTTTTAACTAGGAAATAAAAGACTAAGGTATTAGTCTTGTGATTAATAGCTCAAAGAAACAGAAGAGGAAAATGCAAGAATAGAATCAAATTTACAAAGAGACTCAAGCTATGAGAAAGAAGATTTTTCTCCTGAATGGCAAAAAGAGGAATAATTTAATTAATTACACTGGGCATCTGGCTCAGGCTAAATACCTAGGTGTCATTCTGCTTGTTCTCCTTCCCTCACTACCATCCTCTCCATCCATCTTTGAGTCCTGCTGTTTCTAACTTCAAAACACATCTGAATCTCACCCTGTCTCACTACTTCCATAATTACCACACCCTCACCTCTTACTTGATTTCTACAGCCCTTAATATTGATCTTCTGCAAATGTGTAGAATATTATCTTCTTTCTTTCCAGAAATTTTCACACTGCAACAGGGTGGTCTTTCAAAAAGATAAATCAAATGATGTCACTCCCTTCCTCAAAGCCTGCCAATAATTTCCCATCACACTTAGAAAAATCCAACTTTTTGCAACATCTGCCCCAACCTAGCTCTCCAGGCTCATCCCTCCCCTCTCACTCACTCTATTCCAAACACACTAAATTTTTTCCACCCCAGATTCTTGCATTATCTTTACTCTGTACCTGAGTGGGTCTTTCCCTAGACCTTGAGATGCATCATCCTTCATATCATCAAGTTGCCCTGCCCTGATATCCGCTCCACAAAGAGGTCATGCCTTGCCATCCCACTTAACGTACTGCCTTACCATAACCTGCTGTATCTTCATTGCACTTCTCACTCCCTCAAATTATTATTTGAGATAGTCTTTTCTTTATCATCCTTCTCTCCCACTAGCTTGCAAACATTATGAGGGCGGAGACTTCATCTGTTTTATACACCACTGTAACACCTGTGCATAGCACGGTATCCAGACATGGTAGGTACTTAATATATATTTATTGAACCAGGGAATTGCAGTCAGACATGGTAGGTACTTAATATATATTTATTGAACCAGGGAATTGCAGTGAGCATAGAGAAAAGGGAATGGACTCGAGTTATTTAGGATGTAGAATTAATGGAAATTTGAGACTCATTCAGTGGAGGAAACCTGAGGGACGGGTTGATTCTAAGTTTCTGCACCAGAGAATTGATGGATATTGAGCCATTTGTTTATTAAGAAATGGAGATCCATGGGGAATATGTTGAATTCAGTTTGGGATCTAAAGTGCCTAGTGAGGAATTTCCAGAGGGCAAATGACAATAATTGTAATTTTGCAAAAATTTTCTTTTAAACATTTTTTAAGAAATATAAGGATAAGGTATCAGCCTTCTAAGTTGTACTTTTTTTTTCTCCCAGAGACATGGATATTGCTCTCCTTACTTCTGCAATGTCACATCTCCCACTTGAAGTACTAAACATTGTTTAACTGAGTGTCATATTTCTCTCTCTAACTCTAAATTCCAGTGGCAGCTTACTGGTTGTCTCTTCTCTATTTCATACTATCATTGTAACTCTCACTGCTAATACAGTGAACGCCTGTCTGCTGGGCATGAACTTCCAACATCACTGGCAGGTAGTTCTGCTCAAAGAAAAGTGGTTCCCAAAATGAAAGTATTTACATCCAAACAAGACTTCAGTTAGTCTCCTAAAATCTTTGAATACTAATGATAGTAGTTAAGGTAGAAAAGAAGGTAAAAAGATATCCAGGGTTAACAGTTTATAAGACACGTATCTAAGAACAATTCTTTCCTCTCCTTTAGAGCTTTAAAAATATGCTACATCAAGGTTTACATATCTTTTATGATTGTCTATCAATAATAATAATATTTCTTGAGTTTTGAGATAGACAGTCTTTTTCTAAGCATTTTAACCTAACAATTCTTCACTTATGTAAAGAAAAAATCCTACTATTATTGTCACTAAGTAGGAAATAAATCACAGGTAATTTAAATAATTTTTCCCTGAAACTAACAGCTAGTAAGTAACAGAACCGGGATGAAAATGAAGTTTCCAGAACAACATTTACAAAAAAAAAAAAAGTTATAAAGTTCCAAATTATATTTGCATGGTTTAAGTAAAGCATTTATGAAAGAGGTAAGATCAATATTTTAGAGAAGAACCCAAGTTGGAACTATTATGCTATAACAAATGCAAAAAGGAACTCATTTAATTCATTTAACAGATGACATGGGGTAATTTCTATCTTCCCTATTCTCTGCTGGGCTCAGGGGATACATCTGTAATCTCTTCCCTTGGGTCACTCCAGAAAAGTCCAAGGACAAGTAAATATTACAGGGTGTGTAGTTCCCTAACAAGGGAAAAGTTTATAATCCAACATTAAGAAATGAGATTATTGAGTGGGTTGTACTAAGTACCATGGGAAGGAAAATGAGTGCTATTTTTCAAAGGGTCAGATGACTTATATAGAATCCAATATAAGTAGCTCTTCCCAGGTCAAATTTG
Organism: Solenodon paradoxus; assembly: GCA_004363575.1. Classification (NCBI taxonomy): domain Eukaryota; kingdom Metazoa; phylum Chordata; class Mammalia; order Eulipotyphla; family Solenodontidae; genus Solenodon; species Solenodon paradoxus. The sequence goes on from RJWH01000377.1 coordinate 107,731, forward strand.
GAGCTGTAAATTGGAATTAATTTGTTGAATATCCTTTTTTCCTTCAGGCGATATATATTTTAGGAACCGATGGAAGAAATGAGAATGATCCTGGATATGGGAGACGCATATTAAATCTAACATGCACAATGTGCTCGGTGGAGGGCTAATGGTTGAGGGAACCCAAGGAATGCGGCAGTAAATGAAGGAGAGGGGAGATGAAAGGAACCTTAAGACAGAAGACATAACAATTCTCGAAGAAGCGCAGTGGATAAGCAGAGACTTTGGAATTGACCAGAACCAAATGTGTCACTTAACTAGCTTAATAACCTTGGGCAAGTCCTTCTACTTTCCATCTATAACATGGGGATAATAATATCAGTGGCACTTGTTATTTTCATAAAGATTCGGTGAGGTTTCAATATTAGTTATAATTATTGTTGATGAATATCCCCAAATCTCTTTTGCTACCCTGAAGCTCTGTACCCCTTCTCTTGTCAAAGTTCAAGGTGACTTGGGATCTTGAGAGATGATGGTTGTTTCTGATTTTCCATGCATTGGGTTTGAAGAGCACCAGAAAGAAAAGAACACTTCACTTTTCCTTACTAATTCTGAACCAAATACAAATAGATAAAATGGTAAAGCAGATAAAGACCAAAATGTCACCTTTATCACTGGCAAAACTGATTTGGAGATTGTCACTTTCATCTGTGGACAATATAATACTGAAGACAAAGGTAAGTTGACCTCTACTCTACCCCTACTCATGGGATCAGGCCACACTAGATGGCCAGTGACCTTCCTCATGGGACTGGTCTCTTCTTACATGTACTGCAGAGAGTAAGGAAGATACTGTCTAACAGCTCATGCCTAAGAGGAAAGGACTGTTTTAAGTGGCACAGTACCATTTTTTTCATATTTCCCAACCATCGCATGGCTTTAACATAAATGTCAATTTTGTCCCATTTTTACTAAACAAGGGCCATCTGTAATGTGGGGCAGAGGGGCAGTTGAGCTGCCCCAGTGTGTTGAGGGTGCCCCAAGCCAGCTGTACCTTTGCCCCACATTAATGATATCCTGGTTATTGGGCATTTCTGGCACTGGGATGGTTAAAGTGGCATGTGTTTTAGGCAGAATCTTTAGAGTGGGGCTTATAGGGTCACTAAATTTGATTTTTGCCAAAGGTGTCAAAATTCCTTGCACCACCCCTGGCTGTTCGTATGAACAGTTGATCATGTCTTTACTATGCAATCATTGATCTGCATCACATAGTACTCACTTGTTGCTGGCCTGACAACTCTGCTTCTGCTCAGATAGCTCTGCCTTCTCCCTTCCCCTTAGTCACCAGCACATAACCCCATCCCGTTTTTGTCATCCCAATGGCCAGTTTTTGTCTCAAGGAAATATGGTCAGCCTACTATTTAGCCATTGCTCTCTTTCTACGAGTAAGCATACAGGAGATCGCAAGTGTTAAACCAGTGCTGTTCCCTCCATGTGGAGGACTGGGTTTAGGGAACAGTGACTTCTGCCTTATCCATGTTTTATTCAGAGTATGGCATAAATGCTTTCTTCTCCCTGGGGGTTTGACCCTTAACAGGAATTCAAACCCTTCAATTTAGAAGAAAAGTCCTATGGTAGATTCAGGTGGTCATTTGTGTAATCAGTAAATCCTTTGTAAGACTCCTGACAACCAGCCATATACCCTAGGTATTTCACTTTGTCAACCCAGGTAGAGAGTATTTGACTTTCCTAAAAGCAACTTTCCTGGCACACACACAAAGCTCTCACTTTTAGGGAGAGAGACAATCATGCTGAGGTGAGAATGACTTGTAGAAGATGACTATTCTAGAAGCATAAATTCCGCACAATGAAAATACAGCTGGACAACATAAGAAAAACAAGATGTGTAGTTTGACTAACCAAGTGCTTCAGTTTATGGCATTTAAAAGTTGCCATGTAGCTGCAGAGCCCTGGCCTTGGATCAGAAGGTCTTGTTCTTCCACTTTCTAAGTCCCAGAACTTTAACCCAGGATCTCTTCTCTGAGTTTCCATTTCCACATTTTAAAATTGAGATTTTACCACCAAGATGTCTTGTGAATGGATACACTATCATGTACTTATACCATGATATGTTATTCAGTGATAAAAAGAAACGAGCTCTTGAGTTTTGAAAAGACATGGAGGAAACATGGAGGTGCATATTGCTAAGTGAAAGAAGCCAGTCTGAAAAGGTCATATATGGTATGATTTCAGTTATTTGACATCCTGGAAAAGGCAAAACCAAGAGAGACAGTTAAGAGAAAATCAGCTGACAGAGGGAAAGGTGAGAGAAAGAGATGAATACGTGGAGCACTAGGGATTTTTAGGGCAGTAAACTATGCTACATGATAATGCAGTGGATACATGACAGCAAGCATTTGTCAAGACTTGCAGAACTGTGCAATACAAAGAGCAACGCGAATGTAACCTGTCCTTAGTTAATAATGATATAGAAATACTAGTTCATCAGTTGTAACAACTATACCACCCTTGTGCGAGATGCTGATAGAGAAAACTGGACAGAAGGGGTACATGGAAACTATGGAAGCTCTAGATTTTCTACACAATTTTTCTGTTAACCAAAAACTTCTCTAGAAATAGTCTACTGGATTTGGTGCAAATGATTTTTTAACATTCGCCTCCCATTGTTGTCAGGGGACTAAATAAGGAAAGCACATGAATGTGCTCAGCACCCAGAAACTACACTCTGGTCCCTCAAACACCCAGGACTCCAGCCGCCCCCTCTTCTCCTTCTTCATTTTGTCAGGCAGTTCACCTGCCTGGTAATGATCACACGTAGAACTCTTCACCTTCAAAGTCTGGATAGCATGCTCATTTCCCTTAAAAATCTAGTTGATTTTCAAAATGATGTGTTCTAATTGTTTTTTTTTCCATTATGCCATTCTCTCACCTTTTTTTTTTTTTTTTTTTTTTTTAAGAAAAGTACAGTTAGGCATGAAGGCAAGCAGAGGCAGGTAAGAGGAGAGAGAAGGAAGAAGCACTTTATTTTATTTAGTTGTACATCTTGGTTGTTCTCTGTAGCCCGGAACACAAATCCAGGCCCTTGGCATGTAGACTGTGCTTTGGCCTGAGATGACTAACCAAACCACTACTCCACCATGGCACACCTTCTTAATCTATTTTTTAACCAGCAGGTCCTCTCACATTAGGAATATGCTGCGTGTGTGTACGTGTGCGTGTGTGTGCATGGGCATGCCCACGCGCATGTGCAGGAGCAAGTAAAATTTTGAAACTTTCTTCACCACAATTTTGTTATCTGATAATTGGGTGTAATAAAAAATAATACATCTTTCTCTTTTCTGAGACAATTCAATGCAATGACCTATATAAACCACTTAAAACACTATCACATAGCTTAAAAATTAACATTATTATCCTAAATGAGCATTTACATGTTGAAGTCTTTTGGTTCCCTCCATATGACTTTGCCCATAGTCGTATCTATGCAGGCCTTTGGGAAAGAGAAGGCATGCTCTTTCATCCGTATCCAGGGTGAACCCTGAAATTTTTTCAAGGAGACAGTGGAGTCTGTGTGAATTTTTCCTGCCTGAGTCTGTCAAATCCATGTTGAACTGGCCCAACTGATGACCAGATCTACTCTGAAGAGAAGATCTGGATCCTAGCCATCTCCTAACCAGGTCTGCAATGTCAGCATTGTATTAGGAATGCAGCAACTTTCTTCATTATCTGGAAAATATAATCGTATATATGACTAGTATGTGAGTATGAACATGAGAGACATTATTTGTCACTGTTAATTTCCTAGAATTGTATTTGAGAGCTCCTATATACAAATGTGTTAAACTACAGAAATGTCTCTCTCTATATATATATGAATTAAGTATCTGTACATGTCAATTAAATATATATTATCAATTTAAAACATTTTTTATTTTAGTATGAGTATTTGTAAGTTAAACTAGGTGTTCTAGAACTCCAGCCTATTCTCATGATGTGTTCCTTATCTCTTTTAATCGTTAGTATATTTTCTGTCATAATTTTAGCAAAACATGCAGAGAGCTTTAAATGCAGCTCCAACTATCTTTGCTCCAATGATTTCCTTTTCTGAACTTTATTTTTTGGGGCTCTAACTAACCGTTAGTCTAGTCTAATATGCAATTGAGACATTTCAATCTGAGACAAAAAGTATTATATTTGAGAGAGAAAGAAATAGTCATAAAATTTCCAGAGGAAATAGAATGCCACAGATTCCATCATTAAAAACTCCTCTGGATGAGCCCTGGTGGTATAGTGGCTTAGTCCGTTACCTCTGGCTGAGAGCAGTCCACATACATTCTGAGTCCCTGGGTTCATGTCTGGGGACCAGGGGAAACAACACAGATGAACAACTAATTAAAATAAATAAAAATGCCTCCTCCTCTCTCTTTCTGCCTGCCTACTCACCTTTATGCCTGCCTGCCTTTCCTTAAAAAAAATTTCCTCTGGTGGAGGATGTTAAGGTGGCAGAGGCTATGGCCTATGTGGGATGGGGATATATGGAAGTTTTCTGTACTTTGTTCTTAATTTTGTTTTGAACCTGAAACTGTTCTTAAAAATCAAGTCTATTTAAAGGGTGTGGGCGAGAAAACTTCCTTGTGATATTAGGATTTAACAATATGTTCAGAGTAGTAAATTGGGGCCCTGAGTAAGTGTTGCCTGTAATAAGGACTAATGTTTGTACTATTTTCACCGCTACACCACGAATTTAGAGATGCCATGATAGCCGGACAGCCAATAACAACTCCTCCGGGGATGTTTATCATGTCACTGAGCTTTGAATTCGCAGAGCTTCATAAGCACATCAGTCACTGAGGATTATGAAGGAAGGAATTCTTCATTTAAATGATCCCCACTATTTTACATGATAGAGTATAGCTATCTTTCTGTCATACTAGGTTTTGCTTTCTTTTGTTTTTCAGTCTCTGAAAATAGATGAAGATAAGTATAGACAAGAATACCATGAGATACTACTCTCCCTCGATGTCTCCCCACTCCTACACCAAAGGACTGATTTATTTTTGTAAACTCTTGAAACTACTCTGAACAGATGTTGGTGTTCTAATCCAGACACTTGTTTCTGAATGTGAGGGGATCCCTCAAGTATCCTAGTCTTTATTGTAGCAATGGGCTCCACGCTGGCATTAGAATGCTATGGTCCAATTGGATAGACTTTGTCTACTTTGATTCATGTTCTTGCCACAAGGATTAAGGCAGATTGCAAAGATATTGATATTGTAAATTAGCTCCTGAAAGTAAAAGGGACTAGGATAAGCTTTCTCCGTGCTTATAATAAAAACTCTCATGCATCTGAATATAGTTCACTTTCATAGATAATTACTCTGGAAGCCACTCTTTGATGACACTAGATGCTGATCGTTGCATAGAATAAAGCATATGAAGGAGATGATGCGCCGACCTATTCAATTATAAAACATATGGAAGTAAAAGACTTTTACTTATTTTTTTCAATCAGGAAAACAAAGCAAAACCTCACTCCTTCCCAGAGTACAAAGGTAAAGGCTCTTAGGTTGTTTTTTTAAGGAAGTTTTGCTTTCCACCCAAAAGAGTGCACTAGTGCCCAGAAACATCCCACAAGCAATCACAGCATCTTTAATCACCTTTTGCTCAGGCCCTAAGTAATGTAACTATTCCAATTGCCCCATATCTGGCAGAGCAGATTTTGAAGATTCTAATGTTTTTTAAGAGGAAATCATTTCTTAAAAGCACTGTAGCTACATAACTCTCCCATTCATTTTCGGCGCCACAATTTTTCTCATTTTGTTTCTTTGTGTTCCATTCAAGGTTTTCCTTCACTGAGACAATCTTTTACAGTTTTTTTCTTCTTCTGCCTGCATCAAAGTTAGCACTTTGTGAGGGATGCTTTGCTATCGGCATCTGTTACCTCTTTTTCTTAGGGGCTAAGGAGGAGGCTGCTGTGTGGCTGAAAAAGACTCTCATTCAGTTTGGAATTGCCTCCCTTTGCTTTCCTGTCACACTGTCAAGCTCAATCAGAACGCAATGAAAGTGATACAGAGGCGAGGCTTTGCTGGCGAGACTTAGAACAAAGACAGCTCCATAGCCTAGTACAGATTTCACATCCAATTTAACTCTTTGGAAAAGGATTTCAGGAAATACATAGTCAAGAGTTGAAAAAATGGAGTTGGGTCTACTATAAAGGCTAAAAGTATTATCCTGGCTTAGATAAGCTACAAAGATAGGTTGATACTATTTTCTAGCATAAACCACATTAGCCGGCATTACACATTGAGCTTTCTTTACTCGTTAAGTTGCAAGGAGATTTGAGAGGAATTCAGCAGCGACATAAAATGACTCTTTCATGATTCTAGCTTGACCAGTCATTTCAGTTGTACAAGGTGCATGAATAGCAAGGGCCTAGATCATGTTGTTTAACAAATCTGGTATTAGAGGGCTAGTCTCACTTTACTTATTAAGAATTTCGTTGAGTAAAGGATTTTAGGACTCAGTGCTTTGTGTAGATGACAATGAACAGGCCAATACTTGTATTTTTTGGGGGAAACATACATCAGCTACACATGTTTTGAACTGTGCTGTTGGGCCCATAACTGATGTTTTGCATTGAATATATTTTTCCAAGGGGAACTAACTGTAAAGAAGAAAATTCATTGAGAAGGACATAGGTCAATGGTGACGTCATTGGCTTCAACCACCACATCCTTGCTGAAGCCTAGCTTTCACTTGTCCTTTATCGTACAAGACACTTAGTTTAATTCTCTGAATTTTTCAGATTTAGGTCATGATAAGAAAGGAGTATTATTAGATTCAACTTTGAAAAAGACTGGCCTTCATTTTCACTTCAAGAATTTGAAGTGTACTGAAGACTGTTCACACAGCATGCCCCAGTGTAAACCTTAAACATGGATACATGTCAACAACACTAAGGGAATAGTGAGGAAAACCTCCTACAGTTTAAATTAATTATTTTTATAAACTATTAAAATAAAGCACTTATGGTCATGGACATTACTGTCAAAATGCCAATATTTGCTATTTAAACAAGGTTTTTTTTTTTCATGTTTACAGACTTTCATTGAAAATAGAAACATTTAGTAACTTTATATATACTTATCCATATACTTTTATATATATTCAGAGAGAGAAAGATTGAAATTAGTTTACGAATTCAATTGCATTGAAGAGGACACATTTCAAATAACTGGTACCACATCATCATATTAAAGAAATTGTCTCTTTGGAAAAATTTCCATGAAGAAGAGATGATTAGAAGCAAGCATGTGATAGACACCAACATTTCATCTCTGCATGCAATTATGATACAAATTAGAAAAGCTATTATGTTAGTGCTCCATAATTAAGTAAGCAATTAAAAACAAAACCAATTCATTAACAAATTGTCATAGCTAGGCCGACAAGTGCCCAATGAGGTCATGGTCATGGCAATTGCTCAAGATGATGACTAAGTCTTTCCAAGAGCAAAACTTCCAAACGACAGTCATGGTTCTTTATGAATTCACGTGTGATAGAAATAGCAATTTGGTGGAAAAGTTGAAATAAACATTGTAGGTTACTATGGGGAGACAGAGCTGTGTATTAAGTTACCGATGTCATTTGGTGGAGTATAATTGGATGCTATTCAAATGATAGCTGTATCTAAAAATGAAAATAAAATCTCCTTTGATACTTGAAATTAACTATGGTTATTTCCTCTTCAGTCTTTGGCCAGTTGGTTCATTCAGTCTCTTTACCTTCGAGGAACCTATGCTCCATCTTAATGAAGATGGTAACTAGAAATTGGCAGTTACTTGTGGTAGCTGTAAGATTCAGATATTTGAATGGATGCTTTAAATAGTCATCAGTTCATAAACAATTTCATTAGAAAAGGTTCCCAGTATTTCCATTAAAACCAGATAGTCTCATATAAAAATTATATCACAATGAACACCTTTGATAAATAAAAATCCAAAAAAAAGGAAAATGGCTAATCCCTGTACTAATTATTTGTCCCATTTTTGTTAATACAAATTAAATGTTTCACTTGGTTAATGACAAGTTTGATCAAACAGTTCATAAACTGATGGATTGACTTTGAAATGAATTCAGAGGAAAAAAAAATGACATGATGTAGAGCTGGCAAAGGGCCGCCTCTAGTGGGAACAGATGCCCAACAAATTTGGCGAGTAGTTTTGTTCTCTTCTATCTGTTGCAGTTCACAATCCTAATGAATGTTATGTTTAAATAACATGAATAAAGATAAAGTGAAAATGAATTCAACTCCAGTTTGAGCAGCAGAATAAAAATGAGCAAACTGTATTATCTTCTACCACCTAATCTGGGTTGAATTTCCCCTGTATCTTTTTTGTTTGTTGAAGAATCCTTTTCTTGAGTCTCCTTGGCCATTGACAAGGTCTTTTGAGATGAATATGAAAAGATAGATTTAAAGGTTAAGGCCAGGGTCAGATGGTTGCAGATGTTTTGTGAGAGATTGTTCGGTTCAGTTTGTGGCACTTCTCCTGACTAAGGTATTTCAAACAGGCAGACTCATGGCCAGCAATTGTCAATGAATGTTGTTTGTCTCACAATTGATCCATGCAAACACAAACACAGAGTAGAGGGAGTGTTGGTTTTTTCTTAGACAGATAATTTTCCTCCAGCCCAAAGACATTATCTGAAGCTGGAGAAGAAGAGGCTATTATTATTTCTAGAAAGTAGGCTATTTTAAGTTTAGCTCTCCAGGTGCCCACCCGAGACCATGTTTCAGAAGACAAATAATGGTATCATGGGACACAAATTGATTAGACTGTAAAAGGCCGTAAGTTTTGGGGAAAGGAAGAGAAAGGACATAGAATATGGACATAAAAAATGATAAAGGAACTAATCTCTTACCCACTAACTTCAAATTCTAATTAACAATGTGAAAAGAAAGAAACAGTAATTCATGCAAGTCATATTGATTACCATTGGTGTATTTCATAATTTGATAGATTCAGAACAAATCTTGATTCCTCATAAGGCTAGAATAATATATGTGTGTATACTACACATATACATAATACATAGTTTTGCATACAATCTATGTGAATAATGTACATATTATATATGAATGTATAAATTATATACAACTATGTATCACACACACACACACCCTCCCTCTTAAGTCATGTAGTGTTAGAATACAGATATTTCCTCTAACAGAGTCTTAGGGGTTTTCATTCCATGAATTTTTATTTACTCTTCCCACAATTTATAAACAGATTTAAACATTTCCATGGGCCATTGCCTACCTCTCCCTTGAATATTAAAAATGAGCATTAAAATCCTATAGTTAATGGACTAAAGCCAATGGGATGGTTATGTTCTATAACATAAATTCAGGACACACAAGTTAGGAATAGTGCCTTTCTTAGATCTTGTAAAGAAGGCTTTTAATGTAAGTACATTTTGGAAAATTCTGTGTAAAAATATTTAGGATTTTGCAAGATAAAAATGCTACAAATTTTTCAGCCAACACACTGATAGGAAGCTTTTAAAGATTTTACTTACTATCATCTAGTCACCATCAGTCCTTCTTTACATTCACATTCTTCTGAATATTATCCTGCATAATGCTACTGGGAAGACCATGTTTATTATTCTGACATGATTCTTTGTGAAATAGGTGCTTGATAAGGATTATTTTTCAAAGACCAAAAGCCCCTCAAGTGATTACCCTCTCAAACTTCTTGTAAAGAACAGATGAGATCCTTGTCATCACCAAAGGCAAACTTAGAATTTTCCAGTGTTTAAATACTTGCATGCCACACTATATAATCAAAATGTTTTGCTAAGATGAAAAATTAGATTTTTTTTCTTCTTGATTCCTGTTGTCTCTTTTGAATATTTTATCACATTTCAAAAAAACTGACTTTTCAGGTTATCCCTACATTTTTGAATCACTTGAGAATGTTATATTTTTGTAAAAATTATAAGCAAAAACATTCTTATGCTTCTTGTTATATAGTATTTGGAATATGGATGGAAATTTAATTTTTTTAAACTACTTCATGCTATTAAAACAGTCATAAAAAGTATAAAATATTCTCTTTACAAGGATTCTATGATGTGAATTTTACTATTTCAGACTGTAGAGTGAAATGCTTTTTTTAAAGTATGTTGTCCACTTTACCTCATCCAACTAAATCATTTCACTGTAAGACACCAGATTTCAAAGACTGTAGTTTTGATAAAGTGCTATCCCTACAACTTTCATAAATAAGTGAAATGCTATTTGAAATATTTATTTCAATCTTTCTTTTGGCTATTATGAAGGCAAAAGAAAAAAAAAATCAAGCCTCCCCACCCAAGAAAAAGATCACAATAAAAACAAAGAAACCGATATAACTGTTATGGTTTTTGTAGGCATTGGCTTAAAAAGCTTTATTCTAAGTTGCTTTGAATTTTTTTAATAAACTGTAATCAATATAATTTATTCATTTCACAATTTTCTAAAGCATGTTTACTAGTTCTCTTCTAATTCACACCCTGCCATCATTCTGTTTTTATATAGGTTCATTTTAAAAGATTTGCCAAACATAAATAAGAGCAATTACAGAATTACTGAGTAGGATTACTTCTGAAGAAGAAAAAAATTCTCATCAGTTGTATTCTCTTCAGCTATCCTATTTGACTTCATCATTAAGAAAAGTATTCAGGATGTCTAGTGGGTGAAGAGAGCAGAAGTGTGTTTTCATTTTGATATGATAGCTGCATTCAAGTTATTCTCCTCTTTACAATAGATTTTACCTAGCTTTATCTTCATAGGAAGCTGCTTTCAGTTGAAAAGCAGAAGTGAATAGAAGTGTCACGACACGGGATTAACAGTCCAACCGGTTAGTTAATCAAATGTTCGAGGTGAAGAAAGTGAATGTGACATTCATCAGCAGGATGGACTGGAAGGATTTTATGGAGACAAGTGAAAAGGAAAATGTTCATCACTGGTCGATGTTCCTGATATCTGTACTATTTTTAGAAAGTACGTGGTTCCGACCAGTCACTGCAATGAATCTGAGTGCATTAAGACATTCCCAGCACAGTTAGTTCACATTGAAGTGATAGCCATAAAAGAAACTACCCCAAGTTCTGTTTCCAACTAACAAAAAAGAAAAATAAAATGTTGCCTGCACATGTAACCCTAGCCAGTATGGCTCACATTGGAAATGCCAATATGTCTGCAGGAAGGCTCACTCAGGATTTATCTCCAGAAAACCCACATTGTTCACTAAAGAATTAACTGCTAAAAACAAAACCAAAAAACACTTCTCAGATAATGTCATTAACATAGATTTTATAAATTACTTGGAATTAAGATTTTCAAATTATAGGATGTTCACCTAATGCTTTAAACCGCTACAAGCAATCTATTTTGTATACTTTAAAATGCATGTTTAAAGCACATCCATGGATTTCTTCTCTCCTGTTAAGTATTCACACAGATATGTAAAAACTTAAATTAAAACTGGTAATGCTGTAAGATTTATCTGAGTAGCTTGGGAGATTATCTTAGAAGGTTAATTTAAGGACTTAATAAAAGATACTTCATATCATCATTGGTGCCTTCACATGGAAGATATTCTAAATTCCACTCAGTTTGGCCTTTACAGCTCCTTATTTTTCAGTCTCCATTTTTTTCACCAGTTTCCTGAAGAATAGGGTTAAAACTGTTACATGCCTGATATTTACTTAAAACTTTGTAAAAAAAAATTCATGCACACAAAAAGCCCATTAAATATTCACACTTTAATATATGTTCCTCAGAAACAAATGTACAGTTAGATAACACATAAAGAATTATGAATAACTAATTATATTTTGCATATTTACAGCAAAGACAATTAGCAAATAGCTTTTATATGCAAAATAAATGAAAAAGTAATTAAGATGCACAAACCAGAGCAGCAATATCAAGTCTGTTGTCTTGTGATTCATTCCTAACAAACATAATAATTATGCATTCATTGTCATATAATTAAAACAGCTCTGTCCTTTAGAAAAATGGTTATTTGTTGTATAATAACCTGAAGAGTGGCAGAAGTTCCTCATAATGGTGAGCAGGATAATTAAATATTTCTTCTTAGGAAATGCGCACCCAGTTTGAGTTTATTATCATAAACTTCTAGCCAGCAAACAGCTGTTCCTCAGGAATACCAAGTGTTCTCTGCCTAGTCTGGGGAAGTAAGGGTCCAACTTGTTTGCTCTTGTTTCTTCCTTGCTGTTGAATTGAGCAGGGATGCTCCTGAGAGTCCTTTCACCTTGTTAAGGCTGGTTCCCCAGAGGACATTCCTACTCCAGGGGACTTTGGTAAACAACTGGGTATCTCTGTGGCTTGGTTCCCTTTTAATGATACACATGTGTCATGTCTGCTTCTCTCTTAGAATATGTTCTCTTTTTGATGATATCCTAGGACTTTCACTTTTTAATCACTGAGTTAGACCTAAATGTTAACATAAACTTTCAGGAAATATATTCATTCATTCATTCATATTCAGTATCAATCACATTAGATAAACCTCCTACATTTTGGAAATACAGCAACAAGTTCCAAAATGGTTAATGTATTTTGGTATTTAGCCTAATTAAAATGATATAGAATACTCTCTGTATTACCCACAAATAGATGGTGGGAGTCTTTTTGTTTCCCCAACACTGAGCCATCTCTATGCATGTGCCCACCAGTTATATTGTTGCCTACTACTCACCCCCAGCATGCACCCAGTATCAATAACAGTACATGATCTAAGGCAATAGGAATTTAAATAAGAGATACAAATTATTTTGTGTTCATTTGGTGTGCTATTTTTGTATATCCATACTAGTTATGTCATATATAGAGCCAACAAAATTAATTTAGCTTATATAACAAAATCACATAATCAGTGAAAATGGAGAGTACAGGGGTAACTGGGGGAAACAACATTACCAGTCACTGATTTTTCCAAAAAATATAATAACAGCCTTTAAAATTATTGCACATAGGTGCTCTCTGGTGAAGTAGTGGTTAGGTCAGTTCCTTCAAAGGAACACAGGTCACATATGCCTGGGTTCGAGTCCTGGGTCCAGGGGGAAACAACCAGTGTGAACAACTAAATAAAAATAAAATAGAGTGCTTCTTCCTCCTTTCTTTTCCTGCCTGCCTTCTTGGCTTCATTCCTGCCTGTACCTTTACTTTAAAAAATATATAATAAAAGATGTGATTACATTGTTTTCCTTTTCTACCTTTTACTAATAAATTAAGTATCAGAATCCTCTGCTATAAATGAAGTTCTATTTTCTTTTTATTCTCAAATTATCTTTATAGCACACAAGAAATGCAATAGCGTACTTAACCAGTTTCACTTTTGGACAGTTCTTTATTTTCAGCATTCTAAATTATGACTAGATTCTCTCAAATTTAACACAGGAACAAAAGAACATATATTTTCTCCCTAGGTTTTCCTTGGTTCCTATCCATTTTATCATATCCCAATGGCTCCTTTTGGAATGTGACAAATATGAATATTTAACATCATTAAGAGATTGACACACATCTTAAACTCTAATGCAAAACTATGTATTATCCATTACCAGCATACCAGAGGTACCAGGAAATGTTGGAAAACCTACCTTAGATTTTATAATTTATACTTTAAGGAATCCCACTAATCCCAAAATAATAGTTACAAGGAAAAATAATAATATCATTCTTCTTTACATTTGCTTGTGATTTAAATTTTAACCAGTTGGCCTATAGAAGAGATAAGGAATGCCATAATTTGTTTTCAATTGTATTACTTAGTAGACATGCTCCTTTAACCATAAATGCATACGTATTTCATTGAATTTAAATTTGTATTAAGTACGTCAGTAATCTTCCATCTTGCAGGCTTAAAGAACAGTGGTAATAACCATCATGATAGCTAGAGTAGCAGTTTGCATATTTACTATCATAGTAAAAAATGGCCAAACATTACACTGACTCTTAGCCATAAGCTTGTTTCTCCCTTCCAGGAAGAGTTCATAAGAATAGATGAGAAAGACCAAAAAGTGAATGAATGCTCCTGCTGGTGCATCTCTTGTCATCCTTCCTTCCCAGAGTACACATTTTTCAGGGAAGTGGGAGACAGGTCAACTCCCAACTCTCAAAGCACATCAAGAAAGTTGCAATTATTCAAAACTTACAATTCATTTGAAGTTGAAATCTGTACCTTTCAATAAGGAGCCTCATCATCCACTGGTACATCATGAGCCCAAAGGTCAACTATGAAATGGAAGATCTCAGGGAACAGGGACAGAGTCTATTTCTGTGTTAGCATTCCAGGTAATATATACACTGATGCAACTTGATAAATGCTGTTGTAAGGGTGTATGAAGCATATATCCAAAAGATACACACTGGTATGTTTGGCCTCATTTCAAAGTAGTGTTGAAGGAGAATTAGTTTCTGATTCCATATCATTCATCCTCACCCCACATGTGGCTTCCCTCTCATATTTAGCTTTAGTTCTCATGTATCTTATAAACATACACACAACCCCAGCCATCACTGTTGTCATATTTATGATATAGTCATTAGAACTTCGATCAATAGTCTTGAATGACTAATTGTCAGGTTAAACAAATGAGGGGGGAAAATGAATGAATGAATGAATGAATATAAATGTTAGTTTAATGTGTTCATGACATGTAGACGCATATCTTTTCAGCAGATGTAAATCTCTTTATTTGTCTCAGCTTGGCTCATGTGAAATTTGTGATGTAGTTATCAATGTCTGACAGTCTGAACGCTCATGTGCCAAGCTCATGAATTCTTTTCAGTGCATTTTTTTTTTTTTTAAGGAAAGGTACAGGCAAGAATGAAGTTGACTAGGCAAACAGGAAGAAAGGGAGAGAGAAGAGGAGGAAGAATTTTATTTATTTTTTTTCATTTAGTTGTTCACATTTGTTGTTCACCCTGGCTCCAGGTCTTGAACCCTGGACCTTGGGATGTATGTAGGGCTGCTTGGAGGTGTCCTAGACCACTAGGCCACCAGGGCGCACCCTCAGTGCATATATTTTTTAAATAAACACTCTATATGGAGCATTGGGAGATCATCAAAGAGGGATGTTGGAAAATAACTGTTGTTATTTCAAATAGTGACCTTCCATTTGAAATTCCTTTTTGGCTCTTAGACTTAGAGGGTTTTATGTTCTCCCAAAGGGTTCATGTAGAAGTTCATTACTCCTTGAATTACTATCACTCTTCTATATGGAACTCAAACGACTATACTATAGAAAACTTTACAAAGAAAAGTCCAAACTATAGAGAAAGATTAATACCATATGATTTCACACATATGTGAAAGATAATGAAATAAAATGAACAAAGCAAATTTTAAAAAACAAACTCTTAGACTGTGAGAACACAATGGGAAAGGAAGGGGGGACAGGGTGGAGAAACTGAGTAAAAGGGGTCAACTGTATGGAGGTGGGTGTAAACTAGACTTTTGGTGGTGATCATAATGTAGTATACGCAGGGGTTGAATTATGATGTTATATAACTAAAACATACGTAATGTTATAAACCACTGCTACACCAATTTTTTTTTTTAAAAAAGAGCACAAACTAAATGGAACGTGTTCAAATTGAGGACTTTATTATAAAAATTTCTTTTTAAAGATGTTCCAAGGCACTTTACTATGCTCTAAAATGCAATATAACGTGCTCATAAGTCTAATATTTATCTATGTGTCTAATAACCTAAAACAAAAAGGAAAAGTTTTATAAAATTAGTGTTCAAAATTAGATCCTAGGTATAGATAATAAAAAGTATCTCAAAACATACTCTCCATTTCATATACGGCTGTTACGTTTGAGAACATGGAAACGTGCGTTTGCAGCCTTCATTTCTGACTGTCAATTTTCACTGCCTTAATGAATTTCCTAAGAAATGAATAGGATCAGGTGCAAAGGAAAAGGAAGTCTATTTATAAACTTTCATATAATGCCATGTGATAGAAAATCAGGTCTAGAATCAAACTGGCCTAAAATGTTTGCATGCAAGACAGGTGAATTCTAGAGATTACATATAAAGTCTTCATGGTTCTCTTGGCCCAATAAATCAGCAAACATTTTTCTGCATCCCTTCCCGCCCCGCTTCTGTGTCTTAAGCCTCTCCTAAAGGTTTTGTTTAATTAAAAGTAATAACAATCAAGTAAACCCCCCAAAAGTTGTTGCATAACAAACAATAAAAATATCAAGGTAGAATGTTATGGCGAAATCCAGGCTTAAAGTGTAGAAATTAAACAGACGTCTTCACTTTTTAACATTTTGTATGTTTGTTTGCTTTGGTGAGATGGAATCATGGAAACCAATCTGAAACACAAGTGGCGAGTAAGCCACAGGGAAGGCAGGTAGGCTGCCTTTTTCACGGCACATGCTGTGGGCGAAGCCTACGAGACTGGGCTTCGTGCGAGGTCCTCCTTGGAAAGTCCTTAAACTCCTAGGTTCTGGAGTTGGCAATTTTTGTTCTTCATTTATGTCCCAGATGTAGGGGACGTGCCCCCGCGCCCCAAGAACCCGAGTCTTACCAATCACCCACAAATGTGGTAGCTTATTTCATCAAGAGGAAGCAATCCATCAGGACTGTTTCAGGCGAGAGAAAGGGCAGCGATAGGGCAAGAGGCGGTAGAGACGAATGGTACAAGCCTGTTCAAGAAAACCCCTTTTCTGCAGGCTAAGGCCCCCCAGTGTAGGATGAATCAAATTCCACAAACCTCCATCCGGCTATATTATATTTAGATAATAATCCTGAAATGCACATTGATGCTGAAGAAGTCGCTTCTTCAAAACTTTAAGGCAACAATTAAGTATTCCATTGTCATGGCTCAATTAAATGGTTTGGCCTGAGAAAATTGGGGATTGTAAAGTGAGGATGGAATGTGCTTTGATCCTCTTTCCAGGGTTATTGTTTCATTAATAAATGAACATGTCATTTGTCTCACCAGAGGGAGCTCATGCCCTCCAGGCTTTTTTCCCTTTTTTGTTCAGGTTTTATAAAGATGAATTTCCAGTGCTCTGAAATACCATGGATTAGTAGTTAAGCCTGACAGCACTTCGGGGAGCAGCGAGCTTAAAGTGCCTCACACAGGTCTCCAAAGCACTTGTTTACTAATAGAGGAAATCAGCCACCGTCTGCAGCTGCTGATATCGCATTACCATTTGGAAAGACAGTAGCTGAGATAACAAATCACACAGTTTTAATAATTACTCCTGCATTCCCGTTTTTTGTTTCCTGCATAACTGTAAAGGCTGGATTTCTTCCAAATAAACAGATAAAAACAGTATGGCACTTTTATCTTTTAATGATAATGACAACACATCATGTTTCACTAAAAGTTTCCTGCTGAATTTTTTCTGATTTCTAAAGTTTCAATAAAACGTAATTATACTTTATAATTCCACTCTTTTAATCTTCACTTCAAAAACTCTTCACAGTGAGCCAGTTTGCCAGGTACCAAGAGTAGGACACAATCTGCCTGGACTCACCCATGTTGACTTGTTCATGCATTCTGTCTTAGGGTAAACCTATCATTGAAATTGCATCCTGTACATTGCATTGCTTTGCATTCAAATTAATAGCTAGTTTAATTTGAATGTAAAATAGCTCCATTTATACCATCATTACAAAAAAAAGTAGCACAGCATTTGGCAATGAATGGATGTTTAAGATATGATACATTTGCAATGTTTTTTTAATCCTTAATTGAACGTATGTTAGGATGGGGACATTTTAATGTCAATAGATAAGTCATAAAAAATCCTTTTAAAAAAGCTGCATAGTAAATATGTGCTTTAGGGGTCAAAACTGCTCCATTGTACAGATACAGCACAGGGTTTAGTTCATATGGTTGGCGCGGGGCATTTTCCGGCAAATCTTGTATTGTTACATTTCTATAGTCCAAGAATGGCAATTGATTTTTAAAACACATGCTGCAACTTTATTTGCTCAGTAATTACACGGAATTATTTGGAGGTCAGTGAAAGAACAACTAAATAGGAAAATGAAGTCTTCCTCCCTTGTGCAATGAAACCATAAAAGTTGGCAGACAGAAAGGAATGCTAAACTTTTTCCCAGAGCTCTGAGTTGGGTTTCCACTGCTCCATGTTCCATTGGGTGATTAGAGAAAGCTTTCTTAAAGCCTTACTTCAGAATGATCTTAATTGGTGCAAGGTTGAGCCCTTTCTAGGAGGGGAGGGAAAAGGTTGAATAGCCTTTTCAAGTCACATGAAAGTTTCTAGGATGAATGTACGATAATTAGATTAATAAGTAGCTTAATTTATCACAGCTGAGGATTTCAACAGCCACACATTAGAGCAAGAAAAAAAGATTAGTGTGATTCTAGTTTGTTAAAAAAAAAAAAAAAAAAAAAAAAAAAAATTGTACTGAGACTCGATTAACCTTAAACACAAAGTGCTTTTCTTCCTCAATCCAAATGTCTGATGGAAGGAGGGGTCTGGGTGGGGAAGTGGAAGAGAGGATCTAAAATAACCAGAAAAGTCCTATTTTATTCCTTTCTGCTAATGAGCAGTATTAGGATTTCTTGAACCAACTTTTCACTTTACTGTTTCTTATCCTTAAAATAATGGGTTGGGCAAAAGCCCAGAGAATCTTAAATTATGTTGCCCACCCACATCCCAGAGACAAGACTGTTCTGATGTGCAATGTGTCATAAGCAGATCCTCTCATCTTTGCTGCAAAAAAAAGAAAGAATGTGCTTGGGCAGAGAATGAGATTTGGAGGAGGCCATCATTCTGGTTAGTATGTGGTGAGAACACTGAGGCTTAGACTGTTGGATGATATTTCCAAGATTTGTCCCAGGGCTTTAAGGTCCGAATTCAGTCCCATACCTTCAAAAACCATCGGTTGCCCAAACAAAGGGCAATGGGCTGAGATGAGCAGTATTCATGGAGAAAATAAGACAATTATCATAAAAGCAAGATTAATTGAACATAAACAGGGCTTTTAAAAAATCAGATAGGAACTAGCACTGAAAAAAATATACATAAATCAGAGTATTGTCCTTTGGGGTTCTTTTTGTAAATCTCCACATATGCACAATAAAATAGCCTGATAGTGGAATCTGAGGGACCATCTGATATTAACCTGCTGTGAAAGAGGAGTAGGCCAGTGTTAGATTTGATTTACCTTGAAAACGTTCTGACTCCTGTCTCGCTACAAATGAAACTTCAGTGCTGTGTGGAATACAGTCTATCATCAGTGTTGGTTTCCAGTGGAAGAGTCTGGAGGGTGAATCTATGGTACCTGTCAACATTCAGCAGCCATCTTTGTTGGGAGGCTGGCTAGCCAGAACACATCCTTGAGTTGTGCATGGGGCCTTATCTACGTGATTTTGTGAGAAAACTGTGTTTAGATGTGAGTAGGAAGTCAAGACACCCTCCAACTGGAAGGAGTAAACACAAAGCTAAAATACCAGAAAACCTTGATGACAGTAAAACCTCAATCATCACTACATCACTATAAATATCTCTCTTGTCTTCAGTCTTACAGTTTTACATAAAGGAGTTCTGAAAGAGGTGTGGATGTAGTCCGTGCCAATGGCCCCAGCTAAAACATTGATAGGTTTTCCTTGGCCAGCCAGTTCAACAAGGCCATTGCCAAGGGCACTATAGCACCAACCTGTGTGAGAAGTTCAGTACCTGGAGCCGGAGTCCTGGGTGAAACCGCTTTTAGGGCAGGAGTCATCTCTCAGAACACAAGTCTTCTCTTCTGCTGGGATGAAAGAGAAGCTTGAAATTTTTTTCTTTCATCGTATAACATCAAATGACATCACATTATGGATGAAGTATGGTTTAAATTATTGAAATTTAAAAGATTGATGTAACTGTGGACTCTGAATAAACTTAGGAAACTAAAGCATGGTACAACCAGCAGCCTGAAACCCGAAAGTGTGTTTATATCTAAAATGGATATCTCATTACTGGTTAGCATTATTTAGTTAGGAGGAGAAATGACCTCTAATTTGCCTTTAAATGATTAATTTGGTATTTGAATAAGTGTCTTTTATTTAATAATGTTTTCTTCAACCAATTCACTTATGTCAATAAACTCTTTGTTTAACCTTCTTAAAGAAAACATTTTCTCTGCTCAGAGGCAACTAATGAGCTATCAAATAAATAGGTACATGAAAATGAACTAAAATGAATGGCTGCCCAAGACAGCAAACATGCTTCCATCTGTGGAGTGGATTTTGTGTGTTAGTACTGATTAGGACACAGAAGAGTGTCAATCCAGTCCTCATCCTCCCGCATGTCACCGTTCATGGCAAACACACTCACATTACAGAAACTGTAAGATGGGACCACCTTATAGAGGGAGACATTTTCTTTTAATTGTTGGTTCTTTATATTTCGTAGAAACAATTAAAATTTTTAACTTGGAAATAGCTTATCTTTTTCAATTGGAAATTAAAATATATGCAATATTAATATAAAACATCAATATTAATATGAGAGTGTCAAATAGTATATTTGACAGTCTGATGGACATAAAAGCATCTTGTGGATAATAGTTTATCCTTTCCCAGGTAACTTACTTTAAAATATAGTTTTTCTAGGTAGCTTTTTATGGGAGTAGAATGGATTTTGGTTTTTGTTTTATTAACAAAGCTAAAAGCTATATGAATTTTGTTTAGCTTTCTATAGTATGTGAAAAACAAGTTCTCTAAAAATATGACTGGTAGTAACAGCTATCGATACTTTCAATTTTGGATTTTTTTTCCTAACAAGAGTAAATGAAACACCAAAAATCTCTCATTTTCAGAAGAGAGACAAACCATCCCCTAATACACACACACACACACACACACGCACGCACACACACCCTCTTTTTTTTTTTTTTTAACCATTATAGAGTTTTGCTAGAGTACACAGTCAACACAAATATAGGTGACATTTCTACAGACTGCTGTCTGTAGCTGTGAGACACAGTTCTTGTCTGGGGGAGGAGAAAAGTAGCGTGAGCACCTCCTGGTTTTGACCTCACAGGCGTGTGGGTCTTTCCTTTCCTCTTCCAAATCAATATCAAAAGAGCCCTGAATGGCTCCCTGAAGCAGATGAGGAATGGGATGGAAGGAGATGAGCTGTCTTCCCAGCTCAACTTGTATGTGACAAAGAAATGAGCTTCTATCTTGTCTAAACCCGTCTTTTTAACTAAACTTACATCCTAACTAATACACTAAAAATAAACATAAAATAAATCCTAACTGATGTAATCCATGTGTCATATTATAATAGCTAACAATTAATAATAATTCAATAATTCTCTTACCCTCCAGTAGTTTGTTTTCTTTTAAATCATTCTTCTTTAAAATAAACCTTAGAGAATAATTCTAAAACTTTTGACGCTCCTCATTGCATTTTGAATTAAGAGCAATTCCTCACTAGACTTTCAACACATTACAGTTTTTCTAGCCTCTGCTACTGATATTATTTTCTGTACACATCTCCCTACCTTCTCTGGTCATTCCAGAGTCATGTCTGTCCTTCCTCTCTGCCTGTACAAGTCTTACCCGCCATGTTATTAAAAAAGGATAAAGAGCTGTATACAAAATTGAGGGCTTTGTCAAGTCAAATGGATCTAACTGGAAGTCATGGGATCCACCTATGACACCCGCTGACTCCTCTGACTGGCACTTCTCACAGCTTGTTAATGCACACTTGCTCACTATCTGCTCCTCATCTAGACCGTAAGTGCCATATAGGCAGGGATGATATCTGCTTTTCTCAGCATTTTACCTCCAGAAGTAGCATAGTACCTGACAATTGATAGATAATATATATTTGTTAGGTGAATAAATATACATCTCTGAAAGTCTGTTCATTTATTAAATAAGACTAACAACATTTAACTCAAGGGTTGCTGCCAGAAATAAGTGAGAAAAATAAAACCAGGTAATATGTGTCAAATGACTGGCACATATAGTGAATAATTAATAGTAGGCAATTTTGTACAGCAATTCACAGTACCAAGTTTGGAGTTAGACCTAGCTAGGTTGACTTTAGTCACTACCTCTATGACCTTGGATAAGTTATCTTTTCTAATACTTGATGTATTCCTCTAGAAAAAAACTGATAAAATAAAATGTACCTGGTATTATTGTGAATATATTAAATTTGATCATCTATGTGCTTCCCACAGCATGTGTTACCTAACAGTCATTCAGTCATCTATCACTCTATTTTTTCACTTAACACATTTTTATTGACTATGTACTATTTTGAGGTGGGAATGTAATAAAGAACAAATCGAAGTGGACCGTGGGACTCACCTCATACAATCCATAGTGTGACGAAGTAGACCATTAAATAATAAACATGCCAGTAGGCATGTAAGTATTGATTGTGAATAACTGCTAAGGAAGAAAAGGACAAGGTGCTATAAGAAAGAGCAACAAAAAGGCAGAGATTTATAGAAGATGTATTCTTCATACCCAGCTCAAATAGTAACAGCTCCATGAAACCTGTCTTTGTCCCTTCTCATTCTTTCCCAATTATATGGTTTATTCCTACATTCAAATCTGATGCAATGTAATACCTTTATCATGACATTCATTTCACTCCATCAAAGCGATAGCTGTTATTAGCTATGTAAGTCCTCGTCTAATGATTACTGCCTGGACTGCAAACTTCTTGACGACAAGATGTATGCCTTACCTGCCTCTCTGGTATCTATAGTATCTAGCAGGGTTCCTAGCACAAACTAAGGGTTTCTGAGATGTACGTGGGATAGAAATAAATTTTATTCTCTTCTTTGACTTCCAAACATGAAAAATAAACTATTGCTAAAATGTCCCTTTCTAGTCTTCATATATTAGGCTATTTCTATAGCTCAGAAATTTTTACATATCAGTTTCTTTCATATGCTATAAATGATGCATAAATCAAAAGCAAATTATAGCAGTCACAATTTTAATCACAAAAAAGCTTAAACATCCTATGGCAAGAAGAATATTCTTGGAAGAAACCTAGGTTGAAATTCCTTGACCAATATGTGAATATATTCTGTTTCCTACAATACCTGAAAGTAACTTCCAAACACAAAATTCTGATTCTTTTTCCATGATCTTGACAATTAGAATAGTTATCATTACTTAAAACAGAAAGCATCCTATCGTTCTTTATGGCAGCAATTTCTTTACTGAAAGGAAAACATCTATGTTATACCAGGGTTAAAAATAAATAATACAATAAAGAAAATTTATCAGCTCATATAACTGAAAAATCTACAGATAGGGAGGTTTCAGAGACTTGATCCAATGCCTCTAGTATAGCCATAAGACGTGGGTTCTTTCCATCTTTCCGTGTCAGTCTTATCCTAAGGCTGGCTCCATTCCCAGTCCCAAGATGGCTGCTCACAGCTTCTGGGGCCATATGCTTTCTGCTTTGTGTCAGAGAGAGTCATTTTGTTCCAGCACTCCCAGAAAACCCCCTGCAATCACTGCGGTCTGCTCAGTTTGCACATGCACCCTTGTTTCACTCTCTGTAGTCAAGAGGATGGAATTTGATGATTGGCTTGACTTACTCTATCCCTGACAAGGAGACAGTGAGTGTGTGTGTGTGTGTGTGTGTGTGTGTGTGTGTGTGTATACTCTTCTCAGGGAAAAGAGTTATGGTCTAATATAGTCAGCACTTCTAAATACAATTACTCATCCTAAATATTTTAAATCATTTTAGATATGTGAAGGCCAAGTAACAATATATACTTTGTCTCAAGTATTAAATTTCCTCATTGAAATGTCGACATGTGTTACTTCATTTTCAAGGGAAAATAACTTCAGAGAACCTTATTCATTTGTCTCCACTCATTTCAACTAAGTGAAACCTAATAGATAATCCACTATTTCCTATTACTTTTGCTTTTTCCGCTTCCTCTGTCTCTTTCCAACCTGTATAGGTTCCAACCTGTATACCCACCTCTCTCTCTCATTGTCTCTCTCTCTCATGTGCAACCTTTTTCTTATCTATTTCTCTGTCTTTTCTCCCCGTTTCTGCTTCCTCTGTCCACACTCTTTCATTCTTTCTGGAATTTTCTTTATTCTCATTTTTCTCTCCCTTTTCTCTTGTGTTTTTCATTCTCTCTCCTTCTTCAAATGTGTCCCAATAGATGAATTAATTCATTAAGAGGAAATCAGGTTTTATTCCTCACAATATCATGGTAACAAGTGTGAAACTGATTGAGAAGACTTAGGTCTGCCTGTTTTGGGGACAGTTACTCCCACTTCTCTGTAGCCTCCAAACAGCATTATAAGACAAAGTTTAAGTCATCTGGTAAGAAATGTTCTGGCTTCACCAGAATGGACTGTTTAAAGGAAAGAAATTCCGATCTGCTCATTGGTGCACACTATAGTCTCTCATCTCTTTAATCCTCACACCACCCTCGAGAGAGCTCAGAAGGCAGCTTGGTTTTCTCACTCCATTTCAGAGTCTCGAAGAACCCGTGAGCATAGGCTCTAACGGTATGATAGAATGACCAGATTTTTAGACTTAGGATATTATTATCTTTATTTCTGACTGATTTTCAACTCTGACATTCCTCAGAGTAGCATGAAATCTTTCTTCCAAATAGCTTTATCCATTAACTACTAGAATTATTAAGAAGAATAGCTCAAAAACAAGAAGCAATGACATTAAAGGCAAGTAAAACATAGTAACTCTTGCTTAGCAAAGTAAAACATTGTGCTTTGGGATCAACCTAAGCCAAATAGAGTCTTCAAATAAATAAAGGAAACTCATTGCATATTTCTTTAGAGAATGTGATTTCATAAAAAAATCTTTGATTTGTACTTTAAAATAATATATTTATAGATCTTAAAATACCCTTGTTGGGGGATAACTCAGAAAATTCATACAAAAACTCCTGTAAGATAAATAGCATGAAAGATTTGGTCAACATTTTCTAGAGGCACAATTGTAAAGGCAAAAAATTCTGTTCCCCAGAAAGGTAATTTATACCTAGAGTTTGCTTCTTACAAAAGAAGGTAGACAAATGAAGCTTTATGTCATTTCTTATATCTCATTTTAAAGGCTATTCTCATAATGACAAAAAGACTTTCTTAGTGGTGAATTTCCTTCAAAGATTTTTGTGATTCTGTATAGCCATTGTGATTTGTAGCCCTTTGTACTAAAGGAAGGATCAATATTGAGGTTCAGTTAACATTCACCAAACGTGTATTGCATGCTTGCTCACTTAACAACATGCTGTATAACTGGCACTGGGCCTACACATATCCTAGCATCAAAGATCTCACATTCTCATGAGACAACAAACATATATTTAAATAATTAAATTACCATAAGGTGATCTCTATATTATAGGCTTGTGCTGTGCACATTGGGACCCTAAAAGGGGAATTAACGTTCTATTATAGAGTTTTGAAAGTCTTCACAGAGGAGGTATCTTCTGAAATGGAATTTGAAGCTCAAGTAAGAAGTAAGTGGAGAGGGCTGCTGTTCCCAGGAGAAACATCACAGCCAAGATGTGGAATTGCGATAGAATTTAGCCTGCCTAAGAAACCACAAGTACTTTATTATCTACTGATGGGACATAAAATATCAGTATAGCATATAAAACAAGTTATGAAATCTCTGGATAAATCACAAAATTCATTTTATATTATGTTAATGACTATCTTAGAATATAACACTTATTCCATAGAACATAGTCATTGAAGAATTTCAAGCAAAAGATCAGCTTTTTACTTAGAACATGTATAGTATAAATTAGGAGTGGCTATGCCTAGAGGCAGAAAGAACAGTCCTCAAACTACTGCAATCATCCAGACAATGGGCATAAAAATTGGAGGTGCTGTGATCAGAAAAGAGAAGAAAGATGAAAAATATATTTAGGAAACAGAGTCAACAGCAGTTGTTGATTGATTAGATGCAATAGGAAAGAAAAGAGAAAATCCTTACACTATGAGGATTTTTGCTTGGCAAATGAGATAAATAGATGATGATAACTATAAGAAGTCAAATGGGAGAAACAGCATATTTGGGGGATTAGTTAGCAATTTGTGAACATTTTCCACTTGAGATCCTTTTGAGATATCCAAGTGGCGATGTCTTCTTCATAGAGACAAAAAGAAATGTGAACTAGAGCTGTTATTAAATCTGTGAATGAGGGTCCCAGAGGAATTGTTTACAGTAAGAGAGGAGGACCAAACACAGTCTCAGAGCTCACCACTTGAAGTTCAGGAATTGGAATAAGAACCTACAAAGAGTTGGAGAAACCTGGTCAGAGAATTAGAAAGAAAATCAAGAAAGTGCTTTCATGGAATATCAGGTAGGAAAAATATTTTATTTTCATCCTTGTATTGCTTCACATTTTTAGCAAGCATATGTTTCTTTTGCCATGTAAAATACATTAGACAAAAACATGTATTTAGAAAAAGAATGAGATGCTATATAACAATATAAAACAACTCAATTAAAAATGGACAAATAACTGGAATATACATTTCCCCAAAGAAGATATACAAGTGGCTAATAAATACAGAAAAAGAAGTTTGATATCATTAGACTTCAGGGAAATGCAAATCAAACCCGCAGTAAGATGCCCCTTTACATCAGCTACTACAAGCATAATAATGACAATGATGTAAGGAAATTAGAGACATCATCTGTGTGTGACTGGTGGCTATGCAAAATAGTGCCTCTGCTGTGAAAAGGAGTTTGGCAATTTCTCAATAAGATAAACATAAAATCCTCAAAAATAGAAGTGTTTAACATAGAATGACTCAGCACTCATAGGTATGCAGCCAGAAGAAGTGAAAATAGACATCTCAACAAAGACTTATACATAAATGTTCACAGCAACTCTGTTCAACAATAGTCAAAAGGTGAACACAACCTAAATGTCATCAACAGATTAACAGATAAACAAAATGTAATACTCAACTATCGAAAGCATGAAGCACTGATATTTGCTACAACATGATGGAGAACATTATGCTAAGTGAAAGAAGCCAATCACTAAAAATCACATTTTATATTGCAGACAACAGGCAGATAGGAAAATCCCTAGAGATTAGTGGTTGCTAGGGGATTGCTGAGGAATGGGTGTGGAGAATGACTGCTTTATGGGTCTGAGGTGATGAAAAGTTCTAGAACTAGACAGCTATGATGTTTGTACAATATGATGAATATATTTATGCCACTGATGTATACTCTTTAAATGGTTTAAATATGAATTTTATATTATGGGGGCACACCCTGGTGGAGTGGCAGTTGGGTCTAGAGCTGAGCAAAGTCTACATACATCTTAAGGACCTGGGTTTGTGTCCTGGGGCTGGGGAACAACCAAGATGAAGAACGAAATAAATATAAAATGAACATTTCTTCTTCCTCTCTCCCTGCCTGCCTGCCTGCCTGCCGCTGCTCACCTTCATTCCTGCCTGCACCTTTCCTTAAAATAAAAAAAAAAAGAAGAAGAAGAAGGAGAATTAAATAGCTACATGTACATGCATCTAGGAGATACCGTCAATGGACAATGTTATCCTAGACTAAAGCCCTTGGATTATACTTGAGTTGATTAAAATGCAAAGGAAAGAATTCATAAGGTTATTTGTAACTTCTTAGCAGATGCCATTAATATCCTATCAGGGTCAGAAGTCTTTTGCAAGGACTTCAGTTTTCAGTTTGTCAGTATCATGCCTAGTTGATGGATAGCATTCATTTGTCATAGGAACCGTGATTTTAGAGTCACTCTCAGTACTCATGGATGCATTGTATTATAAGAATCTTAGGGTTTTAGAAATAAAAATTTGGAAGGTCAAAGATAGCTATCTAGTGAAAATATGAAGAAATAAAGTGTATCACATTCTTCCCAGTGGGGAAGAAATTGCCAGAAATCTAATGATAAAAAAATTTTAAAAAGCCACCTGTGATAATATTTTGGCAACTTGATTTTTTCAATTATAAGAAATTTTTAAATAAACTTCAAAAAATAGTTGTCTTATTCTTTTTTTAAAGGACAGTTGCAGGCAGGGATGAAGGCAAGTAGTCAGATAGTCAGGAAGAGAGAAGAAGAAGAAGCACTTTATATATTTACTCTTATTTAGTTGTTGACACGGGTTGATCGCCCTGGACCTGGAACTCGAACCCAGGGTTATGTGGCCTGAGCTTCCAATTGCTTTGGAGGCAACTGACCTAACTGCTACTCCACCAGGGCGCACCCAAAAGTGCTTTCCAATGTATAGGGAAGTGATGAAGAAAAACAAGCTAAGAAAGACTGAAGATGTGGAAGCTCGATTAGCTAAATGATTTTGTGAATAGAAGCAGAGAGAGAGAGAGAGAGAGAGAGAGAGAGAGAGAGAGAGAGAGAGAGAGAGAGAGAGAATGCTTAACAAGAAGGATATCTTGGTAAACATACAAAATTACATTTTTAAAGCAATCCTTAAAAATGAAAGGTAACATAAAATAAATTTAAATGCATACCCACTCTTTACTAGGACAACAAAAAAAGTTTAAATTCTACAATAAATGTTGTAGATGGTAATTTTAGTATTATTATTCTATGTAATGTAAAGAAAACTGAGAGAAAAATTGGACACTCTTAATTCAACCATCTCTGATGTCCTTGAGAATCAGAATTCTTCTTAAGAGCAAGAGGAGATATTGGTGCAAGATAAAAGAGTTTCATAATACAACTTATTGCATTGAATTTGAATTAGAAATATCACTATAAACTCATGGTATATTTTGGCCATTTGGCTAGGTCATGTCACCCATGTAGTCAAACATCAGTCTAAATGTTGCTGTGAGGTGTTTTTTAGATGATATTAACATTTAACCAGTTCATATTGGAAGCAGATCATACTTCATAATATGGGTGGGCCTCATTCATCAGTTGAAGGCCTTAAGAGAAAAGGACTTAAGTCCCCCAAAGAAGGGGGGATGCTTTTTCCATGACACTTGGGCTTTAGGTGATACGGGCTTCAGCTGCCACATCAGGTCTTCCCTGTGTTTCCAGGCTATTGCCTACTCTGCAAACTTTGGACATGCCCAGCCTCCATAATTATGCTCTCTTGGAGCGAGGAGGGGTGGGAAGGAGAAGGAGAAAGAGCCAGTAGGAATGCAAAATGGTACAACCTTTATGGAGAAGAACTGGCAAACCCATCAAAATTACAAACCCAGTTATCTCAGTTTTGGAAATACATCTTAAAGGTATGTCTGCATAGACATATGTTTAAGATGATCTATTGCAGCATCGTTTATAATAGCAGAATATTGGCAGCAACCCATAATTCATCTTTAATTCTCTAGG
This sequence comes from Solenodon paradoxus, assembly GCA_004363575.1. Taxonomy (NCBI): domain Eukaryota; kingdom Metazoa; phylum Chordata; class Mammalia; order Eulipotyphla; family Solenodontidae; genus Solenodon; species Solenodon paradoxus. The sequence continues at coordinate 137,103 of RJWH01000377.1, forward strand.
CAAAGAAGATAAAGAAAGTAGCTATTTATATTCTTTTTATTCTTTGTAAGGTTAGATAGATATAGATATATACATATGTATATATAAAATTATCTTTAAAAGAGATAAATAATATAACTTAAAAGTCAAAAGTTAGAAGGACAAAGACAAATACCCAATAACCTCATGTATATATGGAATGCAAAGAAACAAACTAGGAGTACCTCTGTGGTTGAGGGGTAAGGTAGAAATCATGTAAGACTGAGTGGGGGAAATATTTTTTACAGAGGGAAAAAAAGAAACAAAGCAAGTAAAGATACAAAGCAAAATAAAAATAAATCTTGGAACTCAGACAACAGAATTGAGGTCATCAGAGGGGAAGGGTGGTGGGGGGCAGCAAAAGGTAATGAAGATCCAATGAACTTCCCTAGCGGAGGACTATTAGAAATCTGGTGATGGGCATAGTGCATTATTATACATCTGAGGAAGAGTGAACCTTTACATCTAAAATGTATATTGTGCTGTAAATCAATGTTACCTCAATTAAAAAAAAAATCAAAGTTTAACTCTTTCAAGTTTCAGGCATGAATAGACCTTGGGGCCAAGGATTATCATTTGGAAAGCTGAGATGGTGAAACAGAGAAAAAAACTACTGCTTCAGGGTACAGAGCACGCAAAAGAAAAATAAATTATGAAGAGAATTTCTCAAACATATTTTAAAAGCAGGAAACCTTAATAGAGCAATATAGCTGCAGCTATATTAAGTTTAAAAGTTTACTCTCTACAACCCAACAAAGGCAACTCTATGTAAACACTTCAGGTAAAATCACACACTCCAGGACAAAGGAGAGTTGGACAAGGTTGCCCCACAACATTGTTTGTAATAAGAGGCATGGAAATTAGAAACAAACTAAAATGTCAACCGTAGGAGAGTATATATAACATAATATGTGGGATATTCATATAGCTGATTACTACCAAAGCAATTAAAAAGAAACTATTAATTCACTTAAGAAATGTATATTGAGTGCATACTCTGTGTCACTCTGTTCTAGGCTGGCGGGGATTCAACAATGAAAAATTCAAAGATCTCTTCCTCAGGGAATTTACAACTAGTTTTTATCTGCTAGCACGGATAGAAGTCAGTAACATCATGTGGCGGGAAAATCATATCCGTGAAATATAAAATGTGTGGTTTCTTAAATTATCTGATAAATAATCCTACAAAGTATTTATGTAAAAACATGAAACACTCTTTAATGACCTTAAAGAACATGTGCAAAAATCAAAAGAAGGAAATGAAATAAGGTAATAGGATTGAGAATATGGATCAAAGGGAACTTCAACTTTATCTGTAACTTTTATTTTTTATCAGAAAAAAAAAAGTGTACCCCTGTGGCTCAGGCAACTAAGGTGCATGCCTTATAAAACCCATGGACCTAGTTTTGAGATCTGGGGCCCAAGGTAAAAGAAACAAGATAAACCAATGCATTGTAATCTTAAAAATGGTCATTTCTGGGCATTGGAAAGTTCCATATTTGTTATATTAATCTCTGTATTTTGTTACTATCACAAAACTGAAGAACCTGAGACAAGGGAGTTTCAACTTAGAAGAAACAGAAGACACAATTTCTAAAGAAATTCCTGGAGGAATTGAGTCCAATCAAGAAATAAGAAGGATACCTCTTCCTCTGAAACAGAGGAGCAGAAGAAACAATGGACGAAGGAAAAAATATTGAGAAAACAGGACACTGAAGAAGATTACAGATGGCCTTCAACCTCTCAATAAAAGAGCATAGAAGATCATCTTCTGAGATCAGGGGAAGGGAAGATCAAGCAGTGAACTCCAAACATGAAAAAATTTTTTAAACAATCTATGTAGGAAATTCATTAATAAATCTCCAAGAAGTTAATAAAAGGAGTACAGAGGAGCATTAAGAATCATGTGGATTTTGTAGCATGACTTTTCAATGAACTGAATTAGAATGGTTTCATGTCTTTCTCCATTGAAACTTGTTAATCAGAGAGAGAGATTAATTGGTTGTGGTGAATAGGATTCAGGGAATGCTTGAGGATCAGACTGGACAGAGGAAAAAGTAGAGAGAGAAAAATGGAATTTTCTTGGATTAGCTTCATTCGAGGTTGGCAAGGGCATGACACACATGCCAATTATTTTGACCCCAGGTCACTGGCAATCATCACTTACTGATGTGGGCACCTTTCTTACCAAATCTAGAAAGGAGCTCAATTCAGTATCCAGGGATCCTGTCCCAACCACTATAGTGGATACACAACGACCTACTGGACACAACTGTGAGCAACTCCAGAACAGTAAGAATGTCACGTTATTCTTTGAATCTCCAAGCGCTTTAGTTGACACAATGGCTCTCACTTGGGAAATCGTTATGGAATGAAGGGAGAGAAGGGAGGGAGAAAGAGGAGTCCCTGATGAACACAAGAACATGTTCAGGAGAAATGAAAGAAAAAGGAAGATAAATGAAGGTAAGATTGGGTCAGAATGGGGAGTTTAAAGCTGATGATCTTTGAGGTGGACCCATTTCAAGTTGTTAAAAAAAATAATTAAAGGTTTGTGTCTTGTAACAAATGAAAAACATATGAAATAGTGGGTAAACACTATCTCTAAATTTGCTTCTGTGAAGTCTTCTTCTTTTCCTGCAGAGACCTTGTTTCTCTGAGAAAGCAGCCCATGAAAGGTGATATTCAACAGCTGAGATTCAACTTTCGGCAAAGTTGTCTTTAAAAAACAACCTTTTACCATCTAAACATTTAAGTCAAGTGTTTGATAATGTTATATTTTGCTTATATAATATGAATTTTTATGAGGAAAACATGCCCTGTGTCACAGTACTATAGAACTACAGAAATTTCAGGTGATGAAGTTATGGGATTTTCATATTGCTGTTTTCTAGAAGAAAGCTGAAATTTTAGCTAAAATCTTAGCCAATATGGAATATAGGGGAAATATTTCTCATTCTTCTGATCCTTAATGTGAAGAGAAAATTTAAGAAACCTAGTTGCCTGAACTTTTCAAGTATAAACATTTTGTAGTGAACTGCAAACTTATTTTGATAATACCATCAATATTTACTTGAAAAAAAATTAACTGCTTTTCTTTCCATGTCATGACCAGAATTAGTCTAATGTGATGTTCTCTAACTGGGTCTCTTATGGGGAAAAAAATTCATCTCTTCCTTTGTTAATTGTCCAAGCTGCCTATGGTGAACAGTCATGGAGCCAAACTTGAAAACCCTTCTCATCTGTCACCTCACCTGTGTCAGGTCCATAGCTTTGTTTATTAATGTGCCAATAAGAGAACACAAGACTTGAGGGAAGAGGTATATCTTTAGGAAATATGTATAAAATATTTTTTAAGAAGGTACTTCATGGTATGTACATATACATGCAGTGGAATCATCTTTAACCATTAAGAGAATGAAAATGTGTAGCTGTGTGATAACATAGATGAATACTGAAGACATTATGTTAAGTGAAATAAACCAGACACTAAAGGCCACTTACTGTACAATTCTACTTATATGGCATACCTAGAGTGGCCAAATTCACACAGACAGAAAGGTGAATCATCTTAAGCAGGGGCTGGAGGGAGGGAGCCTGGGAAGTCGTTTAATTTCAATATGCAGAGTTTCAGTATAGGAGGATGAATAAATTCTTAAAATGGATGGTGGCAATTCACAGCAATGTGAATATATGAATGTCACTGCACACCTAAAAGTGGTTAAGTTTTATGGTAAGTTTTATGTCAAGTTTTATGTTATATATATTCTACCACAATAAAAATAAAAGTTACCTGCAACTCTATTTTCAAAAGCAAAGGAAACTGTGGCTGATTTTGACTCATTTTAATATAAATGATAATTTTGATATAAATTTTCTGTAACTAGAATATTTCCTCATGAAAACATTGTCAACCTCAAAATAAATACATTCATTTTGAATGATCATTAACATCTGGGACCCAAATTCACTTTATAAAAATAAAACCGAATGGACATGTAAGAAGAAAATGCCATCTGGGTGGGAGAGAAAAGGAAAAATGATGACATATGCCCCATAGCTTCAACAATCTTCCACTTTTTGGCCTCGGAAGCTTTATACATGAATTAGATTGGTGCTATTGTTATCTCTTTTTCCTTTGAGAAGACTTTTTTAAATCAGTAACTTAAATTATTCATTTTGATCATTAGGAAAAATCAAAAGTAGAAACACTGAAAAGGAGAAATTTTTAATGTGAAGATTGTGAAAAACATGTCAGTACAATACATTTTGACAGGGAAAGAAAAGCGAATTATATCAATGTGTTTGTGCTTCCATGCTGTTTTCTTGGCCTAAAATTATTCAACATGTAAAAAGATTTCCAATAATGTCAATGACTAGGTAGGAAATTGATAACTGCTCAACCTCCCACTCCACTCACCGCCCCCATAAAAAAATCAAATCAAATCTGAGCCCTTGGCTGCTCCGTGCTCTCAGCTGCTTTGTTACCCTGAGAAATGCAGAGGGTCGGCAGAAATTATCCCGTAATGAGCAATCCATCTGGCTGCACCTAAAAATGGAATAAAAATGCCACCCTTGACTTTTCCATGGTAGTAAATTAAAGCCTAATGTATAGTTCTAATTGCTAACATTTTCTCTCTAATTATGGTTCAGTTTGGCTAGGATTTCCGACAATCCCCTTGTTCCCCTAAAGCAAACACCAGAGAATGTTCTAACCCCACTGGTGACATTTATTAATAACCCCCTTGACAGATGAAAAAAAATCATTATTCTATATTAGACAGGAAAAGATTTTCTCAGTAAAAGCTAATTGATAAAAGAGAAAAAAAAAGCCATTCAGATGCTGATAGAGGAATTAATTTTAGGGAGGGGGGGAAAAAGATAATGGTGCCAAATAAAAACAGACTCATGCGTAGTATAATGCTGTCTAGGCACTGTTTGGCTATTGGCTCAAAAGAACACCCGATGAATATATGAAAAAATATCTATACATACTTATTTACTGAGATGAGAGGAAGAGAGCTCTCTTGTGAAGTATTCTTACTTTGTATCTCCATGAAAAAGATAGGATATGATAAGTTGGTTTCTATGGGTGGCAAATACACATACAAAAAAACTGTTGGAACCGTTTCCACAGTCCTCTATTTAATCTCTTTCATTCTCATTTTGTATATAAATAAAGCATTATTCTTTTTAAATTAAGAACAAATGCCGGCTAAATACAAATCAGTATTTATCTATAGGTTTAGTTCTCATCAAACAGCTTTCTAAGTGACAGTAACAAAAATAAGATTTCTGTTATGTGAGAGGAGACATGATAGAAAGCATACTCCAAAATATGCTTGTAGGAGAGAGAAACACTGCTGTATAAGTAAAGCAGCGAGGCCCACGGAGGAGGTGTGGCATGGAGAAAGCAGGACATGTGGACAGTATGGAAATCCCTTTTTTTTTCTTTTAATGGAAAGCTGCAGGTAGGAATGAAAGTGAGCTGAGGCAGGCAGGCAGAAAGAGAGAGGAGGAAGAAACATTTATTTTATTTAATCATTCGTCTTGAATGTTCCCCAGCCCCAGCTCTCGAACCTGGGTCCTTGAAATATATGTGCCCAGCGGTCATCTCTACTAGGCCCCCAGGTCATGCCAGAAACCCAATATTAAAACCCACTAAAATTCAGCCTGCCTTTTACTCATCATGTGCTGACCACTAAACATTCCCCTCAACAAATATACTATTGTCTAAGTTCTAAACAACTCTGTGTTTACTGCTAAATTTTTAATAATGTACCTGCACACTTCAAGTTACACGTTTTTGTGACTTAAGGCTTTATAAACACTGCATTTTACATGAAAATTAACTTGGGAAAGCTGTCCTGGACCCAGCTAGATGCAGCTACACATGTTCATTACCACAGCAGACCAATAGAGAGGTACAACATCTTCTCCTTTAAAAAAATCCATTGATGTGCTTTGAAACCATTAATCCATTTTTTAAATGTTTATGTAATCTATACTTTGTTTATAATCATTTTCCTTTATTTGCACAACTATAATTTTAAAATGCAAATTAAAAATGAAATGCTGACACACCCTGGTGGTACAGTGGTTTAGTCTGCCACCTTTGGTAAAGCATAGTCCACAAACATTCCAAGGACCCAGGCTTGTGTCCTGGGGCCAGGGAGAACAACCAAGATGAACAACTGAGTAAAAATAAATAAGGCACATCCTGGTAGCCTAGTGGTCTAATATACTGGGTGTAGTCCACATACCTCTGAAAGTCCCTGGTTTAAGACCCGGGGCCTGGAGAAACAATCAAGATTGAAAACTAAATTAAATAAAGTGCTTCTTTCTCCTTTCTCTTCCTGCTTACCTGCCTTCTCACCTTCATTCCTACGTGTACCTTCCTTAAAAAAAAAAAAAAGCAAATAAATAAATAAAATGCTTCTTCCTTCTCTTCAAAAATAAATAAGAAGTATTTCAATGACTCAAGATTATCATTCATTGTGATCAACTATAAAATCAGTGATCATTGTTGTAGATGTTTGCAGAAATACTCATTTGGGGAAGCACTAGGAAATACAATGATAGGTGATAGAATACTAAAAAGTTAAAGACTTAGAGTGAATGTTGTTTAATTCACACTTCTCTCTCTCAAAGAATGTAAGTTATCTGTGTTTAGTCTCAAAATTTTCCATTGCTCTGAAATATAGTTTCAAAGAGTATTTTCATTTTTTAAAAAGGAGAATTATCCCAATTCCCATTGTTCCCCCTGAGAGTTATGTTTCAATAAGTTAAATGACATTGTAGAGCTTTAGTAATATGAAAGAATTGGTCTCTCCATATAAACTACTTAGATTAGTTCTTGACTACTTGGCTCTTCCTTAATCATATCATGGCGAAGATTCCTGGACCAGGTGTAGTAAATCTATGAGGCAAATAACTGCAACATGAAATTATAGACGATTCGGCGGAAAGATATTAGTGCCTTGCCATTTAGATCCCTGAATTTACTTTCAATCATTGCTGAAAACCAATTACTGCTGGTCAAGGTGGGCTATGGACCCTCATGAGGTTTTCACAAGAAGGGCTTCTATTTTCAATCACCTCAGGCACAAATAGGCACCTATAGGTTCATTTGGGCATCAATGGAGTAGCATAAAACTCAATATTCATGCTGAAGCGCCATTAGCTACACAAACCTGACATCCTGTCAACACATTGACCCGAATTTGTATATGCAAAGGTTTGCCTTAGCAACCCAGGCAGCTACCGAAGAAGATCTGCTCTGAAAGGAAGCCTATCTTTTGGGGGAGGAGATGCATCCTCAAAACCCAGTCTTTATCAAATTTTTCACTTAAAGCAGCACTCATTGTGCTTTATCAAGAAGCAAAAATGTGCATGAATCATGACTCACAAATTTCCGTGATTCAAACACAGGGTTTTTACTGCAGATTTTGCTCTCCGTAAAGAAGCAATAACTTAAGTCAAAATGAATCATACAGCAATAAAAAATTGAGTAACAACTGTGTCAGTCCCTGAATTAAGCTGTCTGACTCTAGGAAAAAGCACATGGTAAGCTACCCATGAAGGCAGTTTCCCAAAAATAAATATATACACCTAGTTGATGAGATTACATGCATGTATGCATATAAAATTAAACTACTATTGAAAGTCTAAATGTGATCAGTTTTAAGTGAGTGGTATAGAAAATAAGTACTAGACATGTTCATAGGAGAAAGTTCTATAGATTGGGGGAATAAGTTGGTAAATTGACATGCTCTAAATGGAGTCTTGGGTTAATCTGAATTAATCTGAATTAAATTGGTGGGTGTACAGAATGAACTACTAATGCTTTAGGAAAAGTAAAACTTTTGAGTGGACAATGACAATACGTCTATATACATCAAAATATAATATCCTTATATTTAATGACAGTACTTTTATGCTATTTCCTATTCAGTTCCTGTGTCCTGAGAATTCTAAGTCATTTTCAGTTATTATTCAGATCTCCTATTATAGAGTTAATTATTCAGCATTTTCCACTCTATTGATAAAGTTACTCCATCTGACCTTAAAATAAAATGACAAGGTTCTTTTTTTGCCTTCTGCAAATGGAGAATACCTCTTTATCCATCACCCCGAAGAGATTAGCATGCTCCTTCACCTCATTCTCTGCCCATCTATCCCTTAACTTTAAACATGTGATGTCTATTTCATCTTTGATTGTCAGCTTTTCCTCTGTTGCCACCACCATTGACCATTCTCCAGCACTTTTTTCCAATTTTCTCTCCATCTAGCCTCTACCGTCCCTCAACTTGGGGCCATCTGCCATCACCCATTGTAGGACTAAGAGTCTAACAGAAGAGGAGACAAGGCAAGTGAGTGTAACAGTAAGTATGATGGCGCCTTCTAGATGTCTGAAACAAATGCATAATACAGAGCACTCCTAAACAAATGCTAGTGCAGTCTTCATAAAGTTACCAGTAAAAACTTTATTACTGGTGTGCCCCAGTAGCTCAGGTGTTAAGTCTGTATGTGGGGTAAAGTCCACATAAAGTCCAAGAACTCTGGTCCAAGACCCAGGGCCTGGGGCAACAACCCCCAAAACAAACAACAACAACAAAAATAACAAATGAATGTAATGCTTCTTCCTCTTCTCTCTTCCTTCCTTGCCACTTGTTGCCTGCCTGCCTTCTTTACTGCCTGCTTTCCTTTCCCTTCAAAAGAAAAAAGTTGTTATTGACATATCCTTATGAGGCAAATAGTTAAGGACTGACCTCGCAAGTTTAGAATTCATGTAAAATTTTTTACTATAACAATTTAGTAATTACTGAAACAGAATTAGTGGTTATTAAGATAGAATTTCTTTTCACATTTCTCAAAATCCATAAACTGAGATCTCTGACCACATTTAAGCTGTAGCCTGGAGTGAGAGTGAGATGGAAGTTAAACTGTGAAGATCTGGATTTAATTCCCAGGACTGCCTCTTAATGGCACTGTGACCTTTGACAAACACTTCACTGCTCAAGTTTTCTCACCTGCAAAATGGGGATGATAATATTAGCTCAGGATTATTGAATGTTATCGAAGGAGGAAGTAAATGAAAAAAAAAAAGTTTGGATCTTAAAAAGCATATAGCAAATGTTGTTCTTGAGGAACAGTTTACTAAGATTTGTCATGATGGCTAAGGCTGTGGTCTCCAGATTCACACTACCTGGATTTAAGTCCCACCTCCCCCAGGAACTTTTTTTTCACTTCTCTGTGTCTCACTTTCCTTATCTATAAAAAGAGATTCAGTAGAGCTAGGAGGCTCACAAGAACTGGGTTATGGACAGCAGTTGTAATGCCATCTGGAAAATGAAACACTAATCGATGTTCATTCTTCCATCCATTTATTCAGTAAATGTTTAGGAATGCCTACTCTGTGCCAGACATACCCAGGATTTGGACAATATAGAATATAAGGCCAGGCACGCCCTGGTAGAGTAGTGGTTTAGTTCAACTGCCCAAGGCCAAAACACAATCCATCCACATAGATCCCAGGGACCTGGGTTTGAAACCCAGGCTGGGGAGATGAAACAAGATATACAACTCAATAAAAATACATAAAACTCTTCCTCCTCTCTCTAGGTATGCCTGCATACCTTCATCCCTGCTTGCACCTTTCCTTTAAAAAAATAACTGGCACACCTTGGTGGAAGAGCGGTTAGCTCAATCACCTCCAAAGAATGCGTCCTGGGGTCTGGCAGGAAAACAACTAGTGTGAACAACTAAAGTGGAAATAAAATTTTTAAATGCTTCTTCTTCCTCTCTCTTCCTACCTGTCTCACTAGGCTTACCCTCATTCCTGCCTGTAACTTCCCTTTAAAAAAAAAAAAAAGAATATAAGACAAAAATTTCCTCACCCTGTTGTAGCACAGAGCATGTAGTTGGAGTAGGGAAGCTTTCATTATTATTACACATAATAAAATAAAGGAGAAACATACGTGAAAGCAACACATGCTATGTCTCTCTCTTCCTGCCTACCTGCCTACTCTCCTTCATTCTTGCCTGCACCTTTCCTTAAAAAAATAAAAAATCGCGCCCAGAAGGAAGAGCAGTTAGGTGGTCACCTCTCAAGGAGTAAGCCACATGCAAGTTAAGATTCGAGTCCAGGGTTCAGGGGTTAACCACTAGTGTGAACAATGAAATAAAAATGAAGCAAAAATGCTTCTCCTTTATCTATCTTCCTGTCTGCCTGTCTACTTGCCTTCTTTCCTGTCTGCACTTTTCTTTTAAAAAGAAAAAGAAAGAATGAAATTAAGAATTATGTTGGGGGAGAAAGTCATATTGAAAGTCAAATAATCTAAAAAAATGTAAACATGTCAAATAACATGTCAAAATAGCAATAAAATCACTAATTACTAAATAAATGATTTGAATTTGCTAGTTCAAAGAGAAAAAAATAGTATATAAGTTCAGTAGGCAGGAAAGTTAACATTTGAACAACCAAGACGAGAGTATTTCAAGTGGAAAGAAGAGTTTAAACAAATGTCTGTTGACAGATGAGTATAAATACATTCCAAGTAGAGTGAGTAAAACTACCCATAGAAGTTAAAATGCAACTATAAAACAGATGTATCAGAATCTAAAGAAAAAGAACATAAATGCAGTAAAAATCGATATGCAGTAAACATCTGCAGTTTGAAAATGTTTGTCTATTTAGAATGGAAATAAAGAAAATACAAGAAAAAGAAAAGCAAGTAATGAAGTCCAGGGAAGGGAAAATAGATGAGAAAATGACACATCATAAGGTGATGATCGTGTTGCCATGAAATGGTCATTATGCAGACTTTACAGAAATCTCAGGAAAGGTTTGTGATGCCCCATTAAATGAACAAATCAAAAACTGCTATGGTTTCTTATTATCAGTTGGAATAGGTCTGTAGGATGTTAGGGACACAGTTGGCCTAGGGGAAACTTGCTGGGAGGACCCAGGATTATAAATACCCAATCATCACTTTTCTCCCTCCCTCCTCGTTGATGGAGCCCAATCAGAAGCCAAGGGTGTGAGAACCACTGGCTGGTTAATCACCTTTAGAACTTGCTAGACCTAACTCCTCAGAGTTTCTGATTTAGTAGGTGAGGGGTGGGGTCCAAGAATCTACATTCCTAACTAGTTTCCAGGTGACGCAAATGCTGTTGATCTGAGAAGAACACTTTGAGAACCACCATCCTAGAGAATTCGGTCCTAAAAGTTACATTAGATTACTGTATTTGCAAGCAGCTACAGCTGTGCTCAGCAACATAGTAGATAGTGAATAAGTATCTAAGGGATTAATGAATGTGCCATTAACTTAAATAAAACCTTAACTCAAGGGAGTGGCAAACAAACACTACAGATCTGAGATGCTGGCAGACATCCTCTAAGCAGGGGCTCTGGCCTCAGCCACTTCAACATTCTTTACGTGTCGAAGAAGCCTATTTGCTGTGTTAACGTGATCTTCAAATGTTTTATTCTGCGCGACAGCACATTGAATGACTCCATCATCAAGGTTTCTATAGTATATTATATATAATCATTCATCCATCAAATATTAAGTTACAGAGCTAAGTATTTGCAATGCTAGTTCCTGAGGAAACAAAGATAAATGACTTCTGTCCCAAGTACTCACGATGTAATGAGAAAACAGACATGTACATAGAAAACCTATGGTAAACATTGTCTTCAAAGTACATGGTAAATACAAAAGTGCAAATGGTAGGTCAGAGCTCAGCTTGTATTCAGCACACGGTGATCTAGAAGCAGGAAGGAGGAAAGAGGCAAATCAATATAGGAGTTTCAGAGGTATCTTCATGGGAGGGACCTTGGAGGTGTGTATTAAAAGATGAATATGGGGCACCCAGGTGGTCTGGTGGTTAAGTAGGTAACTCTAGATGGTGTAGTCAACATGCATTCCAAGGACTTGACACTCACCACCCAGGGCTGAGGGTGGGCGGGTGGAAGGGTGGAGGGTAACCAAGATGAACAACTAACTAAAATAAATGCTTCTTCCTCCTCTGCCTTCCTCTTCCTTTTCCTGCCTGCCTGCCTGCTCGCTTTCATTCCTGCCTGTACCTTTCCTTTTAACCAATTAATTAAATTAAACAATTAATAAAGATTTTCCAGATTTGTAAGTGAGAGAAGAACATCCAAACTGAAAGTTTAGCTTGTGTAGATGCATGGTGTTTGAAAATTAGTGGGAGTTGAGTGTGAATTATTGCATAGGAAAACCAGCGAGGCTGTGTGGAGGCTGAAAAGGGATAAAGCTGGAGGTAGATTGCACTGAGAGACAGGTTATTTATAATCCCTCAATGACAAGACTCAAAAAAGCCAACTCACCAGGCTTCTCTTTCAGGAAGCCTTCCATAACCCCCAAGGTAGGATGAACTGCCCCTCCTTAGGCTCCTGTAACACACTGCATACCTTCATCATAGCAGTTACCTTGTTAGATTGAGATGATCTGTTCCTGTTTTTAACTTGCTTGCTAGCCAGAAGCTCATCAAGGGCAGAAACTCATTCAATTTGCAGTAGCACATGGTCTGACATATGAAAGCAATGGATTAATGTTTGCTGAACTAAGGGAGCATGAGGAGGACTTTCTATTATTGAGTACATAGTGAGGGGATCTCCAGCTGTTCTGTTTGGTCCCATTTAAGGATAGATGCTGGACTTTTCTTCTCTCCTTCTCTTTCTTCTCCCCCATCATCATTTCACCAGGTATCTGGCTCGCATCTGCCATTTTAAGGGCTCTGAGTAAGATTTTGAAAGCGGTGTTTGGACACATTAGGTAAATCAAAGGGAGTAGCTATTGTTCATCCACTTTTGAGGGGTTTTGATATATATTCCAAGTGTGTTTGTGAAGTGGAGGGAAGATAAGTGGTAGGGGAGTACTGATGATCTGAGTGCTTCTAGAGTTTGAGTAATAGCTAAGATTTAAGAAGCTAAAGAAAGGGGGAAAGGCATTCCCCATCCTGGAAACGCAATCTCTTTTCTCTGCTCTTCATCCTAGGTTATTAGAGAACGCTACGAATACATGCATGACTAGGCTGAGGCCTCATCGTAGCTCCATGTGTTGTATGATGACACATTCTTTTTGTTTTTTGTTGGTTTTTTTTGAGAGGGAGGAAGGGAGATGTGGAAGAAGCATCTTAAACAAGGGAGAGAAGGAAGAAACCCCTCTATTTATTAATTTTGGTTTTCCAACCTAGTTAAGCTCATAAACCCAGGTCCTTGAGGTTTCCAAGATCCTCAGGCCAGTGTCCCGGGCACAAGTGCAGGCCCCTGCTTGGAAAATCCTAAACACCAACTTTACATGTGAATTGCATTGGCTAGTTACAGCTTAGCCCAACTGATCTCTCTTACAGCCTGCGACTAATGAGAAGATCTATTTAAGTTCCTTCCTAAGAAAGGTAAGCTATCATCATCAGGGACTATAAACAATGATTATAAAAAAAGAAATTTATTTTTTCTTTAGGATTTGGACATGACCACATCAACAACATACAATCAGAAGTGCCTTTAAAAACTGAGCTCTCTTCAAACCTCTCTGTGGCTTTAGGGGGCTATAGTGTGGATGATGAAAGCTGTGGACTCAGTTTGAGACCTGTGACCAGGGGACAAAACTAACAAATAAGCAAAACAACAACAATGATAAAAGACATTGAATTGTCTGGACACACTCTTTTATAAATTGTGTAATACTAGTACTATGCTCAATTATAAGTCAACTTGTACTATTCATTGCATAAGGGCATCTGGCTGAGAGAACAACCAAATGCTCAAATCCAACCCAGGTTCTGTACTACAGGCCATGTGACCATGAACTACGTACACACAGAAAAATCATCTTTTTTTTAATCAGTTTTTACATGGGCCTACCGTGGCCCTCACTTCCTTTCTTCCAATACTCTATTACCTTTTGAAAGGATGGGCTGAAATCTCCATGATGATGCTCCCCTTTTAGCTCCATCACATTTCTAGTGCCCTTGTTTCTCTAAAAAACAATTCTAAGGCAATACTACGTTCTAATGCTTCAGTGTGAAGCATAATCCCAGGTGTTGAAAGTGAGGGAAAAGAAGATATCAGGCGGAGAAGAAATGAAAGGAGATAAACCATGGTAGACTGTTGCTTGATTACAGCATCATAAGAAATCCCAGCCAGTGAGTCAGTGATGGCGGACGTTTTCCAGGAAGACAGGATGAAACTCTCTGCTATTCCATATTTCTCATTGGTTGAAGTTGTTCCAATGAGATTAATACACTCCTTAAATGCTGTTATGATCATTTGCCGGAAAAGTCAAATCCCATTCCACAAAGATCTGGGTCCACAAATGTTGAGAGAAGTCAGAGTCTCTGTGGGTACAGAAGGGTCAGATCTGGGAGCTGGAGCTGCAGTAGCTCCCATTGGACCAAGTGTTCAGGAAACCAGGAAAGAACTGAGCATGTGTTTGAAGCATGTGCATTTGGATTGTGCTAGCTGGAGGCAGTGGACCTAACCACTACTCCACCAGGGTGTGCCAAATTATACAATTTTTATATGTCAATTTTATTTCAATAAAACTCTTTAAACAATATAAAGAAATATTTTAATGTAAAAAAACTGTAGTTTTCATGGGTTTTTAGATTCCTTACTTGTGCTGCATAAAATATTTCTTCCATTTCTTTTACCTTCAACCGGCTCTCTTATTTATTGCCATGGCATTAGCAAGTCAGCTTTCTTCAGCTGAGAAAATTTCTAAACAGGGTGACTGCTAAAGGCTGTCTGATGACAGCACTGCTAGACTCATGGGAACTGCTCTCAGTGAAGAAGAGTGTGGATGGTGTGTTATTATGCTGTCCACCATGCTTCATGACTATGGATTCCTTTTTATCATCGTGTCCATCTCTGTGCATTCTGATTTTTAATGATGACTAGCAGTAAAAACTTACAATTCTCCTGAAAAAAAACAAAAACAAAAACAAACCCCATCATGGTTGTTGAATAGACACTGGCTCTGCATTTATTTGAACCTAGGTCAGGACAGGACAGGATAAGATAGTTGGGATAAAGTGTTGTCTGTATGGTGAGCACAATAAATATAAATGTGTTTCTTTTTTCATGTAAATGCTAAGGTGCAAGCAAATCAAGGCTGGTGTGGCATCTCCTTGGGTAACTGCAAACCTAGATTATTCTCACTTTCTACTGTGCCAGTTCTCCAGTATGCTTTTTGCCTGCAAAGTCTAAGATGTCAACTGAGTCATCACATCTACCTTCTAAGCAACTGGATGGAAGAAAGAAATAGAAGGGTGGGGGAAGAAGAAAAGGAGTACCCTTTTCCTTGAAGATCAATTCTTAGAAGTTGCACATGGCAAGCCCTCACAGAGCAGTGGTTTGATCAGCCACCTTCATACATACCCAGTCCTCATACTTACAAGGGACCTAGGCACTCACTCTGGGGTGGGATGACCAAGATAAAGAGCTAAATAAAATTAAAGTGTTCTTCCTCCTGTCTCTTCCTGCCTACCTCTGCTTGCCTTCATTCCTGCCCACATCTTTCCTTTAAAAAAAAAAAAAAAAAAAAAAGAACTTACACATATCATTCCCTTCAGATCCCATTATCCAAAACCTAGTCAGTCATAGCCATATGCAGCTGTAAGGGAGACTGGGAAATTTTTCCTGGATTGTCTCGTATCCAGATAAAAGTCTCTATCTATTCCATAGAAAGGTAGATTTTACAGTTTAACTAGTCTTTGTGTCCAAGTATGGCACACTCAAAGATCCAAAAAGCAATCTAACAACAATTATAACTGCCAAATTCATATATCACTAAAATCCTTTTGCTCACCGATTAAAGAGGGGAAAACAATGTTTTATGTCTGGTCTATAACCAGCATTATCCAAAATGGTTACAAACACACCTGAATTACTAAACAAACATGAACAACTAAAGACAAATTCAAGGCAGTATATAATTCATTTTACATGGTGTTACAGAAGTAAGACCTGATGAAATAAGAAATAGAGTGTACCCTTGTGGAATACTGGCTTGGTCAATGCCTCCAGCTAAAGCACAGTCCAAGGAACTGGGTTTGCATCCTGGGCTGAGAGAACAAACACAATGTACAACTAAATACAAATAAAGTGCTCTGTCCTCCTCTTTGCTTCTGTCTGCAAATTTCCTTAAAAAGAAAAAGGAAACAAAAAAGCAAGGAAATAGTTGGTTATATGAACACCTATTCTTCAACCTCAAGAAATCTTTCTTTTCCCTATCTCCTAGAATATTCTTCAGTGATGACTATTCTTTCCAATCCGTGCAAAAAAGTTTCAAATGTCATCTCCTAAGAGTGAAGTACCACATTTTAAATAGGATCCTTTCCAGGAACTCTCTAGTTTCTTGAGAATGGGGATTTTCTCTGTCTTACTCATCACTATGTCCTGAAAGTCTAGAAGAGTACCTGGCATATGGCAAGCACTCATTAGTATTTGTTGACTGAATAAATAAATATATGAAAGAGGGACTCTCCCTAGAGAAAAATCTCATTGCAATACAGATAAGGGTAACAACAAGGATAGTGTTTCCAATTCCAGCTACACTCTCAACGGTGATCTGTTTATCCATCTTCAGATACATCTCCCTTCTCTCAGCAGTGATCCCAAACCATTTTTTCTCCTTAAATCCCCTAGACTGAAAATATACATACACACACATGTAACAGAGCTAGCAGTCTGGAACCTCTTCATCACCCCATTCTGGATTGTTCAATATATCCCAATTGGCCCCCCTGGTGGAGTGGCAGTTGGGCGCAGTTCACATCCATCCCAAGGTCCTGAGTTTGCATCCCAGGGTTGGCAGGAACAACCAAGATGAACGACTAAATAAAATAAATAAAAATGCTTCTTCCTCCTCCTACCTTCTTGCCTCTGCTTGCCTTCATTTCTGCCTGCATCTTTCCTTAAAATATATATATACAATATTTAATATGGATGTATATATACATATATCTCCCAGTCGATGGCCATTTCCATACTCAGAAATAAACAAACAAAACGGTCCTACCTCTTCCAGTCCTCGAGCCATTGTCCTCTCTGTTCCTCACAACTGAGCTACTCAGAGCAGTCTCTGTTAACATCTCTCCTCACATTCCTTTACTCCTAACCCTTGGGGACCGTGTTCTAACTCAAACCTTCTGCTGTCAATCAACTACTGTCACTAAGGCTCCAGTGTTTCCAAATTTCCCTCATCTTACTAGCCCTCTTGAGTTTGAGTCATCCTTGCTTCCCTTGATGTTCATGACCACTCATCTTGTTCTCCAATTCCTCTTTGTCACTTTAGGCTCCTTTACTGACAATTCTTCTCTTTGTTCACCACACATGCTGGTATTACTAAGGTTTTGCCCTCAACCCTCTTCTGTTCTTTTTTGAATGAAAGGTGCAGGCAGGAATGAAAGTGAGCAGAAACAGGCAGAAAGGAAGAGAGAGGAGGAAGAAGTATTTTATTTAGCTGTTTATGTTGGTTGTTTCCCCCCAGTCCAAGGTCTTGAACCTGGGACCTTGGATGTATGTAGATTGCACCTGGTGAAAGAAACTGCTAGGCCACCAGGGCATGCCTCTTCGATTCACTGTTTTCTTTTCTTTTTTTTTTTTTAAGAAAGGAAGGCAAGAAGGAAGAGAAAGAAAAAGCATCATTAATTTATTTGTTTTATTTCTGTTCTTCCCCCATGGTCCCGGGTCTTGAACAGGGGTCCTTGAATTTCACATGGCCCACACCCCCATTGCCTCAGTCACCTGAGCACAAGGCACACTACCCTTGACTGTTCTGACTCTATGTGGAATAAGTGGAAGTGAAATCTCATCTGCTTTCATATTATTAGCAACCATATGTGACCTGACAACTAATATATCTCTAGTCCACAAGTTTTACAGATAGATAAGCTAGAGAGATAGAGCAAGAGACAGATAAACAGCCTATCTCCATATAGTTACCTGTTGATATAGGTATTTAGCTGTCTAATTGACATCTTCACCTGGATATAAGAATTAAGATTCAACATGTCCTAAATTAAACCCATTATTGAGTATCCTTACCCCTTAGCATGTTTTTTCTAATTTCTATTTTGATTAACTACCTCACCATTTAACCAGGTACCCAAATCAGAAAGCTTTGATTTTTTTATAGTGTACCTCTCCAGCACCAGCTGTGTCCTTTTACCTCTTCTTAAATGTCATTCTCCCACTCGGCTCCCAGACCACCAGATTCTCCAAGTAACATTTATCCTATTTATTTTTGTGAATCCAGTACTGTTACCAGAAGGGGTAAGAGAAGAGGATGATCATGTAACACAATTTTGATAATCAACTCTTAAACATATTCATTCTTTCAAAAACATTTATCTAGCACTTAATATATATCAGGAACAGTTATGATCTACTTAAATAATCACTTTTTTGTAAATGAATATCCATGATCTTAATGACAGCCTGTAGTAGGCTCTTTTAATACTCTGTACAAGTCAAAAAAAGAGGCCTTCTGACTTAATAGTTGCTAACAAAAACTATTGTTATTATTTTAGAGTATGGTTAGGAACACGATCAGCGATCACAAACCATTTGCACTAATGTCCAGCAAAGGTTCTGACTTTAAGACTTGCACATTGCACTGTTCAGTTAGAAAGGAAATCCTGAAATACACCTGATCCGATAAAGTAACTTTCCACAAAATGAGCCAAGGGAGAGATTTCTCATTTTGTTCACCAACCCATAATTTGGGAAGAGAGGTTTGGACTATTTCAATTAATTATCGCAAATTAAGTAGTTCAACAACTTGAAGTGAGCCCTTAAAAGAATTTAAAAATATATACACAGCTCCCCTCTGCTAAAACTGCAGCTAATGATAGAATTCCTACTGTCTAATCTATAAAAATAAAACCTGAATTTTCAGCTAATTCCGTTTTCTCAGACACAAAAAAACAGTGCTGCTGGGGTTAGAGGCTTTAACACGCACGTTCATTTCCATTCACAGCTGCAGCAATTAGAAAGTGTACTTAATGGGGTGTCATGGTAATTGTTTTCAGAGTTAACCAATTTCTCCATTTAATTGTCAATTGATTAACCTATTGAAATGTTAAGTGACTCAGTTTCCTTCCAGAGTAAACAGCAGCAGCATATGGTGGCTTCATCAGCTGAAGGCAACACTCATTTGCTAGGATTCAATGTGCTGGTATTTTTCGACACCTCCCTGAGCTTTTAATTAGATGAGGCAATGTTACATGCATTTGTCTGCTGGAAAGGTTATCAGTGCCATGACTGACCTGCGGAGGAAAGGGTGAGTTTAGCAGCTTTAATAGAAATGGTTTTCAGCTATGACTGTTGTACTTGATTGCATTGTGATGGTAATTAACTCAAGACTGCTTTCCTCCAAGTGTGTATATGTGTGCCTGTGCATGCCTGTCCTGTGGCACTAACTATACGAGGAGATGTTTCCTCTGTCACATATATGCACTTATTAAGCACTCATTGAATTCTAATGGGCCTGCAAATAGTCAAGAGCTTTTGGATTTTTTTTTTTTTAGGCTAATATCACTATTCAGATTGTGAAACCATAACTAAGTACAATGTTCATTACCTGCAACATATTTTCCAGAGAAAAAGCAAGCTCCCTTTGGTAGAATTTTGCTCCTTTATTTTCAAGCTGTCTCCACCTTGGTGGATGGGTGACTCCAGCAGATCTTTCCAACTATAAAGTAAAATCATTTATTGTTTCACTATAAGCATGGATGAGGCCACATGGGCAGCAGGAACGTCAGACAGATTTGGATTTGGAAGTGTTTTCCCCATGTTCCTGTTACAGATAATAGTAGATGTGGTAGTGACCAAACTAATACAAAGTCCCGGTGGTGAGCTATTAACTCATCTCTTGCACACTGTTTTCTGACTCTGGGTGCGAGTTGCCTGCCTGTGTTTTCGCTGCACTGCACCATTGTTTCATCGGGAGCCAATCCACAACTGAGCTCTCTTTCTCATCCTTGATACTGCGGGTAGCAGGCAACTGAGACACAGTGATTACAAACCTGTGCTGTGTTCAATAGTTCTTTGGAAGATTTCTCTCAATAGTTCTCGCTCATTCATGTTTGATTCAGCACATTTGTTCTTAAAAAAAAAAAAAAAAAAAAGCCATAGCTTAGAAGACTTTCAGGGTGGGTTAATAACTCAGCTGAAAATGGCTGCTCGCATTGCAAAGGCTCGTTCCTGCAGTTGCTTGGGGCTTTCTTGGGTTTCGTCGTTCTGCAGCTTCGGCCCAGTTGGTAAACAGCTTAAGTCCAGACATCTTTTCATTCTCTGAGCAGCGGATTGAAATAAAAATGCATATAAGTGGCGACTGACTGGCGCTGGCCTAACAATAGCCTGTAACATTATGCAAGGGTATTTACATAGGAATAAGGCCTTACTAAAGGAGATGGGGCAATTAATGGTGTGGGCCACACATATAAGGAAAGTTTGTCCAATCCTTTCCTCAGTAAAGATCTTTTGTAAAGTGCTATGGAAACTCATGGAGGCCCCAAAGAGATTAAGGGAAGGACTTTTTCTGGGACTTTAAAATGTATATATATATATACATTTTTTTAATTGAAAAAAATTAAGTAAATTTATGTATTAAGTCAACGCACAGGGAAGAATATGAATTCTTTTTTTGTTTTGACCATTTGGGTTAGTTTGTCCAACCCAGTAAAAGAAGGCAGTTAGTTACATGTGTTTTCAGTCCTTGCTTCTTTATGTTTTTTTGTTTTAGGGGGTTATGTTTATTGAGTAGACTGTATTCCAATTTTAAAAGAATGATAAATCCTCCTGGTCTTGTCTGTTTGAAATTAAAGCACTCTTTTAAAATATTTGAAGAGTTTTGGTGCCTTTCTCATTTCAAGTACTATTTCAGCAATGGATGGAAAAACTGCCCAGTGGTCAAGGCCTCAAGATTGTCAGGAGTGTCAGACTGGCTGACTGACGGGCACCATGGAAAATGAACAGCCACAAAATCAGGGAGGGGCTCAAAGAAAATGCATGGGGTGTCAGAGGAGGGTGTGAAAAGCTGAATTCAACCCTAGACTCTTTTTTCTTTTTTTTAGGAGGTATATCTTAAGAGAATAAATATCTTGTCAGTCCATATAAACATTGAACATCTAGCGCTTAATGTATTTTCCCCTGATACCTTCCCAATATATTATCATTGATTTTTCTTTTTTTGTGTGAATAGAAAGTCTCACCCCAGCCCCCACTCTAGCACCCCAACCCCAGCAGTAAAAGACAAATCTGAGGTAGCTCAGATTTTCCTTCTTATCAGAGGCTCACCATCTGCTTCTGCCCTTGGCCAGAGAGAACATGGCGGTTATTGTGACTTTGGATCTGAGTAATTTTAATAACATATCACCAACATTTAAAAACTAAGAAAAGAATAACCCAAGTCCCCTTGGCATGTTTTATGACCAGTTAAAGAATTTACTGTTTATTTTAAGCAAAGCACTTCAGTGTCTTTTTTCCCCTCTTCTTTAATGTTGCATTTCACTCAAATGGCATTTTCTAAGAAAACAGAACTTTGGCAGGAGTGCTCCAGTTCTGGTCACACTTGCTAATGAACCTTTTCCTACTTCCAAAGTTGCTTTTCATCCCATTTTCTCCTTTTTAGTTCGTTCATGAAACTCATGCCCATATAGTTGGAGTGCAATAAAATCTTAATGTGATAATGCAGAAGCTTTAGGTGCCTGTGTGTGGCGGACAGTGAAAGTGATTTCAGCTGCAGCCCTGTCATGCAGGCAGAAATCAATGCCTCATTCGGGACTATTGATCAGCACTAAATTAATTAGACTCCAAGGCTTATGGCAGTTGATAAGACAACTTGTTAATTTAGTCAATGATAGTGTTTTCCCTAAAGCAGCAAATACCCTCTTCTTTAGAAAAGGCATTTCTAATACTTACTGTCAGTTGTTTTCTGTCTTCTTCTTCATCTGTCTGGTTTTCTTTTTCTGGGAAAGGGTGGTTAGGGGTAGGTGAGTCGGGGGCTGCTTGGTGAACACAGACAAGGGAGTATTGTGAGCATGTACATGCCGAGGAGTCAGCCTGGGATATTCACACTCTCACTTCAACTTCTGTTCCCTTGCCTAACCTTGTCATTTCAGGATGAAAAGAATGCTGCCAGATTATAACCCTATCACCTAGGACCCGGGCTCCCTGTGGGGTTCTGGACACTTCAGGCCACTCCAGCCCTACCAGGATGTTCATTTGCAAGGGGACTACTCCCTAAACCTGCATTTAGAATTGACTGATACAGAATGCTTTTGCTTTTCATTTAAACCTGCCAAAGTGATAGTCAGAGTCAATAACAAAGGCTTGGCCCTGTTGGTGAGGCAAACTGTGAATGGAATGAAGGTACCCCAGAATGCCCTGAACATGGGGCAGTATTTCCTGCTGGCTTGGAAGGACAAAAGGACAAAGCCCCGGAGTGTAGGGGTCCCACCAATAGCTCTTGGGGGCAGCAGCCCGCTATCAGCAGCACTCCGACCCTCCGAGAATGCTAATAGGCTAGTGAAGAGCTCAGCTTTCTTGCCATAATTCTATAGTGTGGTTGAGGACCCCATAGTGCTCACTAAATAAAGACAACTAATTGAGAATTTTTTGCACATTTTGCCCAGGGGACTTGTTGTTCATTCGATTCTTTGGGGAGAATGTACCCCTACTGACAAGAGCAACTGATTGTTTGGGCGGCCTCCCCATTACTCTTCCCTGGGTCTAAGACTGACTTTCAAAGTATGACAAAAATGTTTAATTTTGATTTTTTTAATTATGTAGCTGGGAATTATTTTAGATCTCAAAGAACAGGCGTTCCAGTGTTCATAAAAAAAAAAAAATTCTGGCAGAGTTTTTTGAATTAAAACCCTGGGTTTGTTTTTTTTGTTTTTTTTTTTCCTCTTAAATTGTATTTTCTGTGGTGAGGCCTACATTTTTGTGTCTGCAGGTGACACGTTGATTGAAGCTAAAATTAATAAATCAACTGAAAAGCTCACACCTACAGCTCACAGCAGGGCCTGGAAAACACGTTTATAAAGGGAGCTTTATGCCCTCATATAAAGAAGGAATAAATTACAGAAGCACTTGTTACCCTGGGACTTGATTTTTGCTTTGCAATCTGGTATCTTATTTTTGGAGGCTTGTTGTTAATCAACAGGTTCCTAGTTGCTTTAGCAGGTGACTTTGCTATTAATCTCTTACTTGACCATTATAGCAAATTAATGAGGAGCTTTCTAGATGTGGCTCTATCTTCACCGAGAAATTAGTTTAAAAGGTACACTTCTTACTCAATAGCTTGCGGTTAGCCATGTTGAGGACCAAACGCAAAGCAGCATTTTCTGCAGCCCATGTCATACTAAGGAGTGTTTTACTAACACACGTGTCTTACTGTGCTTTTCTCCCACACCTATTTCTTCACCGTGGAGGGCAATTATGGAGCTTAGCAGTCTCTGTTCATTTTTTTAACAAAATAAAATTATATATAAATAACAAAATGATATCCTTTCTTATTAATGTGCACCCTCATTTTAATTAAACAATGTCAATGTTCTTTGGAGGTGTGTTCAGAATTAAAATATATGATTTGGGAACGTTAAGAGGTTCAACATTTCTCACCAGAATTAGATTAATAAATGTCATTGCAAGTGCAGGAATTTAACCATTGCATTTCCCTTTAGAGTCTGAGGTAATTGGGAATGTTTAAGCTTGACAAAAGGAAGGAAGGAAATGTATAGATGGGGGTAGTTAAGTCATATCCAGAAGAACCGAGAACTTAAGTTTGTAATTATAAGGATCTCCAAAGCATTTAATGGTGCAAAAAAAAATAGTCCAGACATCCTCCCAGATGAGAAGAACCACTTTGTTGCAATCTACAGCTGTATCAAAGGACAGCCTCTGGAAGGACATTATTATTGTCCTAGTTGTTATTTTGTTTGTTTCCTTTCAAAGCCTCAGTGCCACCAATTCACACTGCAAGTACACATGCCACTATTTTCCAAACCTAAGAAATATCAAGCTTCTGCTTTCCTTACTTTTAACTTTTAAAATGAGGATTTGTGTCACAGGCGGCACATATAATATCACTGCCTACCTCCTCTGCTCCTGAGGTGTCTTCATTCTGGAGGTTAAAGTTCATACTCATTTCTGGTTCGGTTTCAGGAAAGTAGGAGGTAAGTTCCAGGGATTAGTAGAAAAGTTGAAAGCGAATCAGAGACATAAGTGAGAGTGAATGTGTGCAGAACCATCAGGCTTGATATTATTTACTAAATGTTTACCCACAAAAATGCATATGGGTGTGCCCTGGTAGAGTAGTGGTGCGGTGTGCTGCCTCCAGCCGGTGCATCCACATACATCCCAAAGACCTGGGTTTGTGTCCAGGGTGGAGGGAAAGCCAAGATGAACAACTGAAATAAAAAATGCTTCCTTCTCTCTCTGCCTGCCTGCTCTCCTTCAGTCCTGCCTGTACCTTTCCTTAAAAATTGAAAAAAAAAAAAAATGCGTATTAACAACAACAAAAAATCATCCGAGTTATCCTATCACGGTCATATTACGCTCCTCCCATAGATGGGAGACAATAGGAAATAGTGCTATTCTCTTAACACTGTTACTCAAGTGACCAGCTTAACTGTCCATTGGAATCACCACCAAACTGAGTCTTCCACAGGGAGGTGGGGGCGGCCTTCATCTGCTCTCAAATCAATGTCACCCAGTATCTCATTCTAGCTCCTTTGCTCTGCTGGGGCCAATAAGCTAAAGAGACCTTTGTTAGGCCTGGCCCCCCAACCCCCACTTTCAACAGTCACAAACATGAAAACAAAGTGAGCTGACTTCTGGTTTGCTTATCTTTTAAAACTCAGGAAGAAAAAAAATCTTGTGCACTGCACAGAAACCAAGGTTCTACCCCAGTGACACAGAATCAAATACCTTAGACTCTGAAGGGATAGTAGTGGAAGGGTCTTGTGGGGGATAGAAATGAAAGGGGGAACAAAAGTCATTATTAAAATAAATTATGGAAATGGCTAGCATGTCCTAGGAAGGTCAGGTTAATTTTTTATATATATTTGTAGTACAAATTTCTAAAAAGCAAGTTCCAAATAAATACCAAGACTTGCAGACTGAAGCTGCTCTCTGAGGGCCAGTTACTGCTAGAGAACTTCCCCTCCCCCAGATCTCCCTTAAGTACTTCCAGCAAGGGAGATTTTCAGTGTCTTTTTCTTCTTTTCTTTCTTTTTTTTTTTTTTTTTTTTTTTTGTCTTTTATACAACTTAGCCAGATCAGACACATTTCTGCAATGCATATGCAGATTTCACCTCCTGTTACTTTCTCTAATGAGCGTTCACTTAATCAACTTGACAGCAGCCTTTATCCTCCTCTCCTCTTTTTCCTTCACATCCACTAAGAAAGTTTTCAGGAAAAAAAAAAAAAAAAAAAAAGTGTTAGATTCATGAGGACATTAGCAACGTGAATCAGTAGCTGGCCCAAAGGGAGTGAATCACTGGACTTTAAAATGACCCTTCTCTCCTTCCACCTCGTTCATCCAGCCCCTGTAAAGAGGAATCAGTTTTGCCAGTCTGGTAAGGGAGCATGTATTTTAAAACCAAGGATATTTTCTTTTCAAGAGTTGAAAACAATTCATTGTTATTTAATAAAACACTTAACGCATAGTATTTTCTCATAGCCCCATGACCCCATTCTGCCAAAAGCGCTCCTCAGACCTTTTATGCAAGAGACAATCTTGCTGTGAAACGAGAGGAACCAATCCATGTGGGCACTCTCCCATCAAGTATCCTAACAGGGCACCCTAAATCACAGGATTGGTCTTGACCTTGTTAAGTACCTCTCCCACACGGGCAGGTCGGGCTTCATCAGGTTCAATCTTCCCAGGGAATCCAGGGAATTACGATCATAGTCTCAACTCAGCCTCAACCCACTACAGGGCAATCAGTGTAACCTAGGACAACATATGGCCCAGCTGCTGGGACTAAGTAAGCCCTTTTTCTTTCTTTTGTTTTTTTTTTTTTAAAGGAAAGGTGCAGGCAGGAAAGAAGGTGAGTAGGCATGCAGGCAGGAAGAGAGAGGAAGAAGAAGCACTCCACGTTATTTTTTAATTTAGTTCTTTCACACAGTTGTCTCTCCCCTCCCAGCCCTGAATTTTTACCCAGATAAACATGACTTAAGTCCTTGGGAGGCGATTCCCACAACCACTACTCCATCAGGGTGGACCAGCAAGCCCTTTTTAAAAAGTGAATTCCAGGCCCTCTTTTGCCTGCAGGCAGCCAAAGGTTTTAGCCCTGGTGCAGCATCCAAGAAGCCTGCCTCACGTCTCATTTGGCTGCCTTCTCCTTCCCATTTTCTCTGACTCCCTCCAGCAGAACTCTGTCCTTAATTTTAGCCTTTGTTACTCACCCACTTGACTCCCTTCCACTTTACCAGAATCACACAAATCACACTAAAGGGAGGAAAGGGGAGGAGAAGGGAAGGACCACCAACCCTTCCCCTGAGCCCCTCTCTCATCTGTTCTTGGTAAATTTAGTGCAGCCTTCCCAGCTAACTCACAGTGCCTTTCTTCCTGTCCACGAAGTCCTACTAACAGCCAATAGTTCGGCTTTTACAGTCAAATTGAAATAGGGAATTTGCTTTTAAGACAATCAGGGACAGGTCTCTATCAGGAGGTTATGTCTAGGCTTTGTTAGGTCACTGACAAACCTTTCATTTCTTGACCTTTTCTATTTAAAATGGGAATCTCTACAACCGGTTGCTACCTTCTCTGACTCGAGCACCCTCTACTTGGCAGGCAGAGTCTAGTCTCCAAATGGAGCCTCCAGCTGGGATTCCCCTGTGGTCCGGGAATGAGCAATACTTTAGAGTTCTTAGCCTGGATTCCACCCGGATAGCTTCAATTCTAAGGGCTACACATACGTTTTTCAAGAAGTTGAACCGAGTCAATCCACAGCTGAAGAGTCTTCAGTATGTTATCAAACTCACTGCTTCTTGTTAGAAAAGCAGAATGGTAGGCACCATCCCAAGCCCTCTTGAACCAGAATCTGCATTTTAATAAGATCCCTAGTGACTCGTATGCACTTTTCTTTAATCACCTGGGGAAGGTAAGGCCTTAGCCTTACCTTTGTTGGTTCTTTTAATTCATTTTCTCTCTTCTAATCACAATCCCTAGAGAGCCTAAGAGGATATGGAGTTTGGGTTGGAGGGGAAAGAGAAATTGTGGAATCCGCAGGCTAGAATCATTTCCATGATTACTAACCTGGTTTTCTAATATGCAGATTTTAGAAATCATTTTAAAAGCACATGCACAATTAGATCACTATTAGGTTGCTCTTCTTCCTGGAAATAATTTAGGATCTTATTTAACTCTCCTCTCCTTGGTTTGGTGAAAGCACCCTTATATGCCGCCTTCTGTATTGTCCTTTTCAGTTCAGTGACAGTAAAGTTTATCCCTGATTTTCATTCTTAAGACTGGTTACTCTGTAGACCCTATTCTAAACCACATTATGGTTTTTCACAGTATGGAGATTCCTCGAAAAATTGAAGATGGAAATTCCATATGATCCCACCATCCTGCTTCTGGATATTTACCCAAAAGATATAAAAACACTAATTTTCAGAGATTTATGCACCCACATGTTTACTGCAGCCCTATTTGCAATAGCTAAGAAATGGAAGCTACCTAAGTGCCCAACGTCAGATGAATGGATAAAGAAGGTGTGGTACATACAGACAATGGAATACTACACAGTTCTTACAAGAGATGAAACCCTGTCATTTGAATCAACATGGATGGAGGAGATCGTGCTAAGTGAAATAAGCCAAATAAGCCAAAAGTAGATACCAGATGATCTCATTCATAGGTGGAATGTGAAAATAAAAACCAAAGGAACAGAGGAAATAAACCAACCCTTGGACACTTGCAATATAACTGAGGTTACCAGTAGGGAAGGGATGGGGCCAGGCGAGTGGTGGCAGAGCCCACTGGACAATGGTGAAGAACAACTGGTGATTATGTGGAGGGAAAGGTGTGTTGATATATATTTTAGGAACAGGAAAACAGCGCATATGGGGAGCCTATCATATGGGTTTATTTTAATGTATAAAATCAAAGTTACTGCAATAAAAGTAACATTATGGTTTTCCCACACTTATAGAGAAATATTTGGAAGGCTGTTCTGGGCATCTGCTGCATAGGGTGCCCTTTGGAAAGATTTTAACTTTCTCCAACACTTGACCACTC
Source organism: Solenodon paradoxus (assembly GCA_004363575.1). Lineage (NCBI taxonomy): Eukaryota > Metazoa > Chordata > Mammalia > Eulipotyphla > Solenodontidae > Solenodon > Solenodon paradoxus. Next base: position 165,407 of record RJWH01000377.1, read on the forward strand.
CCCTGCCCCTCTCTCCTCCATGCCCTTGAGCAGAGGGGCAGTGAATGAGGGCAGTAGGTGGAAAGATCACACAGCCAGAGAAGGCTGGATTTACAAACCTGATCCCACCATAAAGAATGCCTGTGACCTTTGGCAAACGATGGGACATTTCTCGGGCTCTGGATCCTGCTCTGTAAAAGGGCATGATAACTAGCAGCATTGTTGGGTTTATTGAAGAGGTGACATTTCAATAAATGCCTACTGCAAAATCGGGGTGGTGATAACTGGGGTGTTCCCTTCCTCTTGTGCCCTCCTGTCAAGGCCTGTGAAGAGAGAGCCCAAGAGGAAGCTGCCTCACACCGAAAAACAAAGACCCTCCAACATGGAAATGAATTCTTTGGAAGCAGGTGAGAATCCACGCTTCTTGGGTTGATGATTATAAAGAGTCCCCACTTATTAAACACCTATGATGTGACTGTGACATTTGGCAAGTGCTTTAACCTTCCTGAACCACTCGTCCCTGCTCTGTGAAACAGAGATTACAATGCCTAATAGGATTGTTGAAACTGGTTAAATAGGTTGTTTTACATTCATTTATCTCATTGAATCCTCCCAACAACCCAGTGAAATCGTTCTTATTTACCCCCGTTTTATAGCTGAGGACACTGAGGTTTACGGATGTCAAGTAATTCATTCATGGTCATGAAACTGATAAAGGAGAGTTAGATTTTAAGTCTGGATCTCTCCAGTCCCAAAATGTATACTTTCTATGCTTTAGAGAGACTCACACATAAAAGGAATCTAGATCATGTAAAATACTGTAATATTTCTGATCCTTAATAATATTTCAGTTCAAATTCCAGGAAGGGCAATGAATTTCAAATTTTCTCTTTTTAATCAGCAAAAAATCTGCAACTAACCAAGAGAGGAGAAATTTCCCCCTAACTGGTGCCAATCTTGGCAGATAATAAAGCATCTCTTTCACCTCTGAGGGATTATCAAGTTGGACGTCCAGATCTGAGAAGCAATAAAATTTGGTTCTTGTCTCTGAATAGAATCCGAGCTTTAAGTTTCAGGGTGGGGCAGTCTCCACTGAAGTCATCATGTCTGGGAGCAGATGTTGCTCAAAACGATGGGCTGCACTTAACCAAGGTGAACTGACTCCTAAGTTACACCCTCAGTAATAAGATGAGTCACCCTAACTCAGAGAGAAGGGGCTTCAGGAATATTGGGAAATCAAAGTGCATCATTTGGGGTCCGGTTGAAGAAGGGAGAGGTAGAGAAAATGGGTTGGGAAAAGGAGAAAAAAGGGTGGTACAAAGAGAAACAAAGGCTCAGACCTTCACAAACCAGCTTCAGTGCTGAAGCAGCTTCATACATTTGCTCAGGCTGCCAGCATCAGTGCTCATCCGAACAGGTGGAAGATGTATTTCCTGCGAGGTCTGTTAAATCCCGGTGAGTAGCTGGAGCATGTGAAAAGGCTTGTGTCTACAATAATGTGCTCACACATGGAAATATTCTTGTGAATCTAAAGTGGAATTAGACTTGATAATAGTACAGGGTGGGTAAAAAAACAAAACGAAACATATCTTCTCCTTTGCATCAGGGGTGGTCAGGAGGCAAAGGACCCAGACAGGCTGGCTTTTCAGACCCCCAGCCTTGTTGCTTCCCTGTTCCTTACAATTTCCTAGAATTCTGGATGTGTCTGCGGAATAAGTTCAAATTAAGGAAAGTCTTTAAAATAGAGAAGGCTCATTATTTACTTTGAATTGGTGCTGCTGAAGTACCAAGCTTTGCACAGAGTGGAAGAGAAGTTTTTATGTGTTTTAGCTAATATAATTGTGTTATGACTGATTGTGAGGAGACCTGCACTTTAGTGACCTTTGATTTTTTTTTTTTTTTTGATGAAAGAAATTTGCCAAGATAAGCAATTTCCTTCTCCCTTATATAGGACTTTCTCTTTTAGCGATGCATTTTTTGCTCAGCAAACATGACATTTACCCTGGATGTCGGCTCAATAGATAAAAGTTAGATAGAAGTTTGCGTGATTGATGAACTCAAGATAGCTTTCCAATTCAGATAGTTTGATATTCTGAAACAACTGATAGTTACAGTTAATTATGAACATTTCATATTTTTTATGTAAAAGAAATTCAAACATCCTTGCTTAATAAAATTCTAAGTACTGCCACCTCTCTGCTGTAGGTTAATCGGCAAGGCATTTCTGCATGAGGGTTGCTCAACTTTTAACTTAAGGAACAATTTACAGAAAAGCTCAATCTCTAGGAAACTGAACTTTGATTCTAAGAACACCCGAAATATTTCTCTTTGGGCCTTGTGTGTTGTTGGCGTGTTTTGTTTTGTTTTTGCCTTGTTAGATTGTTTGCTATGAGCCTGCGCCCTTGTGTCAAGCCCCCTGGACCAGTGCTCCCTAATCTGTCCGCATCCTGGTTTTATTCGATGGAGAGCACCAAGTGATAATGCACAATTAAAAAAAAAAATGGGCAGGTTTGTTTTTCTAACTGTCAGCAATGTTTTGGCTATTTTGAGAATGTAGGACAGGGCTAAGGATTAGCACCAGCATTCTCTTTTCTGTGTATCAGAGCTGCTTAGCAGTAATTAATCAGGACATTAGGTTTTGTACTCTTGGTTCAGGTCATTTGCCTATGAGCGGCTCGAGCCTTTAACAAAGGCATACTGCATATGTTTCTGGGTACCTTTTTGAGAGAAGATTTAAATTGGCCAGATGAATAATACTTTGTTACAAGTGTTTTGCCCTAGGCAAAAAGGTTTTCTTCATATTATCATAGCCTGAAGCTGCAAGCTTCAAGCTTGATGTGACTGGTGTTACACTGTCACATGGCAATGATGTAAGAACAGGCCTCTCTGTGTCAGACAAATCTGGATTTAGGGGAATTATAGCAGATGTTGCAAAATGGCAACAGTTTAGCAAGTTCCTTTTATCCCACTGTTGGGAGGCAGGACGACTAAGTGTAGCAGACAGAAAAGAATGTTTCCTTTGATCTCTCACACTCTAGGGTAGGACTTCCCCAGTTAGAGAACATGTTAATGATATAGTTATACAGTCACTGACGGATCAGAATACAGAATTAAGGGTGGACTTTTTTTGTTTTTTTCAGTATTTGTTTTGATTGAGCTTAGTATCTGTGGTCATTTATATTACAAACTTCAGAAACCCTCTAAGGTTTTATTCTCAGCAGCTTAATTCAGTGAAAGAAACTGGAAAACAATAAGAAAAACTAAACTGCACACAATATATTTTAACCGTGGCAAACCTATCCATTCTAAGCTAGTATGCACAAATCCAAGACATGAATTCTAAGAAAGAGAAAGGTGGAAAATGGAGTTATGTTTTAATTTTCATGTTCTAGTGAGTATAAATGAGCATCTTCGACCATGTTGAATAACAAGGTGTGTGCTGCACTGTCAGTTCACGCAAGTCTGAGTTTCTTAAAAGAAAATATTTTCAAAAGCACTGGATTCCTCTCATCTAAATTCTTTTCCATCCCATTCTGAAAAAATCGATTCACACATGATCAAGGTGAATCAGTGGATGACAGTGACGTGGGGACCACAGCAAACACAAAAGCCGTTCTCTGGGAGAGAGGGTGCCTGGTTTGATGTAGGGGCTGCATTTAGCTGTGGGTTATGAACTTTTCCAGAACTGAGTCTCTAGAATCGTCTTTTGAAAGAGCGTATTAGACATCACTATCCTATGTTATCCATAGGATTTTGTAACAAACCTGCAAAAGACCGCATGAGCATGAAAGACCAGAAATCATTTCCCACCAAGTAAAGATTTCCAGTGATTATCAAAACACATACATGCGCATAATGAATTGGCTCTTTTTATGCAAATATTTATTGATCATTTCTATTGAAGCATTAGACAGAGAAATATGTACAAACGTTTAGATAATATATTTAAAGGTCTTGTGTCTTTACAGAGTGTTTCAAATTCTTTAAAGTTTAAAATATTTTTTTTATAAATTGTGCTCTCTTACTGAGAGTCACTGAAATAATGAGTGTATCCTAATTTTCAATTTCCAGTTAAAGCAAGATAAAAGGAACATAAAGTGTGTTTAAAAAGCATTAAGGTGAGTAGCCATATTTTGTAAAATGTTTTTGAAGATATCCAAGACAAACACAAAACAGCAAACCGAGAAGAGAGCGTCAATAATGTCTCATCACGCTTTATAAAATACTGTTTTTGCTTATTTTTGTGCATTTCACCTATTTTGTCACTGTTTGGCCTGGAGAAAGGATTTGCTTTGACAGTGCAAAGAGAGAAAATGTTGACGAAGATGCTGACTTTTGTCATTTGAATAGCAGATATTCCACAGAAATGAACTCCACCTGCATTGCTGCCCCTTTAATAAGATAAGCCTATGCTCTCCAAATAAATGTGCTAAAAATTGGTGTAAAAGCCACATTTTAAAATCCCCAAATCATATTTTATTTAAATATAAATCTTGACACATTTGTCCTACTAAGTGCTTTAAAAATCGAAGCTTCCTTAAAAGCAGCTAAGGTTACATGATGAAATATACACATCTATTGGACATCTAAACCCCTGACAGAATCTTTTTCCTGTGATTTAAATTAGCCTCCTAATCACCCAATGCCAGATCAGTAGCACATTTTATATTGGGTTACAAAGACAACCACATGATTATGCTAAGTTTTGCATTACATGTGTTGTTTCTGAAGTCATTAGAAGGGGGAAAAAGGCAAGTGGGTTTGTGAAACCTGATGTGTTTAAGTGTGAGGGGCTACAAAAAAACCCTTTCCAATAAAAGGGTTTGGGGTTTTTTTTTCCCTTTCCCCCCCTGAAATGTCTATCCTAGATATCTCAAAAACCAGAAAATGCATATCTTTTTCCGAAATCCCCATACAACTCTCAGCCACCCTGGCATCAGACAGTAGCTCAATCTAAGACAATTTGGAAGAGTTTGCAGCCTGGTAGAAGCATGTGTTGTTTCACCGTTCAGTAACTCACAGTTCGCCAAAGTAAGAAATGCAAACAATCCTTTTTCATATTTGCATACTTGGAATTTGGCTTTTTGATTCATGATTGTTCCCACTAGCTTTGAAAATTCACATTTCTGTCTCGTTGCATGTTTTGCTTGAGTGAGCTCAAATTATGCTCTTGACTCAAATATTATTACGAGTGTAAATACTTTGGAGATGTAAGTGTCTGCCACTGATTTGGGGGTGTTTGTTTTATTGATTTTCATCTGGCGAGTTTAAAATATGAGCAAACTTTTCATGGAGGGCTTGGGGCATGTGTTTGAACACTCCTGGAGTAATTGGAAATGCAACAATTGTTTAAAAGTGGCATTGTCCATGAAAAGATTTAGTGAGGGATGAAGAAATTTCTTGAACTTAAAGACCTAATCTGGTGATCCAATTCTCCCCACTGTGTCCATTCCCGTGAAACTCCATTTACTTGCCCCTATCCATCACTGGCTCCCGCATCCTACCTAGCCAATCCTCTAGGTTTCCCACATTGTCTCCTCTTTTGTCTTTTCAGTCTAAACAGAAGAACAACAGATAGGGTTCTGAAGGGCAGGGAGCATCAGGAGCTGCAGGAGAAAGGCTGAGATGAGGGTCAGAGTCCTGTCCCTACTGCCAACAGTTACTAGGGTTTGTGCTGCCCGGCTGAACAGTGTTCAAAGGCTTTGCTGGGCTTTGTTCCACTGTGTAGGGATTAGGCCTGGCGGTCTGAGAATTTGCCTTCTAATTAAAAAGGATAAAAGATAGAAGTAGCATTACACTAAAACAGAGCAGTGATACTTCACAGGCTGATTTTTTTTAAAAGTCACAAGACAATGCTAGAAGTTGTCAGAATATTTTATTTCTTTAGTATTCCTCTCAAATTAAAAAGAGAAAACTTTGGAAACTCTGCCCAGCTGTTGTGCGTGGCGCATGGAAGTCTAATTGCATCTCAAAGATCTGCTGTTTACAGTGAGACTATTTTGGTGGGGGATTTGCAGTCAGCATTAGAGAATGAGGGCTGCTTCCAGAGCCACCTTCCTCTTTTTCAAACGCTGGCAAGAAATGAATTCTACCAAAAGTGAATTCTGCTTTTCACTCCACCCCAGTGTGCTCTGCTCTCAAACCTTCCCAGGCCTACCCTACCTATTCTCTTTTCAAGGATCAATCATTTCTTTCATCTCTTTGCAGCTGTAGACACTATCTTAACCAGGTGTGAAATGCAATTAAGAAATAATTCTGACCTCACAATCTTTTTTCCTTAATAGCAATCCGATGGAGGGCAATTTTTAATCTTTTACCTCAGTGCTGTTTATATTTTGTGATGGTAAATGTGATTCCATGCTTACATTTGTTAAGAAAGAAGCTATTCACAGATGGGGTGGGGAGGGTGGGGGGAAGATGGGCAGCGGGAAGATGGGCAGCATCAAAACAGATGATGCTCCAGCCTGAACCGGGCTAGTCTGCCATCCACAGCAGCCGTTTTGTCGCCTATGAAGAAGTATGTGCGACAGGAGAAGTGCAACTGACACTTGTTGAAATTAACGAGCGGCTGGGAGCGCTTTGCTAGGTACTCCTGAGATTGGTTTTACCTACTATATCACAGAAAAGAATTTGAGGTGAGAATTTCTGGTGAGATTACATAAATGAGTTGAGGTGGGATTTTGGTGGTTCTCTCTTTTTTTTTTTTTTGGTGTGGGGTGGGGGGAGAGGAAAGAGTTTTGTAGAGGACCTCAGAGCTTTCAAAGCCACTGAGCTCAGATTGCATACAAGTATAAAGGAATGTTCCCTGGTTCCCACAGAGCTCATGTTACGTCATGAAGCCAAAAGGACTGAATTTCTTATTTTCCACTTTTCTTATTTTTGTTTTCAGTTTGCTCAGCATAATCAAGTAAAACTCCCACAGTAAAGGGATTTTTTTTTTTTTTAAGTATGAGATTATGATGAGGTTACTCTGTGTATTTCAGTGACACACGTAAATAGATTCATGTTTGCTTTTTAAAAACTCCACGTTGCTTTATATTTTTCCTTTGATTGCATTGACTAGGTTACCAGTGGGCATAATGGAAACATGGAAAAGTTGGGTAAGAGCACCATCTTGCCATCTAGCATATAATCTGGAGGCCTAATTCTATGAATAAAATGAGCATTGTTTTCATCAATTAGAATAAATATTTCTAATATCCTAAACTAGCTTTTTTCTTTTAAAGCCTAAAGGGAATTAACATGTCAATGACTGTGCGTTTTTTTTTTAATGTATGGATTACATTATGCAATTATACAAAATTTTTGAAAAATAATGCTTGTAAAATAATTCATATTGCTTTCAACCATCAGCTTTGGGAAAAGAAAAACAAAAGGTTCTCTCCAATTCTGAGCTCAGGGACAGCCAAGGTAATTTATGTTAAATTTCGGTCCCTTCTTTTATTTTTGTCTTTTTGAGATGACCATTCCCCCTGCTGATTTTCCAAATGTAGCAAAGCTACATCTGCTCCTTCCTCTCTAAAGAAAACAAAGATAATAATCTGATTTAGACATTGAGAAACATCTGTATGAATGACAACAGCAGTAGGTAACAGTGAGTCAACATTTCTCTTTCCAGCCCCAGCTTCTCTTCAGCATTTAAAATGTCAGTCAGTAGTACAAAGCCAAACCATTTTAAGAAAGTAATTCACAATATTTTGGCTTCTATTTTTCACCAGTTTCTGAGCAATATGTTGTACAAGAAAGAGGTCTTTGTTGTGTTTATAATACATGTATAACCTGGTGAGAAACCGAAGAAAAAAATGTATATTATTTGCATAACTTGAACTAAAGAACCTAATGCATTATTGGGTCTTGAATGTCTTACATTTAAGTGAGCTGGCTTAAGAGTAATATTATTCTATTACGATTCTGTAATTCATATAATGAAATCATACGGCTCAAAAAAATTTAAGGTTTTAACACTGAGAAGTGGAACCTGATTTTTTGAACTCCTTTTTAATGAAAACAGTAATTTATAAACTGGCACATGCATGCCCTTTTTGTTTGCTGACAATAAAAGGCTGTTGCATTTATTTCCTTTCATCTGCCCCCTCCGTGCTTGTGAGAGAAGCCCATTTAGCCTCACGGTGCCGGCACCACGGACGAACAACCTCCTGGAAAACTGAGGGACCTGCTTCCCAGACACAACTCTGGAATGTCTGGATCCCAGTACCTGACAACACCTCCACCCACGCTGCTTCCTTCAAGTCTGCCGCACCAACCTTGAGCAACTGTGCTGGACTGAAGCGCCAAACGCTCCCACACTCACCCCAAATGCGGAAAGTGAGAATAGACTTCACATGGGTGCTACTCATCATCTTTAAACCTTATGGGTGAGGCACATTCTGCTTTAGTAGAAACATAAGCCCATAGCAATGTGCTTTTGCTTTACAGAAGAGCTGGAGTTACTCAATATTTGTACACATAGGATGGAGCCTTGAATGTTTCTGATGGTGTAGTGATAGAGGTTCACTCTGTTTGCCTGGCTGAGTGTTCTAATTTACAGTTAAAAAGAGATTAACCTTGTCTACTAATGTTTGGAAAGAAACAATATCGTGCATTGTCAGATACTGGCATTGTCCCTTCTTGTTATAGCAAATAAAAGAGTATTTTAGGTATTAGCTCTTTATTCCACAATTACTAAAATACTTCTTGAAAACTCCCAGGAATAACTAACTTAGTAAACTAATAGAATGAAAATGAAGTGATAAAGGTACAAAAGCAAGGATAAATGGTCTAAGATAGTACACATTTGAGATAAATGTCTAAATCTGATGTCAACAGCAAACTACATTTTTTAAAATCAGTTTCATCAAAATATATCTCTTTAAATTTTTAAACTGCTCACATGGGATCAGAAAAGTTTTCTAATTCATATACTTTTTTTCTACAGTCCATGAAGTGGGTCCCTTGCCTTAGAATACACTACAGTTATCTAAACAAATATTGAGAATGACATTTTTCATCAAAAATTTGAAAAGCTAAAGCCTGTCAACTCAGCTGGATGCATCTTTTACTAGTTTTACAAATGGCATCCTAAAGATCCTTTAAGTTGACTTTCTGCTTTTTTGTTTCTAGAAGGAGAAGGGTGGTGGAGGGGAGAGTGGAGAGTTGGTGCTGGCTTGAAAACTAGACTTGGATGAGTTGCAAGCTCTGAAACAGATTTCTTTATCTGCAAGCCAGGTTGGAGTGTGTCCCCAGATTGCTATTCGGAGTCACCCTGTCCAGTGGAGAAGACTGGCATCCCTAGGATGGCACTCTGAGCTGGATGCTTTTTTGCTTCCCATGTCTCTGGACTTTTTTCAGTCTTGGATCTCTCCTAAGTGGGACAATTCCAGTTTCACCAGTCTGTGTTTTAGTGATAAAATGAACTTCTACCTACTTGTGTGAGGCTGAGATCATAAAAGTCCTTTCATTGGCAATATGATTTGGACTGGAACCAAGGTCATAAGATAAATAGCCAGTGCTTTTTCCTCTCAGCCAAGTCCTTGATAAGGGACACTCTTTGATGTTGAGAATGATAGTTGGCTTTTTTCAGAACTTATATCCAAAACACTAATACATAATGCATTTGCTTCCATCAGTTGCTGATACATGGTTGAGGGTTAATTTAAAGATTACTTTATGATGAGGAATATTTTAAATCTGTCTAATACTTCAGAAGGCAAAAATTATCCTCCATTAATAAACTAATAAATAAAACCTATAGTATTCAACTTCCTCCCAATTCATTTTATTTTTCCTTTTATTATAAGCCAACAACTGGCTGGTAGAATCCTTTTCCCTAATGGTGCCTCATTCTCCATCGCACTTCATGGGTAAATTATTGACTGTATACAGTGCTCCTTCCAAAAAGTATAAAGGCTTTTCTACTGATGCATAGAATGATGATATCTACCAAACTAAAAGACTTTCACCCTGGTGCCTCACTGCAGTGAGAAGCTGTCCCTGTCCTCATGTCCTTTGGTTCTGAGGATTGTGCTTCTTCTTTGCTCACCTGAGCAACATATGTAAGAAGCACATACTCATTCTCTTTTCGTAGGTTCCTGTTAAGCACTTTATCCAGCCAAAAGCTCAGCATAATACCCACGACTTCTGCCACTCCTTTCCCTTGACAAAATGATTGCTTTGTCTGGGTAACACTGATTTTTTCTTCTGTCCAGTGACATCTTGTTTTGTTGATCCTCACCGTGACTGGATGTGATAAGATTTTAAAAAAAGAACTAACATAAAAATGGGGGCAAAGGAAGAAAGAAAAGAACTCTGAAGGTGGAGGTTAACTGTCAGTGGTCGATGACATCAAAATGGATGCCAGATTGATACCCAAATCAGAGACTGGAAAAAACCTAGCTTCCTCTTTAAAAAGACGATAGCCACATTATTTAACTTTCTTCCAACAGTTTTCATTAGTGAAAAGCAATACTGTGAAAATGAATTAAGTTTTATTGGTCTCTACAAATGTAATATGCTCCTGACTCACTCTGTTCTTAAGTAGATAGTAACAGAACTAATAACAATAACTGTCTATGAATGCTAGCTGGACACTATCTTTTTTTCTAAGCAGAAATCTGCAACACAGAGAAGCTAAGAACCTTGCTCAAGGTCACACAGCTGGAGTTGAAGCAGCTAGGACTTGAATCTAGAAGTCGATGTGAAAGCCCTAACTGTTTTTTTCTTGTTGTTTTTAAGGACTGCAGGCAGGAATGGAAGACAGTCAGGAAGACAGAGGAGAAAGAATTATTTATTGTTTACTACTTACTCATCTTGGTTTTTCCCTCTGGTCCCTGGTCTCAAACCTGGGTCCTTGAGATGTATGGGGACTACATCTAGAGGCCTTATTCACTAGGCCACCAGAGAGCACCATAAAGGCCAAACTTTTAACTACCATGCTAGGGACATTCTCTGGAAAGGAAGGTCTTAGAATGACACGTGGTCTGCTTTTATTAAATATACGTGTTTAAAAGCACAGACTACAAAATCCAGCTGCCAAATTCAAGCATTTTGCTAGCTATATGATGTGGGGCAACTTAACTGTTCTGTAAATGTTCCTAATCTGAGAAATGGGAATATTATTCGAAATCCCACTCTCAAAGTGGTGTTGGTGAGATTAGATGAGCTGGTATATAAAGAGTGAGAATAGCGCCTGGTTTGATATGGTCAGCATTGAATAAGCTGGGAGTATTTTTGCTGGTGTTAAATATGTCAACATTGATTTTCTTAAGCTTTACCCATGAACTTTTCTGCAGCCTTGATGTGCCCCTCAGTTTACCCTGTCAGGAGATGTGTCTGCTACGCCAGAGTCCTGTGATCAAGTAACCCTTCACTAGCAATCTGAAAGAAAATGTCAATGTCTCTTTTTCTTACATATAGATACATATGTATGTATATATATACATACACATATGTAGTAATTATAATACATAATATATAAAATAAGATAGACAATATAACAATAATATGGTGCTCCTAGGGAAGAACAAAAAGATGCTTGGGTTTAAGAAAGTGTTGACTCCAACTTAGCACACTTTCCAAATCAAAGTGCAAAATTTAAAATTCTCTAAAATTAGCTCAGAAATTAAAAACATAGAAGTGTGCTATCGACATCATTAAATACAAAATCAAAGTCTTACAACTTACAAATTGGAGCCTTCAATGACTTGTAAACGTGTTGCGTGCGGGTGTACAGAGCCAATTGCAATACCTGCCTACGTTCCCTGGACCTCGCTGTGTCTAACTGTGATGTTAATGGCTCCTTTGAAGAGGTTAAAAGCATATTGAGAGCAGCAATCGATGCAACTGTATTTATATGTTGTAATTTTCTCAAATATTAAGATACACCTTAATCAGAAATGCATTCACCAGATTACAAGATAAAGGACCCTGGCCACATAATAAATTGCTTATTGTCTATGATTTGAACCCATCGACAATTTTTTTTCAAGCAGAACACAGAGAGATTAACTTCGAATTCTAATGTTGAACTCTGATAAAGAAAAATGTATTTATTCAAGTCTTTATAGCAATCTGAGCAAAATTTTCAGAAATTCTTAGCCTAAATCACTGTTTATTTTCATTGGCTACATTTCGATTTCCATGTTTTTTGTTTTGTTCTGGTTTGTTGGTTTTTTTTTTTTTTTTTTGTAGGGTTTTTTTTGTTTTGTTTTGTTTTTGGCCACATGGAAGTCATGACCGGTTTCCCTGGGAAGTCGACAGAAGTTTGGCAAGTGGATAAGCTCTGCGGGACAGAGAGCAAAAGGAGAGTGGAGCTCAGAAGGCAATTGTAAAATTCTGGACACCTTTCACAACACAAGCCCCAAACAGGACTCAGGGAAAGATGAAATTTGGCAGAATTTTGAATCAGAAGTTGGCCATTTGGCTAGTCTTTGACCTTTGCTGTTGAAGTAAACAGGAATCCATACAAAAAAACTGGCCTCATCCAAGAGAATAAGAACCAGCCCATCACTGACCACCAGTGGCCCAGTGACACCAGATTCCTTTAAGGGGTCCACCGGCTTTTATATAGCTTCAGGCATGTCCACGAGGAACAATCTGACACGGGAACTGAGGGAAAATGAAGCACGATGTCGATTTTCTTTGTTTTGATCATACTGTTCTTGTTCTTTATCAAAATGCCTTTCTCCCTATTTCAGCTCAGTGGTTTGAACATTTACATCAAGTAGACACATATTACTGTATATCAACCATGAAATATATTTGAAAATAAATGTTTTAATTAAAATTGACATTTCTGAGCCTACTGCTGAGGGCAACTGCTTTTTCTCTAAAATTACTTTGTCTATCTCCCTTGGAGCTCAACATAAGAGGAACTTCTGCCTCACTTTAATATTCATTTAATATCCAAAGAACAGCATTATTGTATATACACACATTTTCTTCTTTGAGCTGTTACACCAGCTCTGAAAGACTATAAAGGATTTTGCTCTCTATAACACATTTCAGTGTTTTGTCTATTTTCCCAAAGGTATGCATTTAACAAGATGACTGTCCAAGATGGGTGGAATAGGAGCCCGCTCTACAGGAACAGACATTGGCATTGGCGCCTACTCTTACTCTTATTCCTCCCCTTGCCTGAACAGGCACTGCTGAGGAAGTGTGGAGTCAGAGGCAGCTGTGTGTCATCGACATAGTTCCAGATGTTTGGGGAACAACCATAGCTAATGTGGATCGAGCACTTACTATGTGATAGATATATTACTTATCAATACATCCAACAATATTCCGGTCCCCATGGGGCTTACATTCAAGTGGGAGGAAGCAGAAAATATACTAAACAAATCACATAGCACATTTGCATGCATTATGGAGACATGTGAAACATAGAAGGAGAAAAGAGACCCAGGAATGAGAGTGTTCACAATTCAGGAAAGAGTGGTGGCATGTGAATGACGACTCAAAGGAGAAAAGCAAGACATGCTGAGTTCTAGAGAAAACTGTCCCACCCAAGAGGAAAGTTAATGCAAAGGCGTTGAGGCAGGCATGTGACTGGTGAGTCTGAGGAGACTGGGATGGCAGGAGAATCGAGAGCAGAGTGAAGAGAGAAGGTCAGGGAAGGAACACATGGGAGCCACGGAAAGGACTTTGGCTTTACTTAGAATCACTGGAGGGTTTGCATTAGCAGGCTGATGTGATATGACCACCGCCCCCGCCTCTTTTTTAAGGATAACTCTGGGTGCTGTGTTAAGAAAAGATCGTAGTCCTTTCTAAATACATGTATTATCATCTTACAACAACCCCCTAAAAGACTATTATGAAACTCTTCATTTCATAGATGAGTAGCTAAAGTTGAATGACTTGCCCAAGGTTACACCTGGAAAGCAGGATAGATAGGTTTTCAAACCCAAGCTGCCTGGCCAACAATCCTGGCTCTTACCTGCTATGCTCTCCTGCCTCTCCACAAAAACAACCATGTTCTACATGCCGCCACAGAAGGAATTAATTTTTTAACTGGGCAGTCAGACAAATACATATACAGACATAATTTTGTGACTGGAGTGTATTAAATATGCCATCAACTCCCTTACATCAGTAACCACCTAAAAGCCAAAGACTTAAGTCTCTTCCTCTAACCTAGATCTGTAATAAATTCAACCATCAAATTCATTTCAGCGAGTTTAACGTGCTTGATGTTTTATAGCCTGTGATGTGCCAGGATCTAGAGCAGATGCGCCATCTTTGCCTGTCAGGCATTCATATTCCAGATCACAGGGGACTGGACATAGAGCACAGTTCGGTATTTGTCCCCTGAGTCTCTCCACCTGGATGTCTTGGAGATACTTCACAGCGACGGGCCCCGAATCAAAGACTCTTCCTTCCCTGATCCTTCCTCTTGTGTTTCATATGTCGGATAATGATCCTACCAGATTCCGAGTTCTTGGATTCCTCCTTGAATTCTCCTCTTCTCTCGATCCTCACCTCCTCCTGGTCAGGATTCTTCTCAGTTCTCCTCTTAAGAGATTTTAAGGGTGACCTTCTTCCTTTCATCCCATCTCCCGCCTCTTGTAGATCATCCCCAGTTTTAATCAGAGGCTTTCTGTAAGGTCCAGGTGGGAAATATTGTGGGTTTTGCTGGTTATATACAGTCTCTTTTGAATGGTCTTTTTTTGCTTTGCTGGATTTGGCTACTAGGTTATAGCAACTGCCCCAACAAATCTATTAACTTCCAACGTGTTACCCTAGCCTGTCCTTCCATACTCACCGACCTCTCCTGCCTGTCTCTCTATAGCAGACTTTGAAAAAACAAAACAAAAAGAAATGAAGGTGAGTAGGCAGGCAGGCAGGGAGAGAGAGGAGGAAGAAGCATTTTATTTTATTATATTTGTTTTTAGTTGCTCACCAAGTTGTTTTCCTCCCAGACCCAGGAATCGAACCCAGGTGTATGTGCCCTAATCCTTCAGAGGTGATTGGTCTAACCTCTAGCCTACCGGGCATGCCCATATTGTAGACATTTTAAAGCCCCAAGCTTTCAGTTCTTTCCTTTTATTTAAATTCTTATAAAAGAAACTGGAATTACTCTCCTTTAAAATTGCAATATGCCCTGATTATCTGAAGAATAAAATATTAAACTCCTTATATACAACAAATCCAGGTATCTGCAATATCTTCCATTACTCCATCCTCCCTCAGGAGGGAGCCACAAAAAACTTTCTGCAAATACCATGTGGCTTCCTGAAGCCTTCCTATCTTTGTACTGGCTGTTCCTTCCGCCTAGAATCCTTCCTTCCTTCCTTCTTTCACCTTTTTTAACATTCTCGACTGGTTTGCCCTTCATGGTATCTTGATTCACATCTTCCCCTCCGGGTCCATTTAAAAGATCATCTCATCTATGCCGTATTCTGGATCCCTTCTTTCCCTGTATCAGGTCTAGTGGGAAGCTTCACTTCCACGGTGGGTATGCATTCCCCTCCCCGAAGGTATTGGTCTCCAGCACTAGCAAAGTTGCTGGGTTCTAATTTACCTCGGCCACTGACCAGCTGTGGGCGCTCAACTGCACTCTTCCCTGGGTCCTTATTGGGAAAATAGAGACTGTGATGATTAAACAGTTAATTCCTGTTACATCCTTAAGGCTCTGACACACCCTCATGATTTAAAGGTTAGTTCGATTATCTCCGCTAAAGCATTGATTATGATATCTGATAAATATTTGCTTAAGAATCTGTCCCCTGCCCACCCCCAAAACACACACACATACTAGATTAAGTTGCCTGAGGACAGAATCTGGTTTTCTGCCTCTTTTCTCAAGGTCTAGAACATAATTTATGTTGATTCGATGCTAAATAAATGAATGACCCCAGATATGATTATTCACAAACTTTTCTTGAAAATATGAGGTATTTTCTGCCTGCTGTGGGAGTGGCACTGGGGAGGAAGTGGGCGTGGCACTGGGGAGGAAGTGGGCGTGGCACTGGGGAGGAAGTGGGCATGGCACTGGGGAGGAAGGTTGTTCTTCCTACCCGGCAGAAAAGCAGTGTGTGAGACCCAGAGCGCTCCAATAGGCGGCCTGAGGGCACAATCCTTCTCCATCATTTAGGTAAGCTATACCTTAATCTCTCTGTGCTTCGTTTCTCTGTCTTCAAAGTGGGAACGATAAGAGTGCTAAACTTATTGGAGTTTTTTGAGAAGGAAATCACTTAGATATTTAAAGCACTTAACTCAGTGTGTACTCAGCACACACTGTACAGTCAGTGAATGTCAGTCATAATTATGACTATCAATACCATTTTCCTCTTAGGGTTTAGGGCTATGTTAAAACAATGCTGTGCTTTAAACCCTGTATAAATTCCCATCGAGGTATGTCTACACTTCTTTCTTTCTTTCTTTTTTCTTCCTTCCTTCCTTCCTTCCTTCCTTCCTTCCTTCCTTCCTTCCTCTCTCTCTCTCTCTCTCTCTCTCTCTCTCTCTCTCTCTCTCTCTCTCTCTCTCTCTCCTTTCCCTTCCTTCCTTCCTTCTTTCTTCCTTTCTTTCTCAGGAAAGATGCCGGCAGGAATGAAGGCAAGCAGGCGGGCAGGCAGGAAGTAGGAGGAAGAAGAAGCATTTTATTTATTTTTTATTTAGCTGTACATTTGGGCTGGTCTCCCTGGTCCAGAATGTGAACCCCTGTTTTGGGGATGTAGGTGGACTGCCCTTCATCAGTTGACCAAACCACTACTCCACCAGGCATGCCTATGTTTCTTTTTTTCAGGTCTCAGAAGATACCAGGGCCTGCCCAGGTACAGGTGAAGTGAAGATATTAGGGAGGCCAGCATTTTCTTGCCAGGTGTAAGAAAGGAATATTTTAGGTATTTTAGGTTTGAAGGAATAGAGACCTCCAACTAAAGACTGAGGGAGTTACTATGGAACATCATAAATTCAGAAGTAAGTGGTGCTACAGCTGGTTAAAGCATCAACTCAATAGTGTTATCAAGGACAAGCTTTTCATTTTTCTGTTCTGCCATCTTCAGTGTGTCTGCTTGACTTTAGGGCAGAACTTCCATGGTTACCCGATGACTTGTAGTAACCACTGTCTGAGACATATTCAGACACAACAGCGTTCACTAGGTGAAAAGGCATGTCTTTTCTCAAATGCTATTTTGAGAAGGAAAAATATCTTTTGCAGATGACTCAAGTAGACTTCCCTTCAGGTCTTAATGGTCAGATTTGGGTCACAAGATTACCCCTACAGAGTGTCAGTGGGACTGTCATAATTGATGTGCATTAAATAAGATTCATGCTAAAATTAAGAATGAGGTAAATTCTGGAACAAGATTGGGGTTCTTTATTTTTTATTTATTTATTATTTTATTTTAGAGTAAGAAAGAGCAGGCTTTATTGGTGAATTCTACCAAATATTTAATACAAAATTGACATCAATTCTCAAATTCTTTCCAAATATAGAAAAGGAACACTTCCTAATTTATTCCATGAAGTCATCAGTACTGATACTGAAGCCAAGCAAAGACATCATAAGAAAATACAGGCTTTTGTGAATATAAATGGAAAAGTCCTCAACAAAATACTAGCAAATCGAATACAGCAGATATTAAATGATAAACTGTGGCACACCCTGATAGAGTAGGAGCTGGGCACATGCCACATACAAGGACTGGTGTTCTTTAAGCAGAAGAAAGGGATCATAGCTGTTGGATAGGAAACCAGCAGGATCTGGTGTTTCTATATTTCAGCACCACTGTCAGAGGGCTATTCTGGAAGAAATAGAGCAGAAAACTATCTCATGCAAACCAACTGAAGTATTTCGACAAGGCTGTGATCTGGTTTTTTTTTTAGGCACTTTTCATTTTTAAGAATGAATATATCTGAGAGTCTGTTTTTAAAAATCTGAACTGTGCAGGCAGTGGAATATAATTCTAGGTTATAACAGGTATATAGTTGGTACAGAGCTTTGCCTGAGGAAAGTCTCCATTTCAAAGGGCTATTTTCGTGTCCGTGAAAATGAGTTAACCTAATTGAAAGAATTCATATCTAGAGGTGTTTATCTGATCATAAAACAAATAAAATGACGATCCTAAAAAGAAGTGTACTCTGACTATCTACCAGACTCAAACACTTGCCTAAATTTGATCTGTCACTGTCTGCACTTCACCTAAAACTAGATAAGAGCCTTCAATGAGCCTCAGATTTCTGAGGGGGCACCAAAACTAGCTACTGTTATTTAGAAAACTGGAATTTAAATGGCGTTGATGGCTAAATGTCAGAAATACATCATATACTCAACATTGTTACTGGGTAAACTTGACTAGCACTAAGAAATATGGGAAATTCATAATGAATTCACACTCCATAATAAAATATTATATTAGTATCTTTTGACTAACTCAAGTGTTATATTTACATATGTCTAGAAAAAAAGATAACTATAAAACATCCACTCCAGGGCATTCCCTGGTGACCTAGTGGCCTAGTACACCTGGGAGCGGTGCCACATATATCTCCAAGGTCTGGGGATTAAGACTCGGGCCCATGGGAAACAACCAATGTGAACAACTAAATAAAAATAAATGGTTCTTCTGCTTCTCTCTTCCTGCATGCCTACTCACCTGCCTTCTTGCCTGCACCTTTCTTTCCTTTAAAAAAAAAATCCACTCTAGATAAATTTAAGGTGGAACTTTTGTTATACAAATTGCCTATGATTTAAAGGCAGAGATTCTCTATACTTTTGAAGTGAAAGAGTCATTAAGATCATTCACTGAAATTTTGCCATTTTAGAAGTGAGGAAAGTAATTCACAAAATGATGGATGGGCCCAAATACTCAGAATTTAGAAACTGCAAAATTGAGATTAAGATCCATGTCTCTTGCAATAGGCCAAAGGCAGACATAAATTTCTGCTTCTCCTATTTTTGAGAGATGGCATTGAATCTGACCTAAATTTAGTGACCTGTTTAACCAATAGGATTGTGACTAAAGTCACAGCACATCCCTGGATCTAACAAGATTGGGCCAGAATAAGCTTTGTAACTTCTGCCTAGAACTTCTTGGGATATTCGCTCCAGGGGCAGCCAGTAGTAAGAGACCTGACACCCCTAACATGTCAGATCTTGAAAAAGCCCAAGTTAGCCAGTGGAGAAGAGACTGAAGAGTTTATGGTCAGACCATCCAGTGACCCTGCGCGCCCAGTAGAGGACTGAAGGAGCCTTCCAGGTGACTGTAGTGCCAGCTACAACCACACTACAGCTACAGAAGAGACTTCAGGCAGAACCATCCAGCTCAGCCCAGTCAATCCACAGAAACATGGGAGGTAATAATCAAATTTGTTGTAAGTCACTAAATTTTGGGGTGGTTTGCTATGCAGTGATAGATAGCTAGGACATTCTCTGACTCAACATCTTTACCTATAGCATTAATAAAATGAACAGAATATATTCAAATTCTAGACAGAGCAAAGTTTCTTTAGGCTATTGAGGAGTTACCTCCTTGGCTTGGCTGTATATTCTGTAAAACAGCACCTGAAGCCTCTCAGAATATAATCCTCAAACACTTGAACTTGAACACAGGGGTGAAGAACTATTGGAAATATGGTAGTGGATGTGGTGCGTCATATATCTGATGAAGAGCGAACCTGCACATTTAAACATACATTATCTTGTAAATCCAAGTGACCTCAAAAGTGATCTTAAAATGGAAAATAAAATGCTTGAATAGTCAACATGGTAATTTATTATTCATGTGATAAGGCAGCTGAGGAATTGAGGAAGGGTCAGATGATCCAGGACAAGATACTTCTGGATTCTACAGTATTTACACCAATATTCATAGATCACTGTGAATACAACTTGAAAGAAAGTGTTCTTCTACAATAGTTTTAAAGGCCCTCTCAGGGATACCGAGGAGCAAATATTGGTATTTTCAATCTCACAATTGCACAGCTGCTGTCATTTTTAGACTTTATTGGTCAATGTTCGGTTTTACTCCACAAAATTCTCTTGGGAAGAAACTAGATTCTTGCTAGTCTGGAATCAATTATTTCCTAGCACTAAGTAATCAGGTCATTGATTCTAGCACAGCTGCTGTCCATGGTTAGTTTCTACAAAAATCTCAAAGGTTTAGAATTTTATAGAGGGAAACCGATATTGTCCCCTGTGAATCTATTGCATCCATTGACTTATACCTTTAATCGTGAAGACATTATGCTAAGTAAAATAAATCAGGCACAGAAGAACAAATATTGCATAATTCTAGTTATCTGAGGAACTTAGAAGAATCAAATTCGTAGAGACAGAAAGCAGAATGGTGGTTACCAGGAGTCAGGGGGATGTGGGCGGGTTGAGGAGAAGATACCACTTCATGGGTGCGGACTTTTAGTGTGTGCTGGCTGAAGGTGTTCTGGAGATGAGTGGTGGTGCTGCTGCATGACACTGCAAAAGCACGAAATACCACTGAATCAAATACCTAAAAATAGTTAAAATGGTAAATTTTGCGTAAAGTACATTTTACCACAATAAAAAAAAAAAAAAAACTTTAAGAAAAAATATAAATCAAAATAAGGAGAACTCGGCACTTTATTAACAAGCTTTCCAGCAGGAGACAGGTAGCACAGGCCAACCAGGACAGTCTGAGGAGTGTTGCAATGGTCTGAACAGAGCACATGGGAATTGTAGGAGGAGAGGAGAGCCCCATGGCTGGGGTGGAAAGAGCAGAGAAGCAGAAACCAAAGAGTGACAAGGCTGTGTAGGGGGACTTCTAGAAGAGAGGACAGGCAGCATGAAGCAAAGCTGTAGGAAGGGTACATATATAATGGCCCTGACCTCACGCTCAGTCTTCATCCAGCCTCCTACTAGTATTCCCCACCAGCCAGATCCAGAAACCAAAGAGCAGGAAATGTGCTGCTGCAGTCCGTCCTGATCACCCTCCAGGGGAGACAGCAGGGAGGACGCATGGGACTGGCCAAGAAGGGCAAAGGAGAGACAGCCCTGGCAGTGCTCCATCTAATGAGATGGCCTCAAAGCAGGTGGGTTACCCATCAGCCACAGAAAAGAGTACCAATGCTTATGCTCTTTGGGGGCCCCACAGCAGAGTAACAACTAGACCAAATCATCTACTTTGTGAAAACAGGGAAACAAAAGGAGATATGTATGTACATGGATATTCTTTCTCATCAGACACAGGTTACTCTTGGGGGTTGAAGGTGAGATCCCATAGCAGTTTCCTGTGAACTTGTGTCATTGTTACATCCCTTCCCCCAGAGCTGATACCCTAATTCTTCTGGATTAAAACCTAATAGACCAGAGCAAGAAGGAGGGAGGCGGAAAAATAGCTGTAAGTCCTGTATTCTGCTTAAAGCCAACCTGGCAAACTCTGGTTAAGAACTTACCTCTTTCTTTTTCATCCCCTTCAAAGACAGACTTTTCCTTCAGACTCAACGAAATGAAAATGTAAGACTGCGTAGCAATGAACCCATATGTGTTTGATTCTGCTGAAGCTTGGTTCCTTTTTGCTAAGGTGTTTTCAATAATTTTGATTTAGCAAAGAGGTAGTCTGAGAAATCTTCTTTATTCTTTACACTTAAAGGTTGAAAAGCATTAGTAAACTACCACATGAGTGGACACACTCATGTCATGATTTGAGGGTCATTTCTGCCTGCTTTTCGCCCTCTCCTGCCTACCTCAACTCAGCTGTCCCTCCTCAACTTAAAATATCATTCTATTAAAGTCAGTCCTCCAGGATAGCCCACTATAGCCGGGTCACGGTCTCTGGAAGATGACTGCTGCTATCACATATGCTACCTGGCAGGCGAAGAAGGGCCCTTGATGAGGAGGCAGGGGAAGGACAGCCATTTTCTGTAGGCCTCTTTCATTAGCGCATTAGCATGAATGAGCTTATCAGATTAGCTAATTGTCACCTGGACACTTTGGACAGTGCAGAGATTCTGGTGAGACACAGTTCCACAAAAAGCAGGGAGGAAAGCACAGTGATGACAAGTCCCAGAAAAAGTGTAGAGCATTCTGAAAGAAGAGCTCCCAGTGAAGAAGGGCAAACAAGATGCTGTAGAGGACAGCAGAGGGAGGAGAGAGACTCTGAGAGAAGGTGCTGAAGATGAATTTCACCACTTACAAGGTCTGCGTGGGAGCCTCTATTCCTGTTGGAGGAATGTCAGACATACAAAGCAGCTCAGGAGCAAGCAGATAATTTGACTTCTGTTTCTTGGAGTAGACATGTTCTAGAAAGATGGAAAACTAGATAACCTGAAATTACTTTCTCTACAAATACTTAGAAAAGCTATCTAAAATACACAATATTTTTAAGTACATAGATATGCAGCTAAGAAAAGAAGGAAGCATACAGGCTTTTGGAACACAGAGGCTTGACTTTTAACACTCAGAGGAGCAGAAGACAAGACGTCGGGCTAACATGAGGTAAGGAGTTGAAACTGAGACTCTGACATAAAACCAGAGCTCTGGCCCTCAGTGAAAAGAAGGTTGTGGGGTGGGGTAAGGTAGGTGGAGGATCTACCCAGTGACACTAAAAGATGACAAGAAAATGTATCTGAATTTTCCTCAGCTGTAAGTGGGGAAATAACCTCTGTAATTCACAAGTTCAGGGAACACAAAAATGTAGAAATCAAATTAAAAGTGCACCATGGTGGCTCAGATGCTAAATCAGTAGCTGTGGCATAGTCCAAATAAAGCCCAAAGACCCAGGTTCATGACCCAGGATTGGGAGGAATTACCAAAATGAACAACTAACTCAATAAAAAATGCTCCTTCTGCCTCTCTTTCCTGCCTGCCTGCCTACTTGCCTTTATGTCTGCCTGCTTGTTTCCTCTTTAAAAAAAAAATAATACAAAGAAAGAAAATGTGGTTCTACTTAGAAATACAGAATTTTGCTGGGCACATTGCTACCCCCAAATGAACCTGCAGTTAAAAATTAAGAGGAAGGAATGCCCTGGTGGAGTTAGGTCAGCTGGAGGAGTCAGGTCAACTCCCTCCAAACGAGTGTAGTTCACATACATTCCAAGGATCCAGGCTCTTATTCCAGGTTTGAGGGGAGCAACCAAAATGAACAAGTGAATAAAATCCTCCTTCTACATCTTTCAAAAAAAAATGTGGTTCTAGGTCAACAGTATCTAGTCTTTGAAATTATTTTCAATGACCCACTCAGGTACTGGACAAAAGTATGTGTCAGGGGGCTTGAGAGTTGGGACAGACATCATGCCTGGCCCCAGGATTCCAAGTCTCACTGGAGAGAAACTCAAGTCAAAGCACATTATAAATAATTCTATATTATCAAGTCAAACAGACATGATAGTCAAACAAAAACAAAAAACTGACAATTTAGCTGACCCTCAATAAATTCATATAATAGAATTGGTAGTAATATAAATATATTTTAAATTATACAAGAAGGAATTAAAATCACAAAGATAGGCACAATGAAAAAGTATAGGTGGAGCGGATTTATAAAAGCTTATAGAAATGAAATTTTTGCTTATTAAAAGCAAAGTCAATGAATTTGTTAAGTAGTAGGTGGGATCCAGTGAAGTGAGGGTCAGTGTGCTAGAAAATAAATCTGAGTATACCGTGGTGGAGCATTGATTAGGTCAACAGCTTCCAAAGAACTCAAGCCACATACCCCTGGGTTTGAATCCAGGTCTAGAGGGAAACAACCAGTGTGAACAGCTAAATGGTTGCCTGCCTATTCACCTTCATTATTGCCTGCACCTTTCCTTTTAAAATATAAAATAAAATAAATAAATTTGAGCGGACTCTGAGAATGAAGCACAGATAGAAAAATACTAGGAACTGTTTCCCGTCTTCTAATAATTAGTAATTCTAGAAAGATAGACAAAAATTAATGAAGAAGATAAAATATTTGAACAGAAAGTGATTGAAGATTTTAAAATTAATTCAAGGACCCCAATAAGTCCAATGTAGGATAAATAAATATGAATCTATATCTGGCCATATTGTAATAAAAATGCATAGCACCGAGAGAGAAAAAGAGAGAGAGAGATCCTAAAATCCTTTTGCATAGAAAAACAGATTACTTCAAAAAATGCTAGTTAACACTACTGCTACCAAATATTATAACAAAATACACAACAATAATGAGAGATCAGAAGAAAATGAAATAACATCTTTACTATACTAAGGTAAGAAAACTATCAACCTAGAATTCCACATACAGCAAGACTTCAGAAGACAAGGAGAATAATCTGCAAAAACCTAAGATGCAATAAACAAAGAGGAGTTAGCAACTTGCTAACTAGAAAGTAAATAAACACCAACATGAAACATGCAGACACACACGAACACAAATACAACAACAATAACGAAAACACTGAAGTAGGTGATAATAATTAAAAGCGCTTTAAAATCCACATATTGTTCAAGATAAAGCAGAGATATTAATCAACTTTAGACTTAAAAAATTTTCAGATAATTGTGGTCACAAGTCTTCACGATGGTCCCCAGTAAGCCTTACCTCCTTTAACTCATGCTTTTGTGTAGTCCCTTCCCTGTTGGTTTGAATGGCTAATAAATATGGTGAAAGACATGGTATGTGACTTCTGAGACTAGATCATAGAAGATGTACCAGTTTCTGGCATTCCCTTATGACTCAGGCAGCTGAGATGCTAGTGTGCAGACCAATTACAGCCTGAGTACCCAAGTTCAAGACCTGGGGCTGGGGTAAAAAAACAGAACATGAGCAACTAAATAAAGGTGTTTCTTCCTCCTCTTTGTTTTCTTAAATGATTCTTCCTCTTCTCTCTTCCGTCTGTCCTCTCTTAAAAAAATTAAAAATAATGAAAGACCTATCAGTTTCTATCTTATTCTCCCTGGGACCACTCACTCTGAGGAAAGCTAGTCACTGTGTTGTAAGGACACTCTCAAGTCCTAGAGAGTGATCTGTGTGGCAAGAAACTGAGAGCTCCCAGTAACAGCCAACACCAACTTGCCAGCCACACAGTCATTTTATAAGCAGATACGCCAGCCCCAGTCAAGCCTTCAGATGACTGCAGACCCAGTTAAATTTTGACTGTGTCATGAGAGACCCCAAACCAGGACCACCCAGTTCATTCCCAAATTCCTCACCCATCTAAGCTATGTGAAAAAATACAAGTTCACTGTTGTTTTAACTTGGTTAGTTTTGGGAATAGTTTGTTATATAGCAAGAGAAGTAATACAATAACTATGAGAAGAATCAACTTTAATTAATATCCAAATCATAACAGGAAGAAAAGAAAAAAATTAATCACTAAAGCCCAATAGAAAACTCGAAAGGAAAGGGAACATGTAAAGAAATATTGTCGTGAAAGCAAATAGAAAATAATATGGTACAAAAAAAAAAAATGTAGTAGGCCAAACTTGTCACTTAGAAAATACTCCTAGATTAGATTTAAAAAGTAATCTAGCCGTATGTTATGTTTTAAACTTGACAGACATAAAAATTAAAAGTAGAAGATAAGGAAGATATCAAATAATAACTAAAAGAAAG
This sequence comes from Solenodon paradoxus, assembly GCA_004363575.1. Classification (NCBI taxonomy): domain Eukaryota; kingdom Metazoa; phylum Chordata; class Mammalia; order Eulipotyphla; family Solenodontidae; genus Solenodon; species Solenodon paradoxus. Next base: position 190,876 of record RJWH01000377.1, read on the forward strand.
CTGGTATATATAAATTAGCAGCATATAAGCAACAAGGAATAAAGGAGGTCACCAACAGACAAGGGGAAAAAATTATCAGAAAGATATAAAAATTATAAACTATCTAGTAATGTAGCCTCTAGATAAAGCAAAATTTGACAGAATAGCATGAATTTGATTAATACATAGTCACAGAAGGAGATTTAAATATTCACCTTTCTATAATTATCAAGCAAGCTAAAATTTTAGGAAGATAATTTATGATTTCAATGCCACCATTGACAAATCTGCTGTAAGAAGCATAGAGAATTTTGCACTCACAATGAGAGAATAAGTTATCATCTTAAGCCCATACAGAACATTTTCACAAACTGACTAATTATTAGGCTACAAAACAAACATCAAAATATCAACATCTGACAGATCATGTTCTCTGACTCAACTGCAATAACATTTTAAAAAATAACAAAATTTCCCTAAAATTTTTCAATATAAATACACATTTTGTAGTCTCTCCTGAATTAAGAGGAAACCACAATGAAGTTAGGATGTATTTAGAAGTGAACCATAATAAATAAAACTTGTATAATGCAAGTAAGACATCTTTAATAAGTGTAAGGACAAAAATTAAGAAATGTACCATAGTGAAAATAGCAAGGGATCAAGAAAAATAAAAGTTATCTTTAATAAGACATACCAGACAAACATGTCTTTTAAGAAAAAGAAGTAATAAACAAACAATAGTCTCATAATAAATAGAACACAGTACAGATAAATGAGATTTTATAAATCATGAGCTAATATTGTGAATAACTTCATGCCAATATATTTGAAAACACAGATAAAATGGAAATTATATTTTGAAAACAAAACCTATCAAAGTTGATGCTAGAAAAAACAGAAAACAGAGTACCATAATATTTTTAAAAAGTGGAATCAGTTGAGAAAATTCTATCCATAAAACAAGCAAACAAAAATATCGGCCTCAGACACCAACAAATTCTATCAAATTTTCTAAATGCAAATAAGCTATTTTACACAAACTGATCTAAAAAAGAGAAAAAGAGGAGACACTTCCCAATTTATTATTTTTTTTAAGGATAAGGGTAGGCACAAATAAAGGCGAGCAGAGGTAGGTAGGTAGGAGGAGAGAGGAGGAAGAGGAATTTTTATTTTTAATTTTATTGTAGTTGTATATCTTGGTTGTCTCCCCCCTGACACGAACCAGGGTCCTTGTGATACACGAACTGTCACAGGAAAAGGTGGCTGCTCTAACCACTACTCCACCAGAGCACGCCCCCAATTTTTGTTTTGAAGCTAGTATATTCTCTTCACTTTTGATGCCATGAGCAGACAAGGGCAGCATGATAAAAAATAAAAGTATAAATTTAAGGAGAAAAAACATATAATTATCTCACTAGTTATACCAAAAGCATTTAATAAAATTCAATACTTCATCACTTAAAGACAAAACAAAATCAGCAAAACAAAAAACTCTTTAGCAAACTAGGAAGATCAGTAAACTGCCTTAACTTCATGAACCTCAGCAACCAACACATTCACAGTGGAGCATTCTGAGCCTTCCCTTTCAAATCAGGGAGATGGCAAGGATGCTCACCGTCACCATTCCATCCAGCCTGGGGCTGACAACTCTATGGCAGGACAAGGGGAAGAAAATGAAAGGCAAAAGAATTGGAAAGAAATGAAACTCATTTTCAAAGACAGTAAGATTGATTTGAAAATAACAAGACAAATAGAAAGTTTCAAAAGTTTGTTAAATAGAAGATCAATATACTCAGATTCATTGCATTCCTAGACAACAAGAACAATCAGAAAATGTCACTTTCTAAGTTTTCCGCTTATAATAGCCTCATTAACTATAAGAATGCAGGGAAAATAGGCAAAAAAAACCTTATTGAAACACTACTAAACTTTATAAAGTAGCATAACAGAATTAAAGTGAGGAGGCACACCCTTTTGGAACAGCCACCGGATTGCAAATCCTGGCTCAGGGGAAGTAACCAATATAAACAAGGAAATAAAAAATAAAAATAAATTTGCTTCTTCTTCCCATCTCTTCCTGTCTTCCTGCCTGCCTGCTTGCCTTCATTCCCATCTGTACCTTTCCTTTAAAAAAAAACAAATAAATGAAGACAAGTATATTGTTAATAGAGGAAAAGACTCAATACAGTAAAGATTGCTATATAGTGTAGATAGGTGGATAGGTAAGGCAGGTAGGTAGACAGATCAGGTTGTAGATAGGTAGGAAAGAAGTTAGGTAGGTAGGTAAGCAGGATGGAAGAAAGGTTGGTGGGAAGGTATGTAGATGGGTAACAGGGGAAGACGGACTGATAGATAAGTTGATAGACAGGAAAGATAGGTGGAAGTAATTGGAGGGAGGGAAAAAAGGATGGAGGAAGGAAGAGAAGAAGGAAGAAAGGAGAAAAGGATATTTTTGCTATAAGGACTCAATACAGTAAAATCTCTTCAAATTAATTCAAAAATTACATGGAATATTATTCAAAATCTTGACATAATTTTTGAAAGACAGCCCTTATTATATGACAGCATGAAGAGCTATTATACTTGTAATGAAAATATAAATTGCCATTATATCAAGATCTAGAAAACTGAAGATACCCCTATCTGACAACCAGTAGTTGTACTTCTAGGGATTCACTTTTAAAATGTTCTTGAATATTTGTACATGGAGAAACTCATTACTAAACCATTTGTATCCGAGAAAAATGTGCACAAATTCTAACTATACTTGTGTAGAGGGATAAATTCTTTTAATGAAATATTGTACAGCAATTAAAGTGAATGCATTAGGTTTATATGTATCAATATAAATAAATCTCAAAACATGATGCAAGTAAAAATAAGCAATTTCCAAAGGATATGTGTACAATATCCCTTTTTAAATTAAACACATATATTTAGAGAGATGTATCATTAGTTTATGTATCTACATATGTATTATAAATACATCCATGAGAAAGACAGACGTAATTTCATGTTTGGCCCTGGGATAGGAAGGAAAGAAAATAAGGGGAGATGGGTCTTTAGCATATCTGTTTATTGTATTTCTTTAAAAAATAGAAAATTATTTCAAAAATAGAAATCCAAATCAAGTAATGATAATATGAATATGTTTAATATTGATACATAGATATACATTTGATAGATTGTTTTCTGCTCTTTTGGAGATGTATCAAATGTGTCATTAGTAATAATTTTAAAGAGGAATTCAAGTAATGATAATATGAATATGTTTAATATTGATACATAGATATACATTTGATAGATTGTTTTCTGCTCTTTTGGAGATGTATCAAATGTGTCATTAGTAATAATTTTAAAGAGGAATTCAGAGATGTGAGAGTATGGCTGTTTTATCTTTCATTTTATTTGTTTTCTTAAACTCTACCTTTGTAAAAAGAAAAGTGTTGGAAAATATACAGACAACCCTTGACAATTTCTCAGGCCACGTCAATACTGCATATGGGCATTCTGAGTCAATCATTAAAAATCAGTTTCTAAAGCTGGATAAGCTGGTTGCCAAGTGAGAATTCACAAGACTGGGTTGTGGCACAATAGATGGGTCCTATCAGTCACTTTAGTCATCAGTGTAGCATCTCTTCCATTGATCTGAACATAGCTATCCATCCATTCATTACTGATGACAAATCATTGAGATCTATTACCCATAAATGTGTGAGCGTTCTGATTGCATCAATGGTTGCTTTCCCCCTTATTTATATATGTGGAATGAAAAAAACATGGGTAATGCATGCCTATGTGTCCCTTTTTGTACATACACATATCATCTTTTAACCCCATAAAATGTCTTGCATAGAGGAGACATCAAGGTGATTCTGGAGTTGGGGATATTCCGGAGGTTAAATTAAGCAGAGATTCTTTTACTTCTGAGTCATTGTTTTGCCTCCAAACAGAAGATGTCAGCAGTTGCCCAGTGACCTCCTTGAAATGTTTGTGGTCTTGTGTCAGTTCCAACAACGAGTTGTCCACATAATAGAAGGACTTTATTTGTTATATACACTCCTTTGATGTCTGTCAAGTTTTTTATGTTTTCTTTTCTTTTTATCAGGTTTCTCGCTGTTGATGTTGTCCCGTTATTGTCTTCCCAGATTGAAAGGACCAGGTCTACTTAACTAACTTGGCATGGCAACCAGCAGGGTCCTGATGAGTATGTGGGTGCTTCATAAACTTTATTGTGGTGCTGCTATTGAAGGCACTAAAATTGTGCTGACAGTAGTACCTTAAAATGATGACCCCATCTGTCCATTCACACCAGAATACGAAGCCTGATGTCTGTTGCCCAGGCACAGAGTTGCCAGAGTTAGCAAATTAAAAAAAAAATTAAAAATGGCACAAATACTTCTTCTTTTTTCAGTATGAGCATGCCCTCATTGCATGGGACATATTTATACCAAAAAAATGATTTGTTCTTTATTCGAACTTCAAATTTAACTGGGCACTCGGGTTTTGTTTTTTTTTTTTTTAATCTGGCAAGCCTCCCCAGATACTCTAAGTTCTTTAAAACATTGTGGCTAAAACATTCCCCAAATGGGAGAGTTGAGATTTTTTTTCTTAAAATCTATCAGTCATGTGACTAGAAAACAAAATAACTACAAATTTAAATCGACTTCACAGTTGTAGAGGTGTTTATCCCAGTGCATGAGACTCATGACTAAATGACTGTGAGCTCTCTTTGGACAAAATGAAGACCCTTGGATGCCAGATGGCCGTGCTGAGTCGCCCGGATTCCATTGTCCCTGCAGTGGCAGCCAGTGTCTTCTGGGAGCATTCGCTAAGTGGCAGAACTCGAACAGATCCGAGGGCATGCAGAGTAATGGATCCAGGCAGAGAAGTTCTTTTCCAAAAGAATTTTCCACTCCTCCCTCCACCTCTCTTTGCCACCTCTCGCTGCCTGAAGTACACAGGTGTAGTGTGTTCTCAGAGTAAGTTGTGCTCAGAGGAGTAGACAAACCTGCTAACACATTCATCGATTAGAGGTCAGAAGAAACTATGGAAGTCTCTTTGATGAAATCAATCCACAGACAGAAAAAAAAAGGAGTTTAATGCTAGTTAGTGATTCGTGGGTGGAGTACGTGGGAAGCTGTGAATGTCAGCCAATATAGGGCACGTAATAAGGCCACTTGGGGGAAAGTCCTTTTATAGTGGACTATCACAACTACTGACTTGGAGACTGTTCTTGTTCAGTCACTGGCTGCTTAAAATCACTAACAGGAATATCAAAGAATGGGACCTGGGACCCCCTTTGTGCCTTTCTGGAGTGTCTCCTGTCCCAGGTCTGCACTTCAAAACCCTTCCTGACATTGACTCGGTTGCTCTCCTGCTCTGGCCCTAGATTCTAGCCCAGCATCCGACAGTAGACACTCAAAGCTATTTATTAATCAAGAAATAACATTTCAGTCATCCACAAAATATTTTTAATTGATTTTTCACTTTAAGAATTAATCATTTAAGTATATAGATCAACCGTTGGGGACTACAGCCTTGTCATTTTTAAAATGTTTATTTTTTTCTATGTATGAACTATATTAACAGTTCTAATTTTTAACTAAATTGAAAAGCAACAAAAGTGCAAAGTAACACATGTATTTTTGCTTGTAAGTGTTTGGCTTATGCTATGTGTTCTAAAAGACTCGAATTCAAAGAGCAAAGTGGGAAAACCAGTGGTTTTGAAAAAAAAAATTTGTTATGTGTGCTCTAAAAAATGAATGACTAGGTATTTGAGTTTACGGTTGTTGCATGAATAAGTCCTAAAATCTACCTGACGTTACATCATTCAAAGTCTCACTTTTTAACACACAATCTCTCTCAAGATCATTAAAACAGACGTTAAGTGATTATTTTGGAAGTAGCACAAAGATAAACCACATTTGCTCATATGAGCCAGTTCGCTTCACTTTTTTCATTGGGAAAAAAACTCTTGAATAGGGATTCTTGACACTCTAGGTATGACTGGGTTAGCTGTATGTGGGTTCTTCAATATATACCTGCAAGAATGAAAGAAGCTGGGTGTGTCCCGGTAGAATAGTGGTTGGGTCCACCACCTCCAGATGAGCATAGTCCACGTACATGCCAAGGACTGGCGTTAGTGTCCTGGGTCTGGGGGCACCAAATAATGTGAATAGCTAAATAAAAATAAAATAAAAGATACGTCTTCCTCTCTGCCTGCCTGCTTGCCTTCATTCTATCTGTTTCTTTCCTTTAAAAAAAAAAAAAAAGGAAAGATGCACCACCAATGGCCTAGCAGTTTAGTAAACCAGAGTCATAGTTCATATATATCCCAAGGTTCCTGGTTCAAGACCTGGGGCCTGGGCAACAATCAAGATGAACAACCAAATAAAATAAAAAGTTATTTTCCTCCTCTCTCTTCCTTTCTGCCCATGTACCTTCACTCTTGCCTGTGTCTTTCCTTTAAAAATAAAAAAGAAGGTTGAAGGAAGAGAGGGAGGGAGGGAGGGAGAGAAGAAGGGAGGAAGGAAGGAAGGAAGGAAGGTGAATTGAATATGAATTATCCAATTATTCCTTCTCTAAAATCAATTTAACTCTTTATTCCCAACAAATAAAAAATATAGGCTGAGAGCCATACATTATGTTTAAGAAAAAAAAAGACTCCTGGCTTGCCCTGGTGGAGTAGCCATTAGGTCAATCGCCACTGAAGAACGCAGGCCGCATGTCCCAGGGTTTGAGTCCCAGGACTGGAGGGAAACAGCCAGTGTGAACAACTAAAATGGAAGTGAAATAAAGTGTTTCTTCCTCCTCTCTCTTGCTGCCTGTCTACCTGTCACCTTCATTCCTGCCTGCACCTTACCTAAAAAAAAAAGAAAAAGAATAAAGAAATGCCTGCTGAGTTATCTCAAACAAACAAACCAAAAAAGAGACTCCTGACTTTGTATTATACAGCTGTATATGAAGGAGCTTCCTCTGAGGGTTCTATGTCACACACACATCTGTGTTTGTCCTTAGTGAACACTCACAACTTCATGCCAACATTTCCAGCTAAAAACTGAAGCCCACGAGCCATGCATTGTGCTTGATGCCTGACTATTGCCACCATCTGATAATTGAATCGTTGTGAGGCAGAGATCACCACGGATCACAATAAAAAGAGATGCATGTCAGTTACATGCATTTTGTCCTGAGCAGAGTCACAGCTAAATTAAAATTCCATCTTGGTGAGTTGATGTCATAGTTAATTTTGTGCAGGAAAACTTCAGGCACATACTGATGCCTCCTCTTATTTGCTTCCTGGGGAGACCAACAACAATTAGAATTTCAGCCTCTTCTTTGCTTAATAACAAATACTCTCAATCTCTCTCTAGCCAGAAACAATCTGCCTGTTTATTCCTCTCTTTATGCCCTCTCCTCTTAAATTAACCTTGGTTGCATTTCCATTTCTGGATAGAACATCAAGATAACGTCATTGATCTTGATTATCCTACAAAACATATTATTGTTGAACCTTTTGTCCACATTTCCTAAAGCTTAGAAATATGAGTTCTATACAACCAATATTTGTGAGTCATAGAACCAGAGAGACTTAATAACTTAGAATTAAAAGGGAAAACTTCCACTGAACTAGCATTTAATTGATTCAACTTTTTAAAATCTAGAAATGAGACCTCTTTGTTGTATCACTAGTGTCCAATGGAAACTAAAAACTCTTAAGACAGAAGTTAATACATATTTCTGCTTCTGACAGACCCTAATTCTTATGTAGCCCGTGGAAAGGAAGTAGAATGGATGCAGGAGAATCTGATAAAATATTAAATACTCTATAGCCACATCAATGCATGTAAGTGCCATTCACTGTAGTCTGACCACGATTCCAGGAATATCACCATTTCTTGAAAGTCATTAACAGTCTCCTAAGAATCTCCAGACTGGCACGCCCTGGTGGAGCAGCGTTTAGGTCTGTTACCTTCTAAAGAGTGCAGGCCACATACCCCTGGGTTCAAGTCCCAGGTCCAGGGAGAAACAACCAGTGTGAACAACCAAATAAAAGTAAAATAAAGATGCTTTCTCCTCTTTCTTCCTGCCTGCTTGCCTTCATTCCTACCTACACCTTTTTTTAAAAAAAGAAAATCTTGCATTTTTATTTTCCTAAAGTCTTTAAAGTGAATTTTATTTCTAAGTAGCATGTTTAATGATGGCACGCAACATGACAGTCTAGACATTATGGTATTTGGTGTATAAAGATGCTAATGAAGCTACACTTTGAAATTTAGCTTACAAAATTCTGTTCTGAACATTTTTAGATGGTAAAGAACTTTATAATGCTGCATAACAAGTCCCCAGGAGTTCTAATATTCTACCTAAAGCATTGCTTCTGTAGATTTAGGCCTTTAGGATAAGAATTGGATTGGAGTAGTATTAAGGGTTTTCCTAGAGAAATCTTATCTCAAGATGTCTCTCTTAAATGAAGTTAAGGCTTTATATTGTTCTTTGAATATAGTCCCAACCCCTTACCATGGCCTTCAAGGTCAGTAAAACTCTATAGCCTCATTTCACACCATTCTCCCATTCCCAAGGACTTGGTCACTCTGCTGTAGACATAGAATATTACAAGGACAAGGCTCTGTGTTTCTTGACCCTGCTTTCTGAAATGCCCTTTCCCTAGCTCCCTGTATGACTCTGCTATTTATCATCCTTCAAGTGTCAGTTTAAACACCATCTCCTTAGAGAGGCTTCCCTAGACCACTCTATCTGAAGTAGCTCTCCCAAGGATCCCCCCAGCCCCCCTGTGGTTCTCTTTATCACATCATCCTGTTTATCTTCTTTGTAGCACTTATCACAATCAATAATTATCACCAGGCTGTAAACTCTGAGATATCACCCCTCTATCTCTAGTGTCTAGTAAGTATAGTACCTGGAATGTAGGTAATGCCTGTTATTTGTCAAATTAATTACTGAGTATGTAAGTAAATAATTGGACTAATCAAATGCATTCCTTCCTTTTTCCCTTTTATTCACACACATATTGTCTAGCATATATAGCATATTTAAGGAGAATTTTACACAATACTTTTGAAAATTTTTAATAATGAAGAATGTTAAGAAAGTAAGTTTACAAACATTCCTAGGCATGTGCTAAATAAGTCTGTCTTTAGACCATCACTGGTGTAATGTTGGACAGTGTTCTTGGAATTCATTTCCTTCCTCTCTCTCTCTCTCTCTCTCTCTCTCTCTCTCTCTCTCTCTCTCTTGTTTTTAAAGTTGATGTGACATTTGTGATTAATATTGCAACTTTTAGTTCTTCCACCATAAAACCTTCCCACCAACTTTCACTCAACCTTTTGAATTGATATGCACCATAGATCAGGAAAGAGTTGGTCTACACTTACATGGTCATCTGAAAGACAGCATTTCAGGGACAAAGATGGCAAACAGAGCATAAAACAGCACAGTTATATTTGAAGGGAGCATGTTAGATTAAAAAAACAACAACAAAAAAACCACCACCAGGAGACTGGGATTCTAATCATTTTGCCACTCTGGAAATGATAGAAAGTCAATTCAGTACTCTGTGCTCCAGCTTCCTCATCTATAAAATTGAAATAATATCTTCTATCATATCTGCACAGGTAGGAGAGAATCCATTGGGATGATTCCACAAAAGCAAAAAATAGAATTTAAAAATTAAAGGGGCTATTACAGTAAAAGGGAAGCCTGAGTTTCTAGTTTGCCAGAGAAGGAAGGACGGACAACAGCCTTATCTTGGGAGCAATGGGTATAGTGACCATATTTTCAAAACCTAAGTCAGGACATATCTTTTGGCATATGATCTGACACATGGTCTGACCACATGACAGAATATTTGAAATCAAAATGTCCTGAAAAATCCAGGACGTGGTTGCCATGGCAATGAGGAGCCATAGGGAGGCTGTGAGCAATGAAAAGACAGGGTCGAATTGGCAAGCACAGAAAACTATTTTGCCAGTGATGTGCAGGACAGTTTGGAATCAATCGATGTGGAAGACTGAAAAGGCAAGAAGAAAAAAATTGTACTAATCTGAGTATGAGATCTAGGTAATAGTTCTGAGTCACCCTCAGTCTGGAAAGATGTTCCCACTTACTCCAGGAAATCCCAGCTAGTCTGGTTCTCATGAAGGTGATGGAAGAGATGTTTTGATGGCGTACACCTAGCCCCCATGGTGGGCCCAATATCTACTTGCAATATTCCAAGGGCACTTCTAAACAGAATTGTCTCAAGGTAGCCCAGTTCTCCAGATGAAAAGGATTCCCAACAAGCAGCCCAGTGTAGAACCAAATCTGTCTCCATCTGAATTAAAAGACCATAGAACTCAACTCAGAATTCTGCTTTTCATGAATAGCGTTTTGTCTCCACCTTCCTCCATGTAAAATCAAAGTGATCTCCTCTTTCTAACTGCTAACGCAAAACTGTATGTGCTTTACCAGTTCCTCAGAACTCCTAACAACACAACCCCGGTGTTATCTGAATTCTACTGATGACATTCAGGACAGAAAGTCATATTTTTATAATGACCAACCAAAAAAGTGTAGCTATATCTCATGAAGGCATAATGATTAGACTCAGAGCGCGGGAGACATAAAAAATTCAATCTTTTTAGCCTCTTGTTCAAGCTTATTAAAGTTAATAAAGCTCATATTTCCAAGGGGCAAGCATTGTTTCATGGGGCAGATTCCCCTCCATTCAGCTCTCTTATTCCTTTCCAGTCCTTTTAAGATTCCAAGACCTCTAAATTCCATCCAGTGCCTATCACATGCTATTGAGTTGGCATGTTTGCAAATTGCATGCAGTGAGATCCTTCCATACCAACAGCCCTGTTTCAGATTCCCCAGCATCTCCGGCCAAACTAGTATTGCCTGCACATTTTCTTCATCTTTTCATTGAGTTCAGTGTGGCAGCAGCACATTCCTCAGCACCAGCTCCAGTCGGCATGGTAACTAGTTAGGGTCTGCAAGCTGCCTTCTTGCAGACTCCTATTTCTTTCAGAGAGTGCCTTTTTGGAGGGGAGGTGGGGGGTGGGTACCCCGGGAGGGGCCTGCGGAGAAGGAAGTAGTGAAAAGAGAGTGGAGAAAGAATTGATTGGGTTGGGTTGGGGGAGGGGGGAGGGGGCGGAAGAATGACTTAAACTTGCTTTTTAAAAGAGTTATCTGGTCCACCCATGGTGCTGGTGCTAAATTGCCTGGGCAGAAAAAAAAAAAGTCCTAATTGGGACAGGGAGGCAGTGACAAAGCAAAGCTTGTTCAAGCCTCGGAATCGGCACTGTTGATAGTGCAGGTACCTCAGGGCAGTGGGGAGTGATTGCTGTGTTGACTTTGTCTAATTGCAGGGGAGGAGTTAATGTGAGCTGTGACGGGCAGTGTTACACCCAGTGGGGCGGTGGACAAAAACTGGCATAACCAGGCACGGCTAAGTAAACTGACTGACAAAGCTGCTGGCATATTATTCAAAATCTGGCAAAATGTTCATCTCTTGACAAAAATGTAGAGAGACTAGTAATGCATAACTTTATCCCATGTTGGATTTTAAAATGGCTAATGCCAAGTTGTCTGTCAAAATTAATAGGGCATTGCTTCTTCTTACAGAACAACGACAAAAAAAAAAACTTCTCACACATTTTATTCATGTATTCGCTGCTAAAGAGTCATGAATCTGCTAAAGATTTTCATTTAGGAAAAAGGTTTGGAGGTGGTTATCCTTGATTTTTCAATGTTGTGAATTAAAAGCTACCTTTCTCATGTTTTTATATCAAAAACCATAACTTCCAAGCATTTTATTTTGAGAATAGATTAAAACTCTACATCCGAGTTTTTATTTAGAGAGGCATTAAGGCTTCAATTTTTTTTATTATATCTTTATATGAGTTTAGGTTTTGGGAGTTTTTTTTAATGTCCTTTATATCAAGAAAAATGTTAAATGGTTAATTGATTGTTGAGTAGATACTATGCATCCTCATAGGAATTAATCAATATATTGACTTTTTAACTCCTCTACTTTGCTATCTCATGTTAGTTTTTAAGTTTCTCCTTCCTTCTCAGAAACCTTCCATGCATGCTATTTCATATAAACTATATTTTATTCTAAGCTTTATACATGTAGAACAATTTTCTGTTCTAGAACCTGAGTACATTTTATGAGTATTCAAACCTCAAAAAAGAAGTGCAAATAACACTCTACACTGTCACAGGCACATGTGACTATAGCTAGTTATTTCATTTCAAATTTCCAAATTCTAAAGTTTTGTGATTAAATGGAAATGAAAAACATTTCAAAAAATCATTTTCAAAAGACACTTTCATAGTGTATTTTAATTCCTAGTGTGCGTTATGGAACAATGAACTCTTTGTTGATAAGTTTAGAATTTCTGTTAACTTTTTTCATGAAAAAATTCTGAAATGATATTTCCCTCAAAATCTCATATTTTCCCTAATGTTGATTTTTCAAGGCTTTCAAGAAAATAGGAAAATCAGGAAGACTGATAAGGAAACTTTGCTCTTAGGTCCTAAGAAATCATTTGATTTGCTGTGTTTACTCTTATTTTTAATTCTTAAAACATCACTCTAGTGTAGAGTCTACCTGCTTTCTTTGGAAACTGAGATACTGGAAGCAGAAGCACTGATGTGCTCCCAGGTACAGGAAACTTACAAATGTTCCATAACTGCAGAAGGAATACACATGTAAATAAGAGATGGGCTGATTCCCTACCGCTCATATTTGCTCACTGCCAACATTGGGTTCACTTAGCTTGGCTCGTTATTTCAGCTGGGAAAGTCACTATATGAATTAATAGCAGATTTCCCAGCTGAAAATAAATGTTTACCAGTTTAAGGGGCTGGGGCTTTTTGGCAAAGACCTAGCTTTTTGTCTGACTGACTCCTTTTTTGGCGTGCACATCCCTGAGGTGTGTAATTAAAGTAAGGGAATTTGCACATAGTGCTTTAGGGCTTTAATGAATAGAAAACACAGGATATTTCAGCAATTTGGTGCCTAATGTCAGAGTGTGCATTTCCTGTGTGAAGTATCACAATAATAGAGTTCTGTGATAATAAAAGTGCTTGCAATCCCATGCAAAGAAAAAGAAAAAAAAAAGACAGGATTCGTTCCTAAATTCCAATACAAAATACATAGAAAAGAGCAATTTACATTTTAAAACAGACGGACTTTGAACTTGAACATACCTTCAGAATTAATGGCTATTAAATCGGTTCCACTTTGCTGAATATTGAAATTCCCTTCAGGATAAAGATCTTGGCTGTTGATACCCGGTTACATTACAAAAGCGAATATACAATATCAAATGGCTTTAATCATAGTCATTCTAGTTTCACTGTTGAAATTTTTTGAACAAGTTAAAACCTGGAAAAGTATTTTTAAATCTTGGCAACCTTGAGGAAAAGGGTAGAAAGAAGAAATTAACATTTATTTCCAATATAGGTCAGTTATTTTAATATGATATCAAATTTAATATTTTATATTTAAAAACCATGCAAACATGTATTAGTCTTCTTACATTTTTGTTGAAAAAAAATAAAGTTCAAAAAATTAGGTAACTGCTCCAGGTTCCCACTGCTCATAACCAGAGGCACCCGGATATGAGAGAAGACAACACACAGGGTAGAGTCTGCAGACTATTTTCATGACTGTCAGACTCCACAACCCAAGCTCTTTTAACATAGTTTGCTATTATTGTTTTAATATATAAAATATATTCTAAAGAGGGATGACAACCTGTTCCCCTTCATCCCTAATCCTTGAGCATTCTCATGAAGGACGTTTATATCTAATTTACAAAAACAATCTGCAAACTCTTGCTCCATCTTCTGAGTAACAGAGCAGGAAGTGGAGTTTGTGCTCCCTGGTCATGGAGAGTGAGTCTGAATTTGAGGGTAAATGTGCTTTTAATACAGGACAAGGGCAGCTATGACAAGGAGTAATTCTCCCACAGAAGCTTGGAAGGAGACACTTTCATCACAGTCAGCAGTCAAGGTATGCGATCTGTACAGAATAAGGTCCTTACTCATAAAGTCTGTGAAATGAAAGGATTGGTCTGGATAATCTAAAAGGTTCATTTCTGATTTAAAAGTCAGAACTACCAAGGAATCCTTGGCTGAGACTAGAGGGTAGGGGACAAGAAGCTGATGTTATCCATAAACATGAGAAATCCCACGGGATAAGCTTCAGGTAACTCCCTAACTTAGCTAACGACACAGAAACACCTGTCAGTATTTCAAAAGCCATATTCCCTAACAAAACGATGATCAGGTTTCCACTACATATTTCCTACAATAATAGTTTTCTATCATCCTTAAACTAAGTTGTAAGGTAAAGCACTGTCTTTAAAAAAAAAAGGTTTTTCCGCCTGCCTTCTCTTCACCTTCTTGGTCTCTCTGACCTGCCTCTTCTTTTCCAAAAACCCTTAAAGAGTCCCTTCAGACCACACGCTTGGTATGGGACACCATCCTATTTCCTGGTAAAGACGAAAAATGCACATAATGTGTATGTATGTGTGTGTGCATGTGTGTGTGAGCACACATGATGCGAAGTCTAAACATCTCCTCCTAAAATCCTAGGAATATAAAACTCAGGACACTGGAGATGCTGAGACCTGCTCTCCATGCCAGTCTTCTCCTTGATGAGGAACCAACACTCCTTCCTCTCTTCTCAACCCCCAGCTCTGCTCACTTCCCAACAACTGTTCCACCAGAGTAACCCCATCCCCACAAAACAAAAACAAAACAAAAAAGTGCTCTAAATATCTTACTAGAATTATCTCTATCAAAATTTTAAAAAAATGTGAACATTAAGAGTCTGAGAGATTGATTAGTGCAAATGTCATTTGTTTCACACATTTTTCATTCCTACCACCTTGTCCCTATCCTCATCCCTCTGATGGCCTCACTTTCCTCCTCCTTATCCTGCTTACTGTCCATGAATTTCATGATTTATTATTCTTTTACAAGCGTTCTCACCATGCTTTTTGTTCCTCTCTTACTGCATTGTATAAATAAATTCTCATCTCTCATTAAATACAACTTCCTGTCTCTTTCCTGTCAGCATCCGTGCAACTAAAAATAATGGAGAAAAACATCATGCTGTCTGATTTCATCCTAAATTCCTGCTCATTAGAGCCTCCTGTGAGCCAACAACGCTGCCCAACAATCATCCATTGTCCTAGTCCATTTCCTCTCCCAGTCCCAAGAATTCTTCATCCCTTCTCTTTTCTCTTCACAGCCTGCCCACTCATCATCATTCACTTGCTTCTTGTCACCAAGAAAATAGCAGCATTCAGGAAGATCTACACGTCCCACCATTTCATCTCTCCATCTACCTGCATAGAATCCTCATACCTGCCTTTCCTCCTGTGATTCTGGGTGGGTTACTGGGGCTCCCAGTCAAGACCAGTCCTCCCAGTGGTGTGCTAGAGCTCATCCTTCTCATTGTCACAGAGATCTTTCTCTAGTAATTCTTCCTCCTCTCTGCCATCACCAATTTCCCTCCCTTTTCCTGGACCACTGCCATAACAAATAAACATGTTCTTGTTTCTTTCATTAAAAATAAAAATGGGAATCATTTAACACCACATCTCCCTCTAGCTATACTCCATTTTCTCTGTGTCTCTTGACAGCAAAACTCCTCAAAGAACTTGCTGACACTTAACTGATCATTTTCCTTCTCCCATTCTTGCTTGCATCCAATCTAGCATGGCCTGCCCCTTTTCTATTTGAACATCAAAACTGCTCCTGTTAAGGTCACTAAGTACCTCCATATTCGCAAATCAATGAGTCCATTCTCAGTTCTCATCATGCCGATGAACATATTATGCACCTGAACACTTTCTCCCAATTGGAACATGTTGAACCACGCACGGCTCTCTCTTCTCACTTCTTTGTCTCTTTTGTTGGTACCTCTCCATCTCCCTGCCTCTAAGAGTTGAAGTGCTCCAGGGATTAGAGCTCTGACCCCTCTTTTCTCCAACTACATTCAATTTCTAGAGGATCTCATCAATCACAGTGCTTGAAATGCCATCTCTACCCTATTTTCCAGGTTTTTATCTCCAGCTGGAATGACTCTTACCCTCTTGAAGTACTCTGCCCAGACCTCCTTCAATACTGAAATCCTGCAAGCCCATTTTTCTCTCTGATCTACAGTTACTTCCTCAGGCTAGTCTTCCCTCAACTGTGACCCCTCAGTCTAAGGTTTCCTTCCTTATTTAATAAGACACAGGTCAGATACTTGAAGATCTATGAGCATCCTTGGCACTTTCTTCCAAAACCTGGTACCTGCCTGACACATAGTAGACCCTCCACTCTGATCTGTTTTGAGTAAATGCTTAGTTCATGCTTATTCCAGTATGAAAAGGTTTTGGCCAGGCCTGATCTTCCGGAGGCAAGGCTTGGACCTGATAACGTTGACCTCAGGGACTCTCTCTTTTTGACTTCCCAGGGCTGACTAACTCCCTTCTGATTAACACATTCTTTCTTTGCATGTGTTAATGTATTCACTCAGATTTCTTAGGACCCTTCGAAGGTATAAAACAACCTTTGCATATCTATGCTCTGTTTTAGTCCACATTGTCTTTAAAGTTTTGCTCTCAGTAGGCATCTTAGTTCCCTCATTTCTAAGGTCTGGAGGGGTGAGTGCTTGAGAATTGTCTTTTTCTCTCTCTATTACTGAAACACTCCTGGAGTAGGATGCTATTTCCCTGTGGAGAAGGCCAGGTGTTTTGTATTGGGTGATTATATGCCTACCTTCACATACCTGCACTTTCCCTTCAATACAGAATTTCTCTAAGGTCGGAGCTGGGTCTGCCTCTGCCCCCAGGGGTCTCTCCCTGTCTACTCCCCTCCTGGTGGGATCCTGAGCTAAAGCCTAGCAGGTACTTTTTCTTGGGGATCCACTGCATAGCTATACCACTCCACCGAAAAAATGGAGGAAGGTGGGCAAGTGTGTTTTTCGATATACGAAGCACATACTACTACTCTGGGGGTTAATTATTCTGTATTAAACAGAATTATTAAAACTGACCCAAGGCCAAGAGTTAATAAACACAGAAAGTTATCATTACTCCCACATATTTGCACCATACAAAGAGACAAATGCAAATTCTCAAGTCAATGTCAAGCAAAAGTGACAATAACTGGTTGTGAAGATTCCATCCAGCTCTTACAAAACCTCTGTCAAAAAGAGTCAACTCTATATTAGCGAAAGTAATTGGTATACAGTACATGTCCTAAAACCCCAGAAATCTGTAAAGCATGGCTCTGGGTTTTCTGATTATTTCCATGATGTTGAAACCTGGTTTAGGCCAGAGATGTGTGTGGAAAGACCACAAGAAAGGGCTGGTCCAATCCAATGCAGAATTTAAGGTAAGAAAGGACACAAAACTCAGGTTGAAGAAAGCCTCTCCCTGGGGTATTTCTCGTCCTTTATTTTTACCCCAGATCCAAGACTTGTGGTTAATTCAGATAAGCACTTGACCTTTGTGGGTGCTTATCCAAAGTCAACCTTCCCGTGTCTGAGGGTCACCTGTAACTCATTAATCTCAGTCCATTATTGTTTTGCAGGGATGTCTGTTCCATTTAAGATATAAAACTCCTACACAGATAACATGGTAGGTTAATGCGCTCACCTTTCATTCCCTGATTGCTGGGTTCACACCAAACTCAATTCTGTTATGAGTCAGGATTACGTTTTGATATGTTCCCTGTCCCCAGGAGCCATTTGTCTACAGGTCTTCAAATCCTAAAAAGATGTTGCAGGCATCAGCATACTCTTTGGGGCCCTATGCAGTAGATTCCAGAGAGTAGAATGGCCGAGAGGTTACTGGGTCAGGACTGGAAAGAACTATTTAGGGAATCTTGCTGAGTGCGTGCTTCTGAGGGTGCTAGCAGTCTGTTTGCACTCTAACACTTAAGATGAAAACAAGGCCATTATCGCTTTTCAAAAATAATAAATTGCCTTGTATAGAATCTAGGACTGTATTGCAGCATTTCCCTCCCTACAGTAGCAAGAAATATGTTGGCAGGCAGGCAGGGGAAAGGCACCAACACCTTGCAGCTTTTTGAACATCACCCTTTTCAAGCATTCTCTTGTTTAGGACTCTACTTCATTCCCTCTTCCATTAGGAAATGCAAGACTAAGCCATCACAGATAACAAAACTGAGGTGTCAGTCTAGAGAAAAATGACAACCAGGCATCGGACAGGCATGAATGTAGTAGAGCACCGAGGTGGTATTCTAGCTCTGGGGGCAGAGTGCCAAGGGGACCTGCTAGGTACCTATAGACTGCTGCTTAAATCACAACCTCTCCCAGACTCAGTTTCATCGCTGTGAAGTGGAAATTGGGAGAGCACCTACCATGGAGGTAGGAAGAAAATCAGATAATGATATTATTGTAGGAACAAAATCCGATCATGGTATCTAAAGCACTTAGAATAGTGTGTCGCATGTATGAGCGCCTCAGTAAGTGTTAGTGGTTATTGGTACTTAACTGCCCTGACTCATGCTAGAGACACTAGCATGTCCATTGCTTTTCCTTCTTTTATTTTTGTATCTGGGGCTCCCTCTCCGACCACCTGCCTAGGTGACTAAATCCCAACCACCGCTTCTCCCCTTTTCTACCTTGCGCCACCACACCAGGCTTCCCTGCTCCGGCTCTGTGCCCGGGGAATTCCCACCAGTTAAATGTACAAGGGAGGGGTCCGGGAGCGCGGAAGGTGCAGCCCCTACCGCCTCCCCTCATTAATTTCAGCCACCTCCCGCCGCCGCCGCCTCAATTACCCTGGGTGTCAACAACGGAAAGCGGGCGCACAAAGGCTTTCCGTTTACAGCAAGAACAGGAAAAATGCACTGTCGATACCTATTACTCGTCAATGGGAATGCTTTCAGGAGCCCTTCGCTGTTTCTTTTCATGTTCCTGGAGTCTAAGAACCATTAGAGGGGCCCCGCTGTTCTAGCACCCTAAGGACATGTAAGAGGATGCGCGATGCGCGCTGGCCGCTGAGAAACAGAGCTGCTGTTTGTGTGGAGCAAGGCAGGCCTAGATCGTTGACTAACAATAAGCAGAATATCTTAATCACGAGCATTCTGAAGCCATGCCAGGTGGAGTGCCTAGTGTTGGCCAGCTCCCTTTTCTTTCTTTTTGAAAAATATAACTTGGAAAAGACGCTGACACAGGCAGGTAGCTGCTTATTTCACGATCCGCTGTGCTCATCCCATAGGGAGGGCTGATACAGCGAGTTGGTCCTCGATGCCAGTCCAGATCCCTACGCCAGGAGCGGCCTAGAATTTCAGGAAAGGCCAGGAGGCAGGGGAGTAATCTTTTAGAAAAGGGAGCCGGAGGACTTCCCTTGAAACTATGTTTGCATAGTAAACAGGCTATTGTTCGGGGTACATATGGGTGTGTGGGGGGAGGGCGTGGTGAATTTGAAGGGCTGGGTGCCCCCATCCACCCCTTCCTTTGTATGACTCTCAGTTTTCATTTCCATAAGGAACCCTACTACATGTTCTAAGAGAATGCCTCTAACAGAAATAATATGTTAGAATAAAGTAGTTAAGATAGGAAATGAGGGAATTTGTCTGCCTAGAAACATACTTGGCATGATAGGACCTCATATCTGTTGGATACATTTCTGATTTTATAGTAGCTACTAAGATGAAAGCTCTGGCAAAGGACGCTGCTAGCAGAATAACTGCTCTCTATTTTTAGGGTTTAAATTAAATATTAAAAAGATTTAGAATGTCTCCCTTTTCCTGGTTGAAGCAATGAAAAGATCTCTAGGTAGAGTATAGAAATTGTTTAGTGATATTCAATGACACTTGGCAGAAATTTACTGCTGCCTTCCAATATTTCTACATTATCTATTCTCCCTTACTTCCTGTAAGAACAGAACTCCCAATTTTAACTGAATACATGGCTTCCCAGATGAAGAGTGTAATTTCTCAATGCTCAGGCCTTCTGAAGTTAGTTGTATGTGTACCATTAAATTCTAGCCAACGTGAACAGAAGTAATATATACAAATTCCAAGTCATGCACTTAAAAGTAGAGAATATGACCTCCACTTTCCACTGGCTGAGATGCAAATGTGATGGGAGGTGCTGGAGCAACCATCTTAGTCTGTGAGTTGAAAGCTTCCGGTTGAAGATGATAGCGCAAAAGATAGAAGCGAACCTGTGTCTCTGACAGCATCAACTCTCTGTAGAGACTTAGATTATATTTGAAATGTTACTTAAGTAAAAAATGAACTTTTATCTTGTGCAAATCATCATGCTCACTGACTTTAGCCTAATCTGTATTTTAATAACATGATGATACATTAGGAAAGAAAACTGAAAGGAAAATTCCATTCATTTGAAATAAAACAATTAGACTACAAATCAGTTAGTGGGCTATTAATAAGTGTTCATATTTTCCTCTTCTAGTTCAACTACTACTTTCAAATAGGTGTATATTGTTGTTGATTCATGAAGGAAATGTTGCTCCTTCTAAAGCTGTGGTAGTAGCCAGTGACACTATTAGCAAGTTAAATCCAGTCTATTGTCTTTCTATGGCCTGGGAGCATAGAATGTTTCTTTTACATTTTGAGATGGGGGGGCATGAAAAGAAGAATATTTCATGGTATGTAAAAATTATATAAAATTCAAATTTCAGAGTCCATATAATGCCACGTTCATTTAATTTAATATAGTTTGCAGCTGCTTTCTTGCCGAGTTGAGTAATTATAGGAGAAATTGTATGAGCCACAGAGCCTAAAATATTTACTACATGACTTTTTCTAGAAAAAAAGTTTGTTGACCCTTCCCTCTAGAGTCTTTCTTGTTTTTAGTGGAAGGTTGGATATATATTATTTAAATTGATTCTCTTCACTTTGTAGTTTCAAGTTTTAAGATCATAGTTGCACATTTAAGGATTTTCTCAAATAGCTTTATTTTAATAATGAATATTTGATCAAGCAATAAAGAGCTTGAAAAATAACAGCTGCTAAATTACATTGTTAACATTTCTGTAAACAATATTTTATGGACTTTGATGCCTGACTTTTCGATTCCATGTTTGGCTTCACTTCCTGTGGTTTTGCTTGAGAGAAGCCCTGTTGTTAAATATCACCTGCATGGAGTTTCTTCTGCTGTCTCCTCAGTGACATCTCCACAACCTCTATATTAGTGTAGTGCCTTCACATTTCTAATCCACATTTCTGCAATAGTGTCCTTGTTGGTTTTCCTGCATCCAATCTTCCCTTCCCATCCGTACCCTGTCACCATAGAGACCTTCCTTTAAAAAAATGTGCATAACTAATTCCAATATCTAATTACAAAGTTATATGTCCCATCTCAAACATTTCTGACCTTCTGTTACTTATAGACTAAAATCCAAACACTTTAGGTTGAACTTCATGATTCTTTGGGATGTTTTTACCCTCCAATCTATCCAAAAAGAAACTGCCTCCTGAGATGCCTCTGTAGGACAGGCTCTGTTCTCTGGACCATCTTTGTGTGCTTGTGTCCCTATCATGATCTCTTGTCTTCAAACTTGACTCCTCCCCATCAATACATATTTAAATTATATTTATCATATAAGGACTAATTCCAATGCCAATTCTTTTATGAAGGCTTTTCTGACTCCCCTACCCCCATCTCACAATATTGTGGACATACAAGGTGGTTTGTTTGTTTGTTTTTGTTTGTTGTGAGGGGGGAGGGGAGTAAGAGGCCTGACAATACTCATTCATCATTCTTAAATCTCTTAAGGCTCCTAACATTTCCTACCTTGTATAATAATTCACACCATTGTTTTCTTTGTCTTACATAGTTGTCTGTATTGAAGCAGTTGCGAATTCAACATAGGAAGGGAAATTGGAGTCAAAGGAGAAAAATATAAGGACTTATCATGAATCTTTACTGGAATAGTAATTTTTTTTAGATTGGTTTTTTTATGCATAAAAAATATTGTCTAAAGATGTCTTTAATTGTAACTTGCTTAAAATTAATAAAACATGTTTTCCTTTTCAGAGAACACTTATTTGAAGGAAAAATAGCATTGGAGGTTATGGTGGAGTGAAATCTCCCCTCCACTCCAAGCTTTACCTTGATTCAGCTGCTGACTTGAAAGAACTGTGGGGTCATTGGTAAGGTCTTAGGTCTCTAGCATAGTGACTGTCACATGATCAGTACCAATACATGTATTGAATCAGTCAACAGACACTGTCCTATTTTGCATTGTTTTTCTTTTGTCTCCTTTCCAATGAGAATTCAAGGTGTATGCTTTCTCACTTGGATTGTATTTGGCTCTTGAATTTTTTTCAGGAGATCATCATTAAATATTCACTGTTCTAAGTGCTGGGAGTACATCAATGATCAGACAAGCTTCCTGATACCACAAAACTTGCATTCCATTGGGATGTATGTCTACACATGGATGAAATCACCATAGAATCATTTACTCCGTAACTTATTTAAGTGTAGAAACAAAAGGGTTCATTTTTGTTTCGCTTTTTATGT
Source organism: Solenodon paradoxus (assembly GCA_004363575.1). Classification (NCBI taxonomy): domain Eukaryota; kingdom Metazoa; phylum Chordata; class Mammalia; order Eulipotyphla; family Solenodontidae; genus Solenodon; species Solenodon paradoxus. Next base: position 213,398 of record RJWH01000377.1, read on the forward strand.
TTACTTCTATTTTTGACTCCATTTATAAGAAAACTTACTTCTTTCTTTTTTTCTTAAAGATAAGTGTTGGCAGGAATGATGGTGAGTAAGCAGGCAGGCAAGAAGAGAGAGAAGGAAGAAGAATTTCATTTTATTTCCGTTTTAGTTGTTCACATTGGTTGTTTCCTCTGGACTCAGGACTCGAACCTAGGGGTATGGGGTTGCCCCTTCAGGGGCAATTGACTTAACCACTGCTCCAAGGCAGTTTGCTTCTAAAACTTACCATGAACCCTGGGCTTTTTCTTGTGGGTACTCTTGTTTTTTTATTTTCCCCCCACTCTTTTTTTTGTATTTCTGATGTTTGAAGTATTCTTCAAAAGTAACAACACATTATCGTTGAGACTTTTGTCCACGTTTCCTAAAGTTTTGAAATATGAGTCACATACAACCAATACCTGTGAGTCATAGAACCAGAGAAAATTAATAACTTAGAACTAAATGGAAAACTTCCGTTGAACTAGCATTTAACTGATTCAGCTTTTTAAACCTAGAAATGAGGCATCTCTGAGGCATCACTGCTGTCCAATGGAAGCTAAAGTCTTAGAGTGACATTAAGGCAGAGTTAATACATTTTTCTGCTTCTGACAGACCCAATTCTTAGGTTGCCCATGGAAAGGAAGTAGAATGGAATCAGGAGAATTGGAAAAACATTAAATACTCTATATCCAGATCAATGTATATAAGCGCCATTCAGTGTAGTTTGACCACGATTCTAGGAATATCATTGTTCCTGGTAGCAATTATCCCACTTTGCACATTTTAGGCATTGAAACATTTCAAATATCACTCAAATTGATGAGCTTGTACTTTCATTGAGTTCTGTTATTTTTTTCTGCCATTACTATACTGTACAAAACCATGCCATTGTCTGTTCCTTTTGATCCAATATTTCCACTTTTAAGCACTTATCCTAAGGAATTGCTTCAATCAAATCAATATCAGTATGCATAAAATATTCATTTTATCACATAATAAGAGCAAAATTATGTCCACTGTGACAGATAAGCCTTAAGAAATTAAGCTGTACCACTGTAATTCCGAAGACTGTGCAGAATCATAGAAAAATATTTGTTAGTCAATGACAAGTTATTATCCTGCCACGCTGCTCTCTTTTTATTAGTTTAGATATTTAGGTAACAAATTGGGATATTTAAGTGCCCAAATAGGTAATAAAATTCTAAGTCACAGTAGCAAAATAAAAAATATTGTAACCATCCTACGCTATATTATAGAGAGACATGCACATTTCAAGGGTTAACATAGGCAATTCAAAAATAAGGATGGAGGGCCTCCTACCCATCACGTACTCTGCTAGACTAGGAAAAAACTGAACTGTGGCAGAGGCTCTTGGTTCTTCACCAGAATTGCTACCCCTTTCTCTTAGGCACAGAGCTGGGCTGCAGCTGCAGTCAGGCGGTCACATGACGGAGTCCCACCAATGGGAGGGGAGCAGAATCCCTCGTGCCCCTTCCAGGCGGATCCTGAAGGCCCGGACTTTCGCTCCTCCGTGTTCTCTCTCCTTCCACTTGGACATCAAGGAGACAACTTTGGTGATTCTAGGAACCACGATTTGAAGATGGCAGAGCCTCTGTCAACCTGGTACCCTGAATGGCTGCATCAAGGGGAGCTACATCTGTTCATCTTCCCAGGATTCTGACAAAAGCCAGAAATAAACTTCCAGTGTGTCCTGTCATCACTACTTGGGGTGTATTGGTCACTGCAGCCTTGCCTACTCTAACCACGTGCAGAATTAGACATGACTTCTGAAATATTTAAAATTTTTAAACGTGAGCTTCTTCTTATATCCATTAAAAAGTCTGAAATCATACGATCAAGCCATCTTATTTTTTCTTTTTGCTTATGTGCTGAAATACCTAGAACTTACCCAATGACACTACAGTAAGCAGAGAATCTTTGTCTTATTGATAAATTCGATGGGAAATCACAAAAGATCTAGTTAATTTTATTGTTTATTAATTCTAATTGATTCTGAAGATATTTTAAATACTTAAATAATTCCAAAGTATAGTTCTTAATTGGGACTCCTTGTCTTATATTTCAATCCAAAGCATATTTTTAAATCTCTTTATAAATATTCCAAAGAAAAACAGTGTTTTCTCCTCAAACTGGCATGCTACAGTGGTGTCAACTGTCTATAAAATATTTGCTTTTTATTTTTTTAAAGGAAAGTAGACAGGTAGGCAGGAAGAGAGAGGAGGAAGAAGCACTTTATTTATTTTATTTAGTTGTTCATCTTGGTTTTCCCTCCTGGCCCAGGTCATAAATTTAGGTCCTTAGGATGTATATAGACTACACCTGCTGGAGGCTGTGGAACTAACTACCTAGTCAGTCAACTGTGCCTTGTCTTATTTTTACATAATATTCACAGTGATAAGTTTAGGGGATAATTAAATGTACCAGTTTATTTTCATCACCTTGCCAAGACTCTTACATAATCAATTAGAAACTGAAATGCTAGCACATACATAAACATATTGATAGGTCTATCTTACAGGGGGAAATCTTTAACATAAGAAAATAATTTCACAAATTGGAGCAAACACTCAGAAATGAAAGTAGTCTATGCCTAATCCATTCCTAGCACACATGCTTGAAACATTTTTCATGTGACTGAGACTTCTTTCATCTCTTTTATATTTCAGTATGTCTTAGGGTGTATGGCTAAGATTTTCACTATCAATCATCTTTTGTTCAAGTGAAAAGAATTTGTCCTATCACAGCCACAAGATTATGAAACCGCCTCACCATAAACTGTCCTCAGTTCAGCAGGGTGCCATCAGCCCTAACAATCATTTCCTTTTTCTTCCAAATATAAACACAAGGATTTATTGCACAGAGCACCTTGTCTACAATTGGATTACAGTGAACATTCCCAGATCTTAGAGACATCTGAAGCCTGGATCTGTCTCATCCTCACGGAGGCAGGAATTGTTCAACTGAAAATCATCCCGATGAGAAATCTGGTTGGATAAATGTAACTCACTTTACAGGGAGACTGCTCACTCTAATGTTAAAACGACCACATATCCGTCATCATCTGGGAATATAAATCTTATCTGACTTTCAGTTTTTATAAACTATAACATCAGTTTGAACTTAGATCTTGATTTGTGTCCAACAGCAAGTAAAAAAAGTTACTAAAAAGATATTTGCCCTCAAGTGACATAATTAGCAAGTCAGTGGGGCTAAAAGCTACCTATTAAAAAAAAAAAAATAGCCACACCCCTTATTGAGTAAATGGGGCCTGGGGGTGGTAAGGGGAGGAGGCACATCTAAATACTTACTTCTCTAAAATGAACATCACTCAGATTGCAAATTAAAATAATAGCCTACTCCACACAGGCAAATTATTTTTTTTTCAGCTGTACTTTTCATTTGGTGTTTATGGAAAGCACTTCAGTATGACTTAATATGATTTTAATGGTGGTAGGAAAAGAAGTTAGAGCTCTCAAGGAAAGGAACAAAGGCAAAAGTCTGAGTGGCACTGAGGCGGACCACAGGTATGCACACCTAGGCTCTAACCAGAGACAGAAGCACTGCATCTTCATGTATTGGTCTCATGCATTGCTTTTCAATGGTGAGGCGGGACATGATTTCACCCCCATATATTTAGAGCAATTTAGCAATTTAAACAACAGTAGCTCTGGGACTCAGGAATTCAAGTGAAGAAAAGTTAAGATGTGCCTACAAGGAGCCATCATTAAATCTGAAGGATTACTTAATGTTCTCTGATGGCAGCTATATCCCCCACAAGGGTGAGGACAGGCCACCACCCAGGCAATCTTACTGTAAAAAATACTCGATTCAAGTATGCATTCATTTTTTAATTTATCCCCGCATTTATTTGGCAGATGTAGATTGTGCTCCAGCCTTGCACCTCTGTGTTGAGTCGACATGATTATGTCAGTGAAATAGACAGAACAGGTCTCTTTTTCTTGTCAAGGGTCCCCTTGACACTGTGATTAAATTTTGGAAATCAGTGTAAATGATCATTCATGCACGGTTTCAAAATATCATAGAAATTTTTAACACCTCATTTTAATGACTTATTCATCTGATCAACAAATATTCCATGAGCTCCTGTTGTTAGAATATATTTAGGAAGAGTAGACTAGTTTTTGTCTAACCTAGGTGAGATGTGATCTGAGTCAAACTCTCAATTGTCAGCTTCTAAAACTGGATCATCCCAAGGAACTATATCTTTAAAAGCTAACGCCTGGCATACAGTAGACACTGAAAATCTTTGTTGAATGAATTCTTAAAAAATGAGTGAACACACTTCAGGAATTACACATACAGGACCACTCCTCTTTCAAGTGCCAAGTACCATGCACTGGGGCACTTGTCTGTTTTGCAATCAGCTAATGCACTGTTTCATGTGAATGGCAACTGAAAGGAAAAGGTTCTGGGGACCAGACAGCCAGCCTTCACTCTCCCCTTCTATCTAAAAGCTCTGCAGGGTGCAAGCATAGCAAAGGTACCCAATCAAAGTAGAAGTGGGTCACCATTCTCACAGAAAGTTCTGGCATTTTCATTACTGAATTTGCCTATTCTGTGCCTTAGCGAGTTGAATGTAATTTCTCAGTCATACCACTTTTATTCTTGTTTCCATATCTTTGTCTCTCTGTTCTCCCTCTAACTAGAATATCCCCCATGTTCTTCAGTGTTGACCTAATTCTTATTTATTCTTAAAGATCCAACCACAGACGTTCTCTTTTCTTTCTAGGAGACTCCCCTGAGTTATTACAAATCCCCTACCCAGGACCTATTGTCTATACTATGTATCATTTATCTCACGACATCTTTTTTTTTTTTCTTAAAGAAAAGATACCGATCGGAATGAAGGTGAGCAGACAGGTAGTTAGGTAGGAAGAAAGAGGAAGAAAAAGCATTTTATTTCATTTTTATTTAGTTGTTCTTGTTGGTTGTTTTTCCCCCTGGACTTGGGACTCTAACCCACATGCATGTGGTCTGCGCTCCTTCTGAGGTGACTGACCTAACTGCTGTTCCACCATGGCATGCCTTGTGACATCCTTTGTAGTGTTGCCTTATTTTGTGGTTAGTTTTCTTTGCATGTATATCTCAAGGTCAGTGTGCCTGGGTATGCTGTTTGCCTCTCCAGAACCATCCTCTACCATCTCCATCTGGCTGGAAATGGGATTCTGACCTTCAGGATGTTAATAGGCTCCCTTGTTCTCAAGTTTGGGGTTGAGTTTAACCAATGACAGTCACCAGCAAAAAGACAGAGGGTGGAAGGAGAGGATGTGGAAGGTTTGTTGCCAAGTACATTTCTGTTGGGATGCAGGATGCCTGCAATCCTCTCCTGAAGGTCACAGTTCCTGCCAAGGTCTCTCACCATGACCACAGCTACAGATGCCCTTTGTTCCAATAGCGACTGCTTCCCTCTGCTCTTCAGGCTCTGGCTCCCCAATATTGTGATTCACCAATCCTCATTGCTTTCCTTACCCCTGCTAACACTCTTGTAAATAGTCTTTTCATTAAACTTTCCCTAATTACCAGGCTTGAGTGTGCCATCTATCCCATGCCAGGACCTGATAGAGGCAGAAACTGTGGGTTTTGTGTCTATGTGTCCCACAGATTAAGGCTGTCTGTAGCCCCCCTGGTTTCTAGTTCACTCTAGGTGGACATTTAGTAAGCATTTCCTGAAGGGAGGAATAAAACTAAGCAGGACTACCATAGCTGAATTAACTTTCATAATTCACAGAAGAAAAGCAATCTTTGAATGCTGGTTTCTCAATCAATAAGATTCACCTTTAGCTGGTGTTTAATACTTAACCAAATCCAGTGTTCACCATTTCTTTGGTTTTCATAGCATTTCAGTTTGAATCTGTATCTATAACATTAATTAACTAATTAATTCAGTATATTCATCTATTATATTGAACATATTATACTATATATCATCTATTATACAGTATATTATCCATTATACTTTTGGGAGAAAATTAGTTGTACATAAATAAACTGGATTAGGAAAACTGCAATTTTCACATTTTTTTCTCTTGTTCACTTATTTATGGAAGAGTTCCTTTACTGGTGACCCAGTCATGCCTCTCTTCACTCTCAGTCCTTTCTCTGAAAATGTTTCTGTGCACCTCAATCTTATTGGTGAAAATCTCATAATAGACATACTGTCAACTTCTTCACGGTTTTTTTTTTTTTTTTTTTTTTATCAGCTTATTTATTCTCTGTTCTATTGAATGGGCCACCAGACATATGCTACAACACATGAGTGAGAAAAGAAGTGTGTCAGCTCTAAGAAGCAGAGATAAAAAGATAGGTGTGCACAGACAGCCTCAAAAACAGGCTAGCTGATTCTCTAAGCAGTGATCTTTCTAAAGAGCAGAGACTGGCACCTCTCTTGAGTTATCTCACAGAGATGCAACCTGTCTCCCTTCCTCCATGGTCTTCCTTAATAAAGGGCTCTTGTGTACTTTTAGAGTCAGAGGCCAGCCAATGACCTTCAACCATGTTTTTTTGGGCAGCACCAATATCTGATTAGCATCCTTTTACTGTTCACCAAGAATAATGTCAATTTCTAGACAAAAAATTCCACAAAGTACTACCATTTGATAGTTTGCTATGTCAATGAATAGCAGAGCAGGTTGATTTTGGTAGGTATGCCTGGGTCCTAGTGTTCAAAGTCTTAAGAGTGGTAATAGTCAAACTAAAAGCTTCCATCAGCAATCTCGAGGGGTTAAAAAAAAAAAGGAAAATCATATCAGTGAAGAGATTCCTCAACTCAGTCACTGTAGAATCAAACATAGGAGGAAGATTTTGGCATCTTTGATTTTCATAACTAAAATTTGAGAGAGAGAGTAAAAGTATCAAAACCAAATCAATATTTAAGAGAGAAATGATTCATGCTTAGTTGCAGCAAATTACAAACTGACTTTCTTCTGATAATGCACCCAATATCATTTCTACTTTTTCCCAGGATGAAATTGTGGGGTAAAACTGGATGGGTTTTCTAAAGGTAAATAGAACAATCACTATAAAATGCAGAGGAGTTTAATCCTCTCTAGCTTCTGAACTTCATTGCATTTTTTTAGTGTATTTGGAGTTCAGATAGTACTAGCCTACCTGCCCTCTAGAGATAATAAGTAAATAATCAAATGACAAATAAGATTTACCCCCTAGAAATAAGGGGGCGAGGGGTGAGCATTAAGAAGCATGGCATGGGTGGTAAAGAGTTTGACCTTTAACATCATGGCTTTCTTCATGGGGAGAGATGCTGAGACTCCCCAGTCCAGCCCACCCCCTCCCCACCTCATGTTCGTTTCTTCTTTATTCTTAAATGAATGACAGCTACCTCGAATTTTTATGACTGCTCATAAGAATTTTTAAAAGGTACAAAACCATTCCTTGATGACAAGCAAAATGATTTTACAAGATAAGCAAAATAGATAAAGAAACATTTTACAATCCAAGCAACCACAAACAGCTCAGGTTAACATCAGATATGGGGAAGTATAGGGCAATTTTACAGCATTGAAGGAAGTCTTTGAGTTGAATAATTGAATTAGAGACAGCTAGCATAGCTTTATGAAAGCGATACCTCGTGTACCTTACTAGTGAACTGCCTTAGAGGGCATTTACAGCCATAGAGAGAAAATGGAACACAATGGATGTCATATAATTGTTAAAAAGCCATTGGATGTTGTTAACAATGAAGATTATTGGCTAAGACCACATCTATTGTGTAAGGTAAAATAGCGTGTTGGATTAAAAATTGTTCAAACCTGCAAAAAGTGAGTGAATGCTAATGGTAATTTTTTTTTTAACTGAAGAGAGGTTATCAGTAAGGGTGAAATAATAGCTTTGAAAGGAGATGACAAATTGGAAGAATACACACAATCCAACCTCATTACATTTGACTATTGTGGTATCTTCTCTGATACCACATTCTAAATTTCCAGGTATTTCTAACCCTATTATATTTATGGTCTCATAATAACTTCCTTTTCTGAAGATGGGATTTTTTTTATATGTAAAGGGCGTGTTTAACGAAATCCTATTCAGTGTGTTAACTGTGATTAGTGGAGCACAAATCCTTGATTTCTTTAACTTAGCTATTGAAAAATTATAAGCACATGATTTTTATTTATCTGAACAAACAATAAAGCCAAAAATCAATATTATCTTACCTATTTTATTATTTTTCTCTGTCTATACATACTGGGTTTCTAACAAATTAGTATCATGCTCGACATCTACAAAGGTAGGCAAATTTGATGCTGCTGGAAGTTTTGACTCATTGTGCCTATCAGAAAGATTGCAAGTAGTATCAATTCCTTTTAGGAAGTTTATGCAAGTTCAAATAATCAGATTTTTTGTTGTATCTAATTTAACGATAAAAACATGAATCAAATCTCCAAATCCATTTGTTTTACCCTGAAGGTAGTATTTTTAGGATCTATAAATCGACTTAGTGAGTTTATTTTGCTTGACGATTTCTGGTAAAGTCATAAATCAACAAAGAAAATATTCTTTGCAATACTGACTAAGCAATTTTTAAAGAATTAATAAAATAAAACATGATCAGGTTAAACCTATACTAGGTAAGTAAGTACAAAATGTTCTGACTATAATCTTTTTTTTTAAAAAGGAAAGGTGCAGGCAGGAATGAAGGTGAGTAGGCAGGCAGGCAGGAAGGGAGAGGTGGAAAAAGCATTTTTAATTAATTTTATTCAGTTGCTCACACTGGTTGTCACAAACTGGGACTCAAACCCATGGGTACGTGGCCTTGCTTCTTTGGAGGTGATTGACATAATCATTAAGGGTGTACCTCTAATTATAATCTGATTATAAATCCATGCCATATTGTGAGGTAGATTTAAAAAAATTAAAAACCTTGTGGGACAAAGTTACGCAAAATTGTTATTCATGATGGCATACATAAGTATATGTTAATGATGACAGCTATTGTGATAACAAATAATTATATATAATTAATTTGGACATAATGGGTCTGATTCAGCAACTTGGATCTCTTTTTAATTTTAATTTTTTTTAAGCATCTTTATTTTATTTTGATTTAGTTGCTCACACTGTATCCCCCTGGACCTGGGACTCAAACCCAGAGGTATGTGACTTGCTCCTTTGGAAACAATTGACATAATCACTACTCCACCAGGGCGCACCAGTGACTTGGACCTTTGAAGAATAACATTTAAGTGTTTTATTTTAATTAAACACTTTTTGTTTAATATTTTTCCAGCAAATGTTTCACTATGTGTTTTACTGAAAGTATACACTGATAGAGCAATTATATTAGGGAATGGATTTCAGTGACAGAACTGTTAAAAGCTGGAGGGAGTCTGATGTTAAACACTTCAGGGTATCCTGACTGTGGTGGTTATAAGACTATGTTAAAAAAAATCACATAACTGTACACCAAGAAAGGTCAGTTTTACTATATGGTAATTCAAGCAAAACACTAACTTTCAAAAACAAAGTTTAGGATGTGACAAAAGGTTTAGATATTTTTCGTTTGTGCTGACCACTTAAAGGTAAAATACAACCTATGGCATGAAATTCAAATTTGTAAATGAATAGTAAATAATGCCAAAACTATAAGGAACAAGGAGAACATTTTCAAGTACATATCAAAATTATTAAAGAACGGATGTACAGATGTACTCTGGTGGAGTAGCAGTATGTCCGCTACTTCTGAGCAAAATCCACATACATCCCAACGACCCAGGTTTGCATCCCCGGGAGAACAACCAAGATGGTCAACCAAGTACAGATAAGATAAACTATTTTCTCCTCTCTCTTCCTACTTGTTTGCCTATTTGCCTTCATTCTTGCCTGGACCTTTCCTTTAAAAATGTATTAAAGAATCATGCAATCTGGGACTACAAGTTTTCTCTAGAAAGGATTTCACATGAGTTTATTATAGCATCACAACATGAGAAGACCCCCTTAGGACTTACTGGTTGGCAGTAAATATCTCCCTACTTTATTAATGAAAATATTTTTAAAATTATTTTTACCTCATAAAATAAGAACTCAAAAGAAACTTATCATTTGATAAACTTCAGGCAGGTATAAACAAAACTATTTAACCAAAGTTTTTAAATCTCTGAGATCTCCAAACACGGAGTTTCCACAATGACCACTAGTAATCATATTTCTGTGTCTTACAACTGGATGAGTAAGTTAAGGATGTGAACCTCTGTTTTCAGCTGAAACAGCTTGCATGTAAATTTCTTTCATTGTCTCTTAACTTCTGGGAAAATGTATGGAGACTATCCTTCAAATTTCCTCTTCTAGAAATATATCTATGCTTTTCACAACATTAACTGGGTCACCACTTCAGCTGTTCTTCAAGTGCCCTTTAACTATGTGCTGTCCTCAAAGAAGTGTCCATAAGACATTTCTTTCACCATAGCTCTTCTTTTTCATTTGGCATTCCACATATCCTTGTATTTTAAAGGATAATGCCCAAATAAAATTCCATACTCTCATCAATACTCAGTCCTAGTCCTGAAGGTGCTTCCTGTGCCATACATACTCTGTTCTTGCATTCTTTTTTAAACATTCTGGGAAGTTAGGTATTATATATATAAGCCACATACAAATGGCCATCATGTTCAAAATCAACATAGAGAAGTAAGCACATGGCTCTTTAGTTTCACTTGTTAGTTAATGAGGTAAAGTGCAGTGAGAATATGACAAGAAGTAGATTAAATCAAGGATATCTAAGTGAAGAAAAGAAGGAAAACTCCTCTAGGTGGTTCCCAGAGTAGTTATCATTGTCATCCTATCGACATTGGGGCGGAGGCATAGACCCATCCCACTATTGCAGAAAAACCAAACAAATCTTGTAATTGATTGTAATAAAAATTTACAGATACCTACAGAATTAAATTAGCAGTCCCTTCTGATATTTGCCTATGTAAATAGAAAAAGAAATAGTTAGCGATATAGAAATAAAGTTGTTGAAAACATTTGACTTAATGTTTCAAATTTTAAAACACCCAGAGACTGAGCTTTCACTTTAATTCAGAAGTCAGCTCTGATTCAAAAAATGACCACGCTACTTTGAGTCAAATTTAGCTATGAACAAAACAGGACCTACAGAAAGTCCGGCAGAGACTTATAATCACTTGGTGTGGAAAAGGATCCAAAACAGAACCAGAACCAATAATTCCATATTCTTATTGGCAAAAAAAAAAAAAAAAAAAGGTTTATCCATTCCTTGTTGTGAGAAAATTTATGCTTCATTTGTATCTTTGCATTATTATTACATTTTTTAAAGGAAAGTTACAGGCAGAAATGAAGGCAAGTGAGCAGACAGCCAGGAAGAGGGAGGAGGAAGAAGCATTTCAATTTATTTTATTTAGTTGTTCATCCTGGTGTTTCCCCTGGCCCCAGGATGCAAACCTGGGTCCTTGGGATGTACATGGACTTTGTTCAGAAGTAGTAGAACTAACTTCTACTCCACCAGGGTTCTACTTTACATTATTTTTTTACTAGCTGACATATTATTCATTCCATAGTATGTTTCATCTCTCCTCAACTGATCTATTCCCTTTCATGTATCTGAATTTGGTGAACACAAGAGGCTGGACTTCCTCTAAATTCTGTTGCTCAGAGTACAGAGCAAAATAAGCAGTTCTGTAGAAAGGCCTGTGACTATCTGAGTGTGCTGCCTCTTACACACTCAGGGATGAGACCTACTTTGCAAAAATGGGAAATAGGTTCTGCTCTAGAAATTTGTATTGAAGTTCCTACTTTATATCGGGGGAAGAGATTCATAAAATCTCTATTATCAATTACATAGACAAAATTTCTGGTAGCTCAAGGGCTAGTCCCTGTTTTAATACCCTAGAAAAGATAAACCTGAAGATTCTGGGCATTTCCAATCTCTCTTCTGCTTCCTTGACAAGAAGCAATGTAGGCCTGAGGAGGAAACTAAAGATAAATGGCTTAAATAAAGCTGAAGTCACTGCCCAAATGCTAATGTATAGTAGATCCTCAAATAACATGTTATTCAACATCCATTTGTTCTAATATCGATGAGAAAACAACGACCCCCATTGATGCTGAAGTGGGAACCTGCTTTGGTTTCACTTAATGTCAAAATTTTCAAAAACTTAGTAATGACATTGAGGACTTATTACACAAACTCATTGTTGTTCAATGTAGTCTTTAAAAGCTATCCTTTGTTCCACTAACTTCCATTTGACCTTTTGGCATCCGTAATTTTTCCATAGTAGCCTATTCTGCTAGTCTGGGAAGCTCCCATATCCTCCTGTCAGGATCTCATTCCTGAGAGATCTCTGGGTCCTTATCTCCCTGCCAGGTTCTAGAAAGCCTATTGGTAACTACCCCTTAGTCTTACCCCATGGTGATATCTTTGCAGTAGATTTAACTAACACAAAACTACTACCTGTTGAACAGCAACTTCAGCTCTGCAGCATAAACATGTGAGTTAAGAAAACTATTAAGAGACAAGCCATTCATAAAGTGAGATAATGACAGATAAGGCATGATGGTGTGATCCAAGCAAGTTTCTCTCTGTAGAGATGCCTTCTCTTTAGTATAACTGAGCACATTACTTTAATAATGGAAAAGATATAAGTCAAAAAGGTAGGTAAACTAGTGCTGACAGAATTTTATGAAAATTACTAAGAATTCCATTTTTCATCTGCTGGAAGTTACTATCACAAAAATGGAAGCATCATGAGCTATTTTGTTGAGTAGTATTTGTTTCTGGGTTTATAGAAACTAAAAACTTAAAGGGGTAGGATTAAGTATTGGTTTTTATTTTCACTTTGTAATTTGATGTATTTTCCAAATTTTTGGAAAGCATTTTTAGAAATAGAAAAAATAATTTTAAATCAAAGCTGTTTAATATGTTTTTACCTGCTGAATTAGTATTCTATTCATGAAACATAAATATTATACATCAAAGTTGCTGTTGAATTTATCCAAATGTGTATAGCTATGTACTTAAATAACTGAAGTGAGAAGTAATACACTTTACAGAAAGAAGGAATAACATGTCTTTATGCCTTGCCTATATGATCCCAAACATGAATGTTCTCATAAAAAATAACTGAGTGCCTGAGTTTTTGCTTTTTGTTTTACTTTTCCTCTGGATTAGTGATACTAGATATATATGTTGGTAATTATCAGATTTGTTTAAATGCCAGCATTATTCTACATGTTCTCTATTTCTCAGTTTCAAAATTCTCAACCTTGGTACCTCAACCTTGGACATTGGAGGTCAGGCGATTTTTTGTTGGAGGGAACTGTCCTCTGAATCGCAGGATATTTAATAGCATTTCTGGTCTCTACCCATTAGACAACAGTTGTGACAACCAAAAATGTCTCTAGACATTGCCAAGTGTCCCCTGGAGGGAGAAATCGCTGCTGGTTGAGAATGGCTGCTCTATAGTAAGTTATTACTATCCAAATATTTTGATTATCTTTTTAACCGTTACCTATTACCATGGCCACGTTAATCGTGCCATGATTCACATTGATCACAATGATTAAAGAAATTACCGATTTACTCTGGCAGTCATACACGATCAGGCTATTAGACAAAGCCTGGGAATAGTAGAGGGAAAAATTCCTATAATTACAAAAAGAAAAGGTTATACAAAAAGAGCAAAAATTGGGTTGTACATTGGATTCAAATTACATTTATTTGTTGAAGTGGTCTGAATGACTCAAAGACCGACAACAGCTAGTACTCACTCAGCTACTGCACAACAGATACTGACACATCTTTTGCAAAGGAGGGATGTTGCTTTCCGTGACAATACTGCTGCTATTTCAGAAGAGGTATTAGTGACTCATGGACACCAAGTCAGGCATGATATTTTTCCTCCTTAAGTTTCACCAATCATTTTTCTTATTGCCTTTTTAATTTAAACACAAGTTCAGTGGCACCCATAATCAAAAGGTTGTTGTGAAACTCATACTGAAATTGAATCCCTTACTTTTGTTTCCATTAAATAAGCATTATAAACGATCATAGTGAATAACATAAACACTAAACACTATGTGCATCACAATTCTAGATTGTAGTGATTTTTATTTCATCACTGTCAATGCTATAGATGGTCTTCCGTCTCTTCTAAATGCCCCATTCCTTGTGGGATCATTAAATCTGACCCATAAGCAAGATAAAGTTGCCAGAGAATTTTTTTTTTTCAAATAGACAGCCTTAGTATGCACGCTTATACTCCAGGTTCCTTTTTAAATATTAAAAAGAGCATGTAAGTTCTGTAACTTACTTAATTTAAAGTGGCTTTTTTAAAAATGAAAACACTGCAGTGGGTGCCGGGATTGCATACATCCCAGCATGCCCCACCACTGTTCTTTGGATGGCAATCACAGGACCCAGACATCAAGCTGTGGAGGAGATTCTTCCAAGCAACAGCATCTGGCTCTTTGGCAAACTGAACAGGCAGTTGCTTTGGTGGCGTTGGAGTTGCCTCTGGGTCTGTCACAGGGTGAGGCTGCTGATGGAGTGCCTGGATCCTCATCTCCTTTGCACTTCACCGTCTTTCTTATAGACCTTTTCAGCATCAAGAGAACAACTCTCTTCCATGAGGCAAACCCTGCCCTCCTTAAGTCTAACAGATTTCTCCATAAACCTTATTGTACCGCAATACACATCCCCTTCCATTGCCCACATCCCTTATGAAAGTGTAAAAATAGGCAAGCATTCTGGCAGCAGCAACACTAGCTTTCTATTTCATACCCCACCTGCAGAGAGAATCAGAAATTAAGTGTTCTATTTTCAGGCCTGGATATTTTAAGCCTGAATTTTCACCTTCTTTGCTTGCAACAGATCTCTTTGCCAGTTAAATTTAATAAAGTCATATTTATAATATGAATAGTTACTTAGTCTCATGGAAACTTTTTTTTTTATCCTCAAGATCACACAATCTGAGTTGGTAAAGTGGTATAAGGACTACAGGAGATTAGTCTGAAGAATGTATGGCACTTTAAAAGCATAAGTGCAGTCCCTGGCACAAAACACCTTGAACATCAAAATCGGTAGCTCCAGAACAAAGGGCTTTCATATCCTCTTAGCTATGAAGGAAATTAAAAAGACCAAATCTGGAAAATAGGGAATGAGTTTTAGGGAAAAATACCCAACAACCTTCTGAATAATTTGCATCAAGGGCATTAATCAGATGACCTCGCTACAAACCATGGGGGTCACGACCTGCAGGTCATACTCAAAAGAACTGTTGGCAAGAGATGACTCAAAGATTCTACTGGTACAAACAGGTAAATATCAGTGAGATTGCTTTCTGAAAAAGAGCATTTGATTTCTCCTGTTAGAGTTCCCTAGAAAAAGGGAGACTTTAATTACCTGCCATTTCTATGGAGGCTCAGTTCTAATCTATCATTTGATCACAACATTTGATGATGCCATCGATAACCTATGAGAAAATACATGGTAGTGTCTGTTTTATGGATGGGAAGCAAATTAAAAAGGCAGGGAGAAAATTTTTATAGGAAAGACTATATTTGCGTGTAAGTTGTTAGTTTGGAAAGTTAAATTCAGAGGAAAATAAAATGCATCAACTTTGAGGACTGGCAAATTGGTGCAACTAAAATGGATCACAAACAAATCAACACGAATTATTTCTAGTCTGGAAAAGAGGACTTTAAAAGGGTATATAGCATGTATAATGATTTTCAATACTTTTTTTGGCATTCTCTAAGAAATGAGATAAAAATGTAATGATGTTCTATATCTTTTACACACTGGCTAAAAGAATAGAGAGTTAAATCTCAAGTTAATTTTTATTCCAATTCAAAAAAGAAATTCTGGGGAGAATACAATCTATTTAAACACACAATAAATTATATACTCATTTGTCTTCTGATTTTACTTTTTAGATACTAATCTGCATGAACATTAAGTAGATATCTGACATCTACTTTTGTCAGTTTGTGCAAATAACCCCCAGAGTTTTTCCCGTGGATGGTCAATGCAATTACTTATAACTCTGAGCAACTGACAAATTTCTCCAGGCTTCATTTTATCCCCAATAATCTCCATAATTTGGGAACCAGAAAAATCAAGATGACTTCTGCCCTCGAATTTGAGATGGTGAATTTTCCAGAAAAGAATGGAAAATGTAAACTTTCAGATCAAATGTTTATTATAACTTATCCATTGCTATTGAGGGGAAAAAAAGTACAACGACTGACTTCCTGGTCCTGAGCATGAGATAATCAGCTTCAAAATTGCATAAAGCATACTAGGCCCCCAAATAAGCTTGCTGAATGAAAGAATGAATGAAAGAGTGTATGAATGCGAGGTCATGTTACAGTCAGCTTTAACTTGTGTTCTGGAGGTTTGTTAGATGGATAATCACAGTTTTAGAGACTTCAATGGAAAATAATGTATAGGAAAAATAAATAAATGTATCCATACTGCCAAGTGTGAATAGATTGGTTAGTAAACCAAATTGATATAAATATGCAATTGAATTTTAAGATTTAGGATCTACTAAAAAACATTTTTGCTTTTACTGGAATGTCTTCACTAGGACTCCAGAGTTGACTGAAGTTGTGTCTACCCAATGTTAACTTGAAATGTTAAAAGCATTTCTTAAACATTTCTTAAACATTCTTTAACAGACACAGGCTTACTAGAGGTCAGCTATTTCTTGGTGAATATCTAGTGTCTATACAATGTCTCTGCTAGAAAAAGCCTTTACCCAGGACTTTGAGACTTCCGTGTTTGCTAAAACAGTAGGACATGGTCAGGAAAGCTCAAGGGTACACTGATACTCAATATTTACAGAACTGCCTGGTTCTTCTGTGGGTTTTTGGACATATCTTGTACCTCAAATACAAGAGAATACAACCGAGAGGAAACTTTTTTTCAAAAGTAACCACAAACATACCATCTACTTCTGGTATGATCTATGTGTCCCTTAAGTGATGGCTCCATCATACTCAGGATCTAAGTATTGAAAGCAATTATATCTTGTGCTTTCTGCTTGTTCATTAGTTGAATAAGCTGCCAGAAACTGCCATTTAGGCTAACTGCTACTGTCTGTTGTTGAACTGGCTTAAATGGTATTCAATAAATGATTAGGAATGTCATTATTGAGTGGCTACCCAAAGTCACACATATGCTAATGAAGATGCCTCTAGCATCCATAGGTCAAATGCCAAGACACAGATCCAGATCCACAAATACAAGTCAGTTGTTGCTCTTACATTGTTGGGCAAGCACAGGATCTAAGGTTCAAGCTGTCCCAGAAAGAGAACCACTTCTTACTGGTCTAGGAGTGCTGATCTTTCCCTTCATACCTGGTAACCCTCACCATCAGCATAAACCGAGGCTTGTAACTGCAGTACTTTAACTTTTGCAATCTGAAAAGGACCAGGAAAAGCTCTAGATGCATCCTCCAGAATGAGGTCGGGATGAAGGGGAGAACGTTCCAAGCCTGTGCCTTGTAGCTGATAACTAGCTCTCACCAAAGAGATGTTAATTGCTCTAGAGAGTCAAGGGAGGGAGAAGAGGAGCCTGGGGCTTTAGGGAAAACTCCAGATCTGCTGTCTTTAGAGGCTTTGAGAAGCTCCCTAACCTGGGGCAGAATCACAAAAACGTGGAAGTCTGCAGAAAGCCGGTAGATAGAAAGCGGGTGGGGGGAGTGGGAACGGTCGGTTGAGGAATAACAGCGTTAGCCCAGAAAACACGTATTTGCGAAAGGCTCTCTCTCAAGGGAAGAGATGTATTCAGCTGGGTCTCGGAGGATGAAGTCCTTGAGTCTTCTTCCAAGGTGTGTGTGTGTGTGTGTGTGTGTGTGTGTGTGTGTGTGTGTGTGTGTGTGTGTGTGTCCCTCGGACAGCTTCCGAAGTTCCAAAGTCCGCATAAGTCTACTTGCTTCTCTCTTTCTTCCCAGGTAATTTCCAAGGGCTCAGACCCTAACAGTCTATCTCTCCAGGGCATAGCGAGTGATTGTCCAATGCGAGAAGCTTCTAGAAGTCCTCGAGGGAGCGCGCTCAACATCAACCCTTTTGCGAAGGGAGGCGACCGATCTGTCTTAGTGCGCCTGTTAGCCTGCAGCTCACATCGGAAGACGGATAGAAGGGCTTACCCTCCCCCTAGCTTGGTGAGCCCTGGTTGGGACTCTGAGCTGGGGCGGAGAGGGGACCTGGCAGAGCTGGTTCTGAGGGCTGTAGGACGCCAGAGGCGCCTAGCTCTTCGCAGGCGCCAACGCACCTCGTAAGGACCCAATGTGAGATCTGTGCATCCGCTAACCCGTACTCTCCCCTAGGGCCAGACGCCTCGAGGACCGACCGCACCCTTGAGTCCTGGGACCAGCGAGCGCCAAACTCTGCCCGCCGCAGGGCCACGCCGGACACCAGGCGCCGTGGCTCGCGCCGTGTCAAGGTTTGGGAATCCAGGATCCCCACGTACCACACTGGCTCCCACAGTTCGCTGTCCTGGGTTCGAGGCGGCGGGCGCCAGGCCTGAGTTGGCGTAGCCTGCCAGGGAAAGGAAGAGCCTGAGGCTTTTTCTTCCCAGTTCCCAGACCGGAGTCCGGGCGTACTTGACCTTAGGAAAGAGCGGGATCGCCCCCAACCCAAGCCAACACACACGCGCGAGCGAGCACACCCAAACGCAGAAACACGGGCGCACACACGCACGCTCTGCTCTGCTGTTCCAAGACTTGGAGAGGGGGCGCGTTGGAAAACTTGGTGGATCCGTTGGAAGACCATTGCACTCAGTCACCCACACGGAAACTCAGTATTAAAAGATCGTTTTCCTCTACGACTTTTCCGTAGGCGAATCAAAGTAAAACCCAGTCTCGGAGGCAGCCCAGTCCCTTTTGATAAACTTCTCAAAATGTTCCCAGTGGCACTGAATCTCCAAATCCAGCGCGCGGGCGCCGCAGCCGTCCTCGCCAGGTTCCGCGCGCAGCTTGGAGGGCGCAGGGTTTTCGCAGAAAGACGCAGCCAGGACGCCTCCGGCTGGGCGGCGCTGCCCGGACTGTGCGACCCGCAGGCAGGGGCGCTGGGTCCCGCGCGGCACTTGCCAGAAACTAGTCTGCCTAATCACAGCGGGTCCTGGCACTTGCACACTAAGAAACCCCAATTAAGGAGTGGGTGCAATGGGAAAGGAGGGAGTTGGGGAGCTTGCACCGTGTATCTCAGGTATGAGCACTTTTCACTGACAGTGATGCAACTACATTAGAGTTAATGGCAACAGCCTGCTTCTCATTATTAATTGTCTTTGTGTTTGGATAAAGTATGTAATCTTCTTCTCAACCACACCATTAAAATAGGTTGCCTTTTCAATTAAGAACTGTCGTGAGCACAGCAGTCAATTTTCTTAGTGAAGATGCATTATATTTTCACATTTTTTAAATAATGGAAAATCCCAGGTTTGCATCAGACGCGATTACAGAGAAATACAAGAGTTTCTCTAAAATGTATGCGCTTTTTTAAATAAATTGAAATTTCTGCAGATAAAAGAAAAGCATGGGTATCAAAGATATTCAAAACCCACTTCATTCAGATTTTTAAAAGCAAAGAGGATGAGTTCATTTCTTCAAATGCACTTAATACAATAAAACAAGTCAGAGGCGATCTAAAAATATGCCTATAAACTTTATTTTTTTTGGGGGGGTCCCTTCTAAATTAGAAGGGATGTTAAGAGCTGATTTGCACATCTTAAACTAAAGCGGTAATGTTTGTTGAATATGTACTAGGCGCATTTACAGAATGTGCAGTCTTTGAATAAATACCTCCCTTGTTGGTTAAGAAGCAAAAAATATCTGCGTTGTGCACCTACAATCAGTTTTTATTTGTTTCCTTGCTTTCATTTTTCTCCTTTGGAAACAAAAAAGACAAGTTGAAAGCTCGTGACTCTGGTAGAACTGCTTTAAATTCTATGCCTTGATAATAAGCAACTTTTCAATTGTTGTTAAAAGTATAAATTGCAGAATTCTAACGTTGAAGTTTAAAAATTGGTAGAAAATATTCTTTCCTGTACATAAACATGGAAAGTTTGTCTGCTTGGACAAAAAAGAAATGAGTGTGATTTTGATTTTCTATTCTCGGGAATTGGAGAACACAGAGTGAAAAGGATGTGCCCAGATCTGTGTTTTCTTTGTTAATAAAAAAATTAAAGCTACTCTCTTTTGCACATGAAATACTGTTTTAGAAAAACTATTCCTCTTTTTTCCTCTCTCCATTCAATATGCATACTCTCATAGGAGTCACATTAGAGAATAGTGTCTGAGGAAAAAATAAGTCAAATTCTTCTAAATAGAAGGAAGAAAGTTCCCAACAACAACCAGACTTTTTTCTTTGTCAGGAAGTTTTTTTTTTTTTTTTCCAGACACGATCTTTTCCAGGTTTTAGGTGTTAGGTCTTTTAAAAATTGAACTTTTTTTTTTTTTTTTAAAAAACCAACCAGACCCTTTAAATGATCTGCAAAGAGTGGGAAATTAGATTTTCGATTAAAACCTTATCCCATCTCGAAGGATTACTTTATATTGATTCTTAAATATGGCTACAATTGATGGGCTCTAATTAAAAATCCAAAGGAAAAGTCTGTCGTGCCCAAATAAAAGGAGCTTTTCATATACGGGAAATAAAGCTTGTAAAAGGTTACAAATAAAAGATTAGAGATTTATCCAAACTAGTTTAAGGCTTCACTGTGGTTTTCTTTTCTTCTTTTTTTCCTTTCTTACAAAACCATTCCCGGGTCTTTTTTTTGCCCAGTTTTAAATGAAGTTTGCAAACAGGCGAGATATTGGACTGTAATGGTTGTTTTATATCAGCTCTGTGAGCTTGAGGCTGCTGCCTGCAGTAGAATTGATTTCAAGGAAACTTTAGGACCAGGAGATGAAAATTATATAAACTGACAGCTACCAACCTTCATCAATTCATCTGAATTCCTGTCCACACCCTCCCCACATCCCCACACCCCTCGTGCTGCTCTGTCTCACACTCAAACACCCTTCTTACCCCCACCCTCACCTTGCTCTGCACGCGCTCAGGGACTAACAGAACTCCCAGCTCACACTCAGCTCATAAATGTCTCACAGCCCCACATCTCGTACTTGTCACCCAATCTTAATCCGTTTCATTCTGGAACAACATGCTCTTCTTTTCCTTTTTTTTTTTTTTTTTTTTTACATTTGGAATTTGCCTCCTACTCTTTTATCAAGACAGCACAATCCTATCTTTGAAGTTGTCTCTTGCTCCCTTACCCTACTTTCTGAGGCAACCTCAAGGCAGGAAATGAGTGACCCAAGCTTAATTCATAAGTGATATGTTGCCTTATATTTTCCTCCCTAGATCTGCCTTCATTGCCCATCTTAAGCCCTCGTTAAAAAATTAATTAAAGCTAATCTTGTCAAAGTTTGAAATAAAGACATATCTAAAAACCTAAAGAAAAACGATTTCTTTCTAAATATGGTGCCAGTTCTAAGGCAAGATGTGGTCCCATGCTGTCCACCAAATTGCTGGAAAGACTGGAAATTAATCTTCATATTTCTGAAGTAAGTGTTCAGTGAGCCTAACTAGTTCCTTCCCCCTGAGAGACTGTGTTCTCAAGGTTTTGTTCTTCTTTAATTAGCCTAGAAGAATCCTGAAATGTCTCTCCTTTCTCCTCCCCTTTCTCCACCCCCCCACCCCCACCATAGTTAATAAACTTGGAGGAAAGTTTGGAATATTTTAAACTGGCCTGGCCTGTGGGGTAGAGAAAGTAAGCCCTGCTAGTATCAGACATAAATCTAGATTTCAAAATATGATTATCAGCCATATTTTGGAAACAATGTACAAGCTGTGACAAGTAATTTGGTTCCCTCTGTATTGATTTTCTTAATTTAGAATGGAATACTTATATCTCATGTTCAAAGTAAGATCATTGTACTTGTGGCAACTGAAAATCACCCACTTGTTACTAAAATTATTTTAAAACACAAAGCATGCCACCGTAAGTCATATTCATGGAAAAAAATTAAGACACAGAACACACACACAGACACACAAAGTAAAACATGAAATAGAATGAAAACAATGACCACATAGTAAATACATTGGAAGTTCAAGGACTTACTGAAAATCAAAAGTTAGACTTTTCATCCAAGGAGTCTTTTTCCTCCCATCAAACCTCTAAGGTTTTTCAGTACAGCAGCCCAGGCCCCTCCCCCAACCCCAAAGCCAGTGGCTTTTGTCCTGACCTAGAGTAGAGTTTGTGGGGACTGTACCTGAGCCAGGTTGTCTGCAATTTCCAAATTGACAAGAAGAGACTGGAAGATAAAAAGCATGTTCTTACAGGTGAAGAGTAATTTTGCAACTTTTCCAGGAGACACCAGGAGAAAGCTTGCTTGCTACCAACTGCTGCAGAGTCTGGGCAGAATTCCTCTAGAAAGAAAAAGAAAGTCTTTTTTTTTTTTTTTTTTTTTTTTTTTTTCCCCCTGTCTCTCTATAGTTCTTTCTCCTCTGTCTCTCTCTCTCTCTCTCTCTCCCTCTCTCTCTCTCTCCAGATCCAATCTTTTAAGAGCTTCAGCACATTGCTAAGCTAAAGAGAAATTCTCTTTGATAAAGCGGTGTTTCCAGCTTCTGGGTTTTAAAACCTAAATCTATATTCAAATCTGGCTGAAGGTGTGTTCTGGGATTTATGAAAGCCTCTTAAAGGGGTAAATTTACCAAACCGTGACAAAATCATCACAATCTTACTTTAGACATCTGAAGTGGTGAGAATTTTAAAGAGACCCTTGTTTATTTAACAGTGTCCATTTCCAACTCGTGGTTTATTGGCCCGGCATTTCTGCGAAGTTACTAGACGACAGGGCTGAGACCCGGGAACAGCGTCCTCCCGGCGGCTTGAAGGGGAAGAGCTCTCCCACGCCCGCCGTGCGGAAATCTGCCCGGGTGGAACTCAAGGGCAGCATTTTCAGGGACCCTCAGCTGCCCCCGCCATCTGAGAGGCCGTCGCACGTTTCCATATAAGACTAAAGAAATACCCCACGACACTGGACCCCACAACAGTTACATCTCCAAAACTAATTTTTTCATTTACTTGGTGGCGCGTGTTCTGATATTTCTCCCCTCCACCCCGCCCCCACTGACCCAAGGCCTCCCTCCAGTCCTTCCCCTGTGCTAGACCCACAACTTCCATTTTGCCTCTCTCGTTCTTTGATGCTTTAAACATCATTGTGATCAAACTGGGGAAACACTTTTCTCTTTTCTCGGGTAGGAAGGAGCCTGTGGCTCAGACGGTTGGGGTGAATTTGCCCTTCCTTCATCGAAACCATCGTGACTCCGGCCAAAGCCTCCCCACTAGCGCGTCTCCGGCCAGATAGCCCGCGGCATTTGTGGCGCATTTCCCCCACCCCTTCCCAAATTAAAGGCCTGGGGGTGGGGTGCAGTCGCCAGGTATTTCAGTACACTGGGACCGGTGGGGGGGAAAAAAAAAAAAAAAAAAAAGGGTCTGTACTCACCCTCCCCCCCGAGCCCGGGACCCAGAAATTCAAGACTCCCGGGAACGCGACAGCCAGCGGGTCTCTTCGGACTCTTCGGAGGGTCGGGGAGGAGCTGGCCAGACCCTGGGCCTCCCGGGACTCGTGGAACGTCCGGGCCCAAAGCTCTAGAGACACCTGCGAGGCTGCCAGCGGCCTCTGCCTGCGCAGCCCCGGGCCGAGCCGGAGCCGGAGCCGGAGCCCAGCCCGGCTGCAGAGCGCTTGCTGCCTGGTGCTCACTCCGGTAATTCGTTAATTGCTGTAAATCCCAAGGACGGCCACATTTGATTACCCATACAGTATAAGAACCGACAACAAAGCGACGAATTAATTACCAACTTCATTAACATAGGTCCCTAAATTAAAGGCAGCGAGCTGTTTCTTTGGGCCCACTTGCAGTCGTGTGGTTGGGAGGTGGGGGTGGTGGTTAGGAAGAGATTTTATATATATTTTTTCTTTTCCAGCAATAGGAGTTGGGAGAGAAGAACTGGCTTCTGTAACCTCGCCCCCCTCCCCGCCTCGCCCCGGTACCCCCGCCATTTAAACACCCTCAACCGGTCCCCTAGTACCCCCACCCCCCACCCAATCTGGTTCTGCTTTTTCTTAGGACGCTCATCTGATTGAAAAGCGATTGGGTCCCACTCTCTGCGCCTGGCTTGGAAAAGTTGGGTTGTGGTTGGCTCTTTGGGCCCTCTGGTGCCAACACTCTCCAGCCTTGAGGCTCTCAGCCCGGATCTGACCACCGCGACTCCGTTAGATCCAAGACCCCGCCGCTGCAGGCTTTGGGTGGCGTTTGTTTGAACGCTGAAACTCTGGTTGTTTCCAGCGCGGCCCTTTCCCGGTTCCCTGCAGACCCTCCTCACACTTGGTCGGGACCTGGCTCCCGTCGTCTTCCCAAACCCGCACTGCAGTCGGTGTTCTTTTTGCGACCTACCATGGGCTTCTTCAAAATATAAAACACTGCAGATACCGGGAGCCCGGCTCCCCGTCTTTGGGAACCAGAGACTATATAAGCGCTAAACGAGTGGAATAGATAATTTTTGAAACTAGTTTGTTCTTGGACTCGTGTTTCTCTTGCCTGCGCTCTGACACCTCAGCCCAGGCCTCCTTTCTTTACCCCTCCTGGATCTTAGCTTGGTCCGACCCTGTCTGAAACGGAATGGTGCTTTTAAAGCGTCATTCTGACTTGTTCTCTGCGTCTGATTACTAGCGTTGAATGCGATAACCTGGTTATTTCCCACCTCCACCCTTCTTCAACCTTTGCCTAAATGCTTAAACCTTCCCATTTTACACGGTACGGGTTTCCTCCCCACCCCTTTTCCCTAAAACAAAAAAACGAAACAAAAAGGGGCGGGTGAGGAGAGGAAGGGAGTACCCGAAGAAAAGGAAGAAGAGAAGGTAAGGCGAGGCCTCCCTGTCCATCATTTTAATTATACAATTAGTTCACACGCTCTGGCCCATAATGTATATTTTAAGCGGAGCCCGGTGTCTTTCAAGAACATTCTGGTAATGTCGGAGGCCTGGATTTGTTGCCTACTCGTCCCCCTGTGCAGCAGCGGCCTGTTTTCCTCCCCCTGTTGTGTGTTTTTATTATTTTCCCTCTGGCTTAGATGTGTCAATCATTCTCTCCCTGCCATTGGTTGGAGAGTTTGCGTCAAAAAGTTGCCAGAGAGGCGCTTTCTCAGCAAATCTCCCTGAGAGCGGAACCGACCTCAGCTCCAACTCGGTCTCCACTGTTATTAAAAATAAAATCGCTAGAGCAGCCCTCATCACGTCTATTTTGTATGTATCGCAGACGGGCCCATGCGTGACTCGAACTCGAGCTACTTTCCGCATTTTCTCTTTTTTTTTTTTTCTCGTTTGTTTGACTTTTTTAATGGAAAGGTGAAGACTACGAGATTTCTAACTCAATACTCTTGATTTCTTTTAGGATAGCAGACTAATTGGAATTTTGAAGGATAGTTTGATTTTTTTTCTAACCTCCCATGCGACAGTAAGGTAAGTGTCCGTCTGTCTTGTCTGTCTATAGACATAGCTGTGTGTTCCTGTGCCTCCAATCACCCCAATACCTCCAATAGACCGACGGATGCACCTCTGCAAAGGTGGGGTTCTGAAGGATCGTGTATTTTTCCCTTGTAAATTTGTGAGGTGTAATAACGATCATTGAGGAAAATTTCTGATCTGCAGATGAGGGTGGGATTGGAAGAAAGGGGAGAAGCGCACTTCTCGGGTCACTGCTTCGGCAAAACATCGTGGAAATACTGCGAGTCTAATGTGGGGTGTTTTGGAGGGTTTTGTTTGTGGTTTTGTTTTATGTCAACGCCCATTCCGGCTTCTCCCTCCGATCTTTGCGTTTTGGCCCTCAGATGTGGTTGGGGTCATTTGGGTTGATCCCAAGGACGTTTTCAGAGTCCGAGACAAAAAGATACAGATAAAGCTTTTTGCATGCAGATGGTGGATTACAATAATAAAATAATAGTCACCTTCTAGGGCCGGTGCGCCGGAAGCACCGCCGGCTGGTGAGAGGGGTGGCGCGCGTGGTGGCGGCAGCTTGAGCCCCTGCCTGCCCCCCAGTGAACGTGAGCTGACACGCCAGCGGATGACCGAGGAGGCGGGGAACGTCGGCTCCTCTTCCGCTCTTTTCAGCCCCCTCTCCCCGAGCCTAGAGCACTCGCTCTCCGAGATTGGCTCTCCGATCCCGGCCTCTTCCGAAGGCCTCCAGGTCTCTTTTATCTTTGTGATCACCACTTCCCTCCCCCACCCCCAATAAAAACCTGGGAGTACAACCCCCCTTCCTCGTGATTGTCTCGATCCCCGACCCGGCTCACCAGGCCGCCAGAGCGTAGAAGAGTCGTTTTGCAACGTGAATTTCCCGGGGACGGTTCCGGGCCCGCCCCGCGCAGCACTCTGAGCGCACCTGGGGAGGACCGAAGTGGCGGCGTGTGGTCCCTGCTCCGCCCGAGGCCGCGGCGGGGCGGAGTACTAGAACCCTTCCGTGGGGAAGGCGGCCCCTCGGCTGTTCTCAGATGCGGGCAGCAGCGGAGCACTCGCGTTCCAGGCTCCGGCAGAATCGTGGCCCGGAACCCGGCGGGGATGGGAGGGTGCGCTCAGGCCCAACCTGCGCTCTCGGGCTGTCCGGGAGAACCGTAAGGTCTCTGCTAGAGCCGGGCCTCGGCGATGTGTTGTGTCGCAAACTCCGAAGAAGTCTTCGTGTTGATGAGTTCAAGGACTCTTGAAATTATAGTCCGATTTCAGGACACGTATTTTGGAAAACCAAGTCCAGGCTCAAAATTCCATCGAGTTGGTTTTTATCCTCCTTTACAGACAGAAGTGAGGGTACAGGGACAGAAGGCCAGGCCGCGTGGACGCTGGAGTGGTGAATGACCTGAGTTGGGGATGGGGACGTCTCCTAGAAATCCTCCTTCCATCCTAAGTTTTGGGGTCAGAATTTCTCCAGCTCACCTAGGGACTTTTCCCAGCCACTAAAAGTTAGAAGCACCCTAGAAGAGTTGGAGCGGAAACTCCACCCCCCCCCCCCCCCAAGGTAGACACCCAGATCTCTCCTCTTAGAACGAATACCCAGGCTTTCTCTTCACCACAATTCATAGTCAAGGCCAACCCTTTTGGCACGTTTCTCCCTCCCTCCCTCGCGGTGGCAGCGTTGTTTGATTCCCTGAAGCCAGAAACTTTCACTCGAGTTCGCCAGAGAGACGCCTGCGTCGGCTGTTGTCCGCGGGGCCCCCGCATCTCCTTTTTCTTTCTCTCCTTTTCCTCTTCGTAGTCCTCTGAGCGCAGGCCAGTGGCCAGTCTGCGTAGTTTTGTTTCCTTTCCATCATGCAGAAAATTAATCAGCCCGGACGAGAAGCAGAGCTGAGCACAGCGGCCTGTAATTAAGGGACGTGTGCCCCTCGGATTATCTCGTTAGTTTATCAAGAAAACATTTATTATAATTAATTCTCGGACGAGGTAATTATTATTGAGCGAGGACACAGCAACTGGTAGATGGGCTCCTTGGAAGAAAAAAAAGAGAGGTGGCGGGGGGGAGGTGGGGAGGGGGGAGCGACAGATTGCAGGAATTGACCGTTAGATATAAGGCGGCGCGGGCTGGAGCTGGCAGTGGAGCCAGACCTCGGGGCTGCGGGGCGGCGGGGCGGCGGGGCGGCGGAGCTGCGGGGCAGGAACGCCGCACCCAGTCACTTGCTCCGGGAGGTGCGGGCGCCGACCGACTGCGGGGACTCGCCGCGCGACTGCGGTCGTCTCTTTCTAGGTAGGAGTTCAATAGTGACCATCTCATGAACTGTGACAGTGATATTGAGGATTTTATTTTTGGAAAGGTTTTTTTTTTTTCCCCATTTCTCCTCTTTTTCTTTGGTCTCTGCTTAGGAAGGGAGGAATGCGCCCTTGCAGGGCTTTGAAAGTTTGATGGAAGGGCCCACGACCTCTTCTTTGGAGAGTGCTTACTTAGGGTGACAGTTGAGAGTACCTTGGAGTTTTGCATTTGGTGTTTTTTTCCTTCTTCTTTTAAATAGTGGATGCTGTAAAAAGCAAAAACAGTCTATCCCGAGAGTTTAGTTGTGGAAAGGTCAGTGGAGTTCCAAGAAGTGTCTGTGCTGGTGCTTTCTGTTACTGCTTATTTCATGTTGGAATGTGTTACTTTAATGTGCGATGTGTCAGACATTTCTAATTGAGGGAGAACTCTACATGGAAGAACACTTTCCTATATCTCATCTGTATATCTGATAGGATTTTAGATGCCTATGGTAGTTCAGAACTTTGCAATGAAGTTGGATTATACTAAACAGGAAAGAACTGCTTGGAGGACATTTGAAAGAAATAAAGGACTTGTAAAACGATATTGTTTTAAGCCATTTTCACAGCTGCCTTGAAAACAAAAATAATAGAAAACAAAGTGTTGTAGGAGCAACTTAGTTTTACTGATGAAATAATACATACTCTTCTAAGAAGGGCATTTACTAAATGCCATCTGAAGGCAGAAAAGTATAATTGTTGTGTTGTGAATTTCAATCAGGAAGAAGTTTCAGCAATCCAGTTCATTATGGAACTTTGTGTCCTGCTCTCTTAAAGGTACATATGAAAACTCAGTTGGACCTTTGTAAAAGTGAGAGAGAACTTCTCCTAATCTTGTATCCGCCATTTTGAAGCAACCTCTCATAGTGTCAAAGTTGCAAAGTGGAGATCCTTGCAGGCTAAGAGCCGTCTTTTAGGAAAATAAAAACCAAACTTGCAAACTGCCAGCAGATATCAACATTCATTTTGGACCCCTTTACTTGAGGGGAGTGAGAGGCATT
This sequence comes from Solenodon paradoxus, assembly GCA_004363575.1. NCBI lineage: Eukaryota > Metazoa > Chordata > Mammalia > Eulipotyphla > Solenodontidae > Solenodon > Solenodon paradoxus. Next base: position 242,271 of record RJWH01000377.1, read on the forward strand.
CTGAAGAAAATAAATATCTTTTCTTCCATTCTTTCCCTCCCCTCGGCTCTTTTTCTTACAGGATTGTAGGAAACTTAAAAGCTAGGGAGAAATTCTGTTAGTTTCACAACTTTGGTGGCTTGTGTACCCACTTTCTTCAAAACTAAAATGTTCAAAAGGCACCTAGAGTTAACAGGAAACTGCTGTAGCTGCCGAGGACCCCAAAGGTCTGAAAATTTGCCTCCCGCAGGATCTGCAGCCTTGCGCATCAAAATCTACAGGGAATCGGCTTGCACTACAAATGCAAACCCTTTCTACTTGCAAATGTGGGGGCCTGTCATTATCTGATTGGTGGGATTCTAACTTTACTTCAGAATTTCTAGCAACCCTCTGCCAATCTTGAAGGTTTTTTTTTTTTTTTTGCAGCATGTTTAAATATTTGATGGGTGTCGATTAAAAGTTAAATACTTGTTTGTTTAGCTTTAGTTCTTTAGACACATATAATCAAGGTTCTCCAAAACCCTAATAAATCTGTTACTTACCTCAAAATCTAATTATCCAGACTACTAATTAGGTGAAAATGATTACTGGAAATTACTTCAAATGTGGAATAATAGTGATTGAGCAGTTTTCTCAAGTTTGTCACTTAGCAAGTTGGTATTTTAGATGCTAAATACTCTGACATTTTAGGTTAGCAGCAGCTGAAAGTGGTAAAAAGCTAAGATAATTAAAATCTGCCTTGGAAAGGCAACAGTCTGGGGAGAGGTAGATTTCTTGAATTGTTTCTTTGTTTCTCACCAGTGGGCTTTGTTATCAGCATTATTTATTTAGCCAAAGAGTTCTTTGTCTCTGCAAATGGCCCCAATCAAGTTTTGTTTGAGACAATTAGCTAGTGCCAGCCAATGAGTCCTATGCAAATGCAGGGAGAGGAATGCAATGTGTGCATTTGAAGGCGTGGAGTTTTGTTCTTGGGGTAGGCAGATTGGAATAGCTTTCTTCGGGTACTTTTTTAAAAAAGTTAGGGTGGGGGTGGGGAAGACAGGTTTATCTGGTCTCTTTCCATCCCCTCTAGTTCCAGAGCAGCTGGGGGTGTGTGTGGGGGGAGGGGGCTGCAATTCTTTAAAAGCCACTGTCTTGCCTAGCCGGGCTCTTTTTAAGTTGGTGGCAGACCGTGGAAGACCTGCTGCCTCCGAAGCGGTAAACTAGCACCTCTGTTTGTTTGTTTGCTTTGCCCAGTTCTACCAATCCAAACCCACCCACCAAGAACCCTGAATCTGTCCACCCCCGACGAAGCGAGACCTTCTGGCTGGGTGCCCCCGATTTGGGCCGACTTTGCGCCTCCAAACAACCTTAGCATGATGTCTTATCTTAAGCAACCGCCTTACGCAGTCAATGGGCTGAGTCTGACCACTTCGGGCATGGATTTGCTGCACCCGTCGGTGGGCTACCCGGGTAAGTGAGCCCCGTTGCACTCCTGCCCCACCTCTCCCACGCCCCTCCCGTGGGGATGTGACACCCTTTCCCCCTGGAGCGCTGCCCCCACCCCAGCTCCAGGCGATTTCCCACTAGATTTTCCTTCCGAGAAGCAGCTCTGAGCCATTTACCCGCTGCGCAAAGGACAGGGCCTGGGGGAAGCAAATAGGTGGAGTACAACGATTGCAGAAAATTATATCGCTGTATTCTTGATTGGCGTGAATATGGAACACACGCGTTAGAGTGGGACGAGGAAGGTCACTGCCCTTGTCATTTGGGCTAGAGAAGTCTAAGTCGTCAGAAGCGCTCTTTTGGCGCTCTCTTGGAGAAACCCGATTTCTCTCCATAAATTCTGTGGGCCTGAGCTTTGCCCTCTGACCACCTGGCGATACACTTTTAATCCCTGGAGGTGTGATTTACCCCAAATGCGGTGCTGTTCTTTTCCATCAGATCTGTTTCTCAAAAATCCTCGTAGGAGAGCTGTGAAGCATGGCCCCATTTTAAAGATGGAGGAACAAAGGCATTAAACTGTAGGCTCCGCAGCAGGATTGAGAATTGCTGGACCTACCCGACCTGGGTCCCTTGACAGAGTGAATTTTTGGTGGTGTGGTTTAGGGGTCGGTTTGGGAGGTTCTTTTCTTTAGTTTTTATATCATTCGTTAGTTTTCCAAGCAACGCTTTGACTGGAGCAATCGGGGTGGGCTGATTGGGGGGTGTCGCGGTGCAGAATTCCCCCTGGCACTGAGAGCGGGGGTGGGGTGGGGTGGGGTGGGGGGGGCGGGGGGGCTGGAGGAACCTCCGCAGGCCCCGGGTTGAAGGACTGGGACGCCCCGGGGAGTGATGGGGGAGGCGAAGGGAGCCGGAGCCCCCGCGGAGACCGCTGTGATTGGGAAACTGCTCCCGCACCCTAAAGGGCCCTGGGCTTCTTGTCCTGCAGCCACCCCCCGGAAACAGCGCCGGGAGAGGACGACGTTCACCCGGGCGCAACTAGATGTGCTGGAAGCGCTGTTTGCTAAGACCCGGTACCCTGACATCTTCATGCGGGAGGAGGTGGCGCTGAAAATCAACCTGCCTGAGTCCCGGGTGCAGGTAGGGCAGCTGTAGAAAGCCATCCTTTTCAACGGTGCTACCCTTACCCAAGGGCCTTGGAGGCTGAGGACACAGAAGACCTGAAATTAAATGCACTGCAGTCCAGAAACTCTTAGCTCAGGGCTCCCTGAAGGCCCGCTTTTGCCTCGGGCCCCTTTTGTCCACGTGTTCTCATCCAGTCCTATAAGCAAGGGACTTCAGGCCAGGTTGCAAGGTAAGAGTGTCACTTTAGCTGCAATGACAAAGCAGTCTTAGAATCCTGGGTCCCTGCTGGACAGAAACCCAGGCGGGCAGATTTCAAGGAAACTCACTCACAGTATTTTAATACTTCCCTTCCCCTATGTGGAAATCCTCTCCCATCTAATAGATTTTCCAGGGATGAAAGAAATTTAGCTCCTGGGTAGTATATACATTTAGAGGAAGAAGAATTGAAGGAAGGAAGGGAGGGAGAACCATCTTTACTAATTTAGTTGTTCATTTTGTTTTTTTTCCAGCTTGGGATCTCAAACCCAGGTCCTTGGTCCATATGTGGTCTGCACACCAGCGTCTCAGCTGCCTGAGTCACGAGGGTGTGCCCCACATCCTAATATTTTTCATAGATGGAAAAAACAGTAAATGGTGTGCTCAAGGTCACAACTCAGATTGGTGGTAGAGCCAGGCTGTAGAAGGAGCTGGTGCGTTTATCAAAGAGTATACACAATAGAAGTCTTCTCTGAGTTCCTAGGGCTTGAATAGAGCTTGCTAGCTAGAGCAATTTAGCAATCTACATAACTTCCCCTTTGACGCTGCCCCTCCTCAGTCCCCCTTAACTTGACCCACAGTTGGAGAGGAAGGCAAAAATCTTTTCTTAGACTTCTGCATCTAACCTTACGTATACAGCTGGGACTGCCCTTCCACATAGCAGTGTGAACTGCAAACTAGGAAAGGAGACTTTTTCAAAGTAGAGTGGAGGAAAGTTTAGCACTTGTGAGACTTGATCCAAGTCTTCACTGGAAGAAAACAAATGGTTTTAAGTGGGTGGTGATGTTGGCGCCATTTTTACCACAGTTAAGACAGCTACTTGGAGAGTCATTCGAGAGGACAACTAAGGATAAGTAAGCCCAGAAAATGCTGGTCGTTTCACCTACAGTCCATTGCAGAAAGTGAGCAGGGCTGGGAGACGTTTAAGTTGACAACCAGTGGGTGTAGTGTAGGAAACAGGATCTATGTGCTAAGTGGCACCATCTTGAAGGCACAGACTCCAGTCTTCAGACTGGAGAGACTAGTAGAGAAATCTGTCCTTGATCAAAGCTTGAGTACATGCAAGTCACTCCACTTACCATAAAGAAAGTTCTAGCAAATAGTGACTTCCAGAACTCTTTCTTCTATAGGATCACTGCTCCTTGGAGCTTTTTTTTGTAGTGAGTCTAGGAGAAAGAAAAAGTAGACAGAGATAGGCCCAACCTCCATATTAGCAGTTGCTCCCTGGAAGATAGACTGTAAATGAAATTTAGGCTGTTTATGTTGTCATATAACAACAGAATTGTTTTCCCTCACTTCTCTTGTGGTTCTTTCTGAAAGACATAATACATTCTATTCCATCGTGAGAGAATTCTAAAATAGAGCAGGCTCTCTTTCTCTCTATGCGTGTGTGTATGTATTTGAGATGAAGTAAGAGATAGGAAAGTGAGGTGGTAGATATTTAACCATATGATTTGAATGATTCTCTTAAATGTTTATCATCCCAGACTAGGAATAAAGCACAGTTCAAATACTTTTAGACAGAACCTCCCAAATTCTAAATTCCAGGTGCTTCACAATGTGTTTTCAGTGGTAGGAGAGATTGTATGCTTCGTTTATCTGTCCATGTAGGACAGATTTATAATTAAGGAGTTATTGAAACCACGTTAAAGAAGTTTCTTTCCCTTTCAAGGTATGGTTTAAGAATCGAAGAGCTAAGTGCCGCCAACAGCAGCAGCAGCAACAGAACGGAGGTCAAAACAAAGTGAGACCTGCCAAAAAGAAGACATCTCCAGCTCGGGAAGTGAGTTCAGAGAGTGGAACAAGTGGCCAGTTCACTCCCCCCTCTAGCACCTCAGTCCCAGCCATTTCCAGCAGCAGTGCTCCTGTGTCTATCTGGAGCCCAGCCTCCATCTCCCCATTGTCAGATCCCTTATCCACATCCTCTTCTTGCATGCAAAGGTCCTATCCCATGACCTACACTCAGGCTTCAGGTTATAGTCAAGGATATGCTGGCTCAACTTCCTACTTTGGGGGCATGGACTGTGGATCTTATCTGACCCCTATGCATCACCAGCTTCCAGGACCGGGGGCCACACTCAGCCCCATGGGTACCAATGCAGTCACCAGCCATCTCAATCAGTCCCCAGCTTCTCTTTCCACCCAGGGATATGGAGCGTCAAGCTTGGGTTTTAACTCAACCACTGATTGCTTGGATTATAAGGACCAAACTGCTTCCTGGAAGCTCAACTTCAATGCTGACTGCTTGGATTATAAAGATCAGACATCCTCGTGGAAATTCCAGGTTTTGTGAAGACCTGTAGAACCTCTTTTTGTGGGTGATTTTTAAATATACTGGGCTGGACATTCCAGTTTTAGCCAGGTATTGGTTAAAAGAATTAAATGGGATGATGCTCAGACTCATCTTCTGACCAATGTTCCACGAGGCATATAGAAGGAAAACTGAGGGGCCTTAGAAGGGCCTGGCAACCAGCAACCTGAAATGGACAAACCAATCTACTTAAGATCCTGTCATAGTTTTAGAGCATTGGTTTTCCTGATTTGCAAAGTAATCAAAAGCATTCTAGCCATGTGCAACCAAACACCACTAAAAGAAACACAACTAAATTGTGGGGGAAAGGAGGGAAGGACATAGCTTTCTTAAGCAGAGGTGTTCCAGTGTTTTAGCCAATCCTTGGTTGAATCTTAGGAATGGACAGTGTCTCAAGCTCACTCACGTTTCATGACCAGCTGGTAGTTGGCACTGAAAAACTTTTCAGGGCTGTGTGAATTGTGCGACTGATTGTCCTAGATGCACTACTTTATTTAAAAAATAATGTTCATAAGGAGTCAATATGTAGTTTAAGAGACAATCAGTGTGTGTCTTATATAAATGGTACATCTGTGGTTTTTAATCTGTGCTAGACTTCAAAACTGTGGTCTCCTGTTATTGTATGCAGCCTTGAACTCCACCTCTGCAGGGGTTCTTCTGTGATTAAATAGGTTATAATTATAAGCAAAATCAGAGCAACTGAGTACTTATCTAAAAAGATTACTTTTGACTGGAGGTGAGCTGCACTGAAACTTTACAACAAAATATCTGTGGACAAGGAGAGTGAGAGAAGAGAAACAAAAGGACACTAATTCATCTGTAATTTACTGTTGGTAAGCCTAGCAGTAAAGAGACGTTGGTCAATTGCTCTGACCCTGATGAATTTATCAACTGAGATCATTGTCGTTTATGCCTGCAGATGTTAACTGGAAAAGTTATATATGCATAAACCCTTCCTGGATTTGGCAGATATGTATAATTATATTAAAATGGTTCTAGCACAACATTGGGTCCAGTTTAATTTTATGCCACTATTTATGAATGAGAGGCCCACATTCAGCCTCTCCTTCCCAAAATGTTTCTTGGGTCAGAGACGAAATGAGCAAATTTATTTTAAATATTTTTTCTAGTCTATGGATTTGTCTACTTATGAATGGCTATGGTATGTACACTTTTGGTGACTCATCGGGATTTCTCTGAAATTGAAACTAGAGAGCCTAATGACCAGAGGGGTCTTGCTCTCTTTGCTCTGCCCTCCCTGCAAAGTACCCTAACAGTTTCTTAGGCACTTTATTAATATGCTTTCAGAAACAGATGAAGAGCTGTAGTCTTCAGAAAAAATGAGAATGACAAGAATTCCTTGTTTCTATCCTCTTCTTTGATTAAGATTTTTTTAACTTCCAAAAATATCTGAGGTAAACAGGAGAGAGAATGTAATCAGAATCTGAAAGCAATTCAGGCAGAAATGATTTCTGAACAAAAGAGTTTCAGAAAAGTTTTAAAACCTATAATTTGAGTTGAACATAAGGCATCCTGGTCAGTCTTTTTTTTTTTTTTTTTTTTTTAGTGCTAGGAAAAAAAAAAAGGTCCCTTCTCAGTTGGACCTGCATTTTGTAAACCAATCACCAGAAGAGACAAATGGGCAGTGATCATGGTGCTCCTCAGGTATAAGCAATATTTAATTTCATTTAAAATTTTTATGCTCTTAAGTTGAACCAACATTAAGTGACTCTGGATGGTAACTTTTTAAATGAAGGTTAGCAGTGGCAACCATTGTGTATTCTGGCTCTTTAATTTTTTTCTGTCTCTAAAATCGTCGCATGCTGTCTTCAGTTCTACATAATCTTGCCTAATAAAAATAGTTTTTGCTTTACTGCTAAAGAAAATGGAACAGTTTGCCCCTAACCCTCGAGGACAAGATTTTCCAGTATCTGCTTGCTAATATTCACCCTCCTGTAGTTTGTGATACAGTGAAGTCAACGTCCAAGAGAGAATCTGCTTTATAGCTTTCCAGATTCTAGATCTTACTTTCTTAGGGAACGATAAACTCAGATCCCAAAGAATTTCTCACTGTCTTCAGTTTTCAGGGTGCTCCGCCAAGGATCAGAAAAGACCGCCCTTTCTTTTAAAACAATGACAACAAACATCGGGCTGCTCTCTCCTGATATTAAAAAGAAAAGAAAAAAAAGGAGTTCAGAAAAAAGACGCTGCGTACCCTCTCAAACTAATTTTTCCGTCCCCTTTGCACAACTTTAGCACACCACGCGCTTAAATCCCTTGGAATCGATGGCGTAGTAGAACTGAAGGTCCCCTGAGCAGGCAACCGGACAGGAGTGGGGCGCGGGCGCGGGCACCTTTCTCCGCGACGTCAGGAGAGTTCTGACCACCACTCCGAGTCAGCGTCGGGTTTAAGCCCCACCACGCTGGTGCTGGGTTCGGAAATCACTGCCCGGTTCCAAAGGCCTTGGGGCGCTACTTCGACTGCACTCTGGCAGTTCGCGGGCCTGCTACGGCGACGTAATCTTCCTGGGGGTGGGGGAGGCGGAGGTGAGGGAGGGGTAGTTTGCTTTACAGAGATCTGTTGCCCCAAATCTTTATCTTTCCCACAAAGAGTTTTGGCCCTTTGTATTTCACCTTGGGAGTTTCTTCCCTTCGTAGATAAGGAGAGAAATTCAATCAAGTCGATTAAGTTCCGGCTTTCGAAACCTTCAAGTTTTAGATAATGGTCAGTTTCCTCTACGCTCGCACTGGTTCCCTCTAGTCTGACCTTTCCAGTGGGTGTCCCCACCTTCAGCTCGGCACCCGCTCTGCGGAAGGCGCAGGGCCCGGGTGGGCGGGGGGCCTGGGCGGGACTTCGACGCCGCGGGCCGCGTGGCTGAGCTGGCCCAGGGATGCTGCCTCTGAACCTCCGCCGTTTTAGGAGCTGCGTTTCCCAATCCTGGCCTCCTACTCGGAGTTACCCGAGGAGAGCGCTGGCTTCTGCCCCGGGAAGCTCCGGCTGGGGCAGAGCTCTCCGGACTGGTGCCGCCCTCCCTGGCGCCCACTCATTCACAGCTCTGTGGGTCAGACCTGGAGATTCTGGTCCTCCTTGTGGTCCGGCTGCGGTTCTGGTTGGAGCCCCGGACCTCTGCCTGGCCGCCACCTGGCCCACTTGGCCTAGTCCTCAGGCCTCGGGGCGTGGCGGGGCTGCTGGGAGGTCCAGGCGCCGCTAATCCCGAGGTTAGGCTTCTCGGCCCGCCGCGGGCCTGGGCGCCAGTCACCGTGCGACTTCATGGCCTGGGCGAGTTCGGGGTCCAGGCCGGCCCTTGGTAGCCGGGTTGTATCTGTGTGTGTCCCAGTCGAGGAGAGCGCCCTGCGCCCAAGGGATGGAAAATTGAGACGGAACGAGAGGACGGCAAGTTGAGATCCCATCCCCAGCCCTGGTCCCTAGAGGCCAAAGAAGGCCTGGCGGGGTGGCAGCCTTAAGCCTCGGGAGAGGAAGCGCCGCAGACCGCTGGGGCTCCTCCACCGCGGGGCTCCCGCCGCGTCCTTGGTCTCTCGCGTCCAGAGCAGACGTGGGGCTGACAGGAGCCCAGCTGGGTCTGCCTTGGGCCCCCAGGGAGCCTCCCAGAAAAGCCAGATGCTTAGGTTAACGGGTCTGGGGTTCTTGTGCGTGGGTGTCAGGCCCTCCCTTGGGGTCTCTGGCTTTGAGCTGAGACTTGCAAGGCAAAGTCAGAATTGTTACCTTGGCCCATCCTTTCTCTCCTACCTCTCTCTATATTTAGTTTTTTAACCGAGTACCCTGTCTTTTTCTTTTCGGACCCGGCCTCAACGGTCCAGGCGGCTGGAGGCCGGTTCTGGCATGGGGAAGCAGTCTGGAGTCCGGACAGCGCCCCGCAGCCCATTCCGGTTCCCTGCAGGGCTGGGGCCGCATTCCTGTGTTCGCCTCCACGTAACCAGAAGCGGGCGCTCAGGCGGCCAGCCCGGCGTGCACATTACAGGTTCGAACCCCATCTAAACACCCGTTGAAATCCTCGCTCTTGTTGCCTAAACAAAGCTGTAACCCAAAACCAGGCGTGCCAGTGTTAGGTGGTGATTTCTTGCATCCAGAGGTGTGTTTTAATCGTGCAAAAAAAGAAATACGAAGGAGTTTGGGCTGGAGCCCTGACGCATCCCACACAAATGGAAGCTGACGTGGTAGAAAACCACAATGCAGAGGTTCAGGGACAGGCTCAGCCTTGACCTCCGCCAGGTCCTTGTCTAACGTCCAAACCTTCAGAAGCACCGCTATCTCATCCTTTCTTAACACAAAAGGAGGCAAGCCCCAGTCACACATCTGCATGCCCAGATCTGCTACCAGTGCCTTGAATTCCTGGTTTTCTAAGATCAAGGCCAGCATCCTGTCAGCACAGCACCCCTCATAAAACTTGATCACCTGACTTGCCCCATTTCCAGCTTTGGGTTAGCATGATACAAAAGATGGGGAGCCCCTGGGACTTTCTCCTGGGATGGAGAGAGCAAAACCCAACCATGATGTTTTTCAGTGTTAGGCTCTGAAACTGCACAGATTATGGGATTTGTCGCCGACAGAATTCACATTACATGTGAAACCATATTGAGGCACATTGCGTAGGATTGCTGGGAGCATCTAGTCCAAACTTCCTGTTAATAGAAACACAAGACTTTAAAATAAGTGGGCTTTAAAATAGCTGATTAAAATGAAATGTAGGCATTATTTGGAAAGGGCAAGTTTTCTGGTAGAAGCAGTTGGAAGGAAATGAACCAAACACAGAGCGGGAGGAAGCTTCTGTAAGGCACAAGTGGCTGGAGAGAAGTAAGTGGGCATGTTTGAAAGGCCTACTATTCTGCAGCAGTCCTCATAAGCCCCCAGTTTTAGCGGGAAACAGCCAGACTTCCTCTCTGGCAAGTACTGTGTTTTATATTTTAAAACCAACCGGCTGTTGACTACAAACAAACAATAAGCAAATTCAAATAAAGGAGCCCTACCAAGTCCAACTCTTTTGGTCAAAGATAACTGCAGGTGCCAGAGACCCAGGCTAGCACTAGGGGGAGGGTCAACTTTGAATTTTGTTTTTCTCCTGGAGGGAAAAGTCTGACAGCATGAGGTCTATGACTCACTTTTATTCTTAATCTCCCCCACCCTTTACATTCAGTTCCTTGTGGAAGTAAACTTGGTATTTGGGGGAAAACAACAACAAGGAAAACAAAAAAGAATCTCACAGCAAATATAATGGTAAGTGACCTGAAGTTTGAATTGACTTTGTTTCAGCACCAGAAAGAGGGGGAAAAGCTGTGCAAGAGTCAAATAGGAGTTCTACTCTCTATGGTGCCATTGCCTTAATTTGCCTGCTGTGTTGGAGGACAGAGGTGGGGGTGAGGGCCCTTTCATATTAAGGGTTTGTTGGTCTACCTGACATCATTAGGAGGTACTTCAATCTAGGGCCTCTTTAAAAATAAGGTGCCGATCCCCCCCACCCCGCTTGAGCTACTCAAATGGGACCAGCAAACTCCACCTTTAGAAACCAAAGGAGCCACAGTTCCCGCATCCAGCCGTGCTGCCCGCCCTCCAGCCCAGGTTCCGGAGCTAAAGGCTCAGAAGCGCTCTAGAGACAGTTTTGGGGCGGTGTAAAGGCTCTCCCCTAATCTCCACCTCCCCAACCCCAACTGAAATGTCCCGAGCCCTTAGGCTGCATGGAAACCTGAAAATCACTCAAGGCAGCCTCGAGTTGTTAAAATCTGTTCCTCGAACCAATAGTCACATTTTAGGATCATGGGCCATTAATAAAAATCTCCTTAACATTCAAATAGCTCTAAAAAGCGTTGATAGCGGATTACTGGGGCCTAATGGACGTCGTGTGTTATAACATGGTCGTTCTGGAGTAGCGACGTTCTGGATTGGGTGTCTGACCATAGCAACTTGATTTTCTGCTTACAGCCAAACCCCTTTTTTAGATGCGCTGATTTTAAGACGCTTTTTTCCCAACAGCAGAGCGGGAGGTTTTTGTGGGTTTTTTTGCTTTTGTTTTTGTTTTTTAAAAATTATTCTTCATTTACCGGTTTTAACCACTGCTTAGGGTCTGAAGAGGGAGGGGGAATCCTGCCTGTCGACGGAAGGTCACCTCCAGAGAGGCGGGTCGCAGAACGCAGTCCTTCCCCTCCCTTCCCCTCCCCTCCGCTCCGGGATTTCAAGGAGCAACGCCCGAAAGGCGATGATTAGGGCAGAAGGAGGCCAGGCCTGGGATGTGGGGTCGCCCTGAATCGGGGCTTCTCCGCAGGGCTCCCCCACCTCTCCGCCCAGGGCTGTCTCGGAGCAGAACCCCTCCAGTGGACGACTCGCCGGGACAGGGCCTGCCATGCCCGGACCCTGCCCGCGGCGGGGAAGCCCTCGGGCGGGAGTGCGGGCCAGGTCGGCACGGCCATCGCGCTCAGGACTCCGGCAGCAGCCTGAGGCTCCTGGGAAGGAGTGGCCTCTGGGGTTGCGATGAAAAAGGTGCCAAGTGCAGCGCGTTCCCACTGTCCGGCCAGCTGGGCCTGGCGTGACTACAAAGTACACACGGGCGTCGCCCCCAGGCCTTTTCTGCCCGTGCAGCGTCCCCAGGCTTAGGGATTTGGAGTCCGGAGAGAAGGGGCGGCAGGGTGGCCGCTCGAGTGGCCGAGCGTCAGCTTCTGAGCCGCTGCCCTGACCTCGAAGCACGAACCTCCAACCAGGCCTCCGAGGAGCACCCGCCGGGGAGGCGGGCCTCGAACCCACGGCGCCCCGTGTCCCGCTCGCAGCCGCAGGAGGCCGGTCTGCCAGGCGCCCTGCAGGGCGGCAGGTCCCGGGTCGCCCTCGCCTGGCTGAGGGGAGCTTTTGGCCCACGTGCTCCTCTCTCAACCGCTTCGTTGGTTTTTGCCAGGATCCCCAGGGAAGGTGAGTGTCAGGACGCCCGAGGCCACGGTTCCCAGCTTCAGGGCGGACAGGAGCGCACTCTTGGCCTCGCCTCGCGACCGCCGCCGCACTTGCCGGCCCGCTGCGAAGTCCAAACTCCCCGCACCGGCTTGTGGTGAGAAAAACGCGGGAACCGAGACAGGCTGGCGCTGAAAGCTCGCGACCTCGCCTGAGCCCTGCCCTCGCGAACCCGGGCTGCGCTCGGACCAGGGACCCGAGTGCACTGGGCCTGCCAGACAGTAGGTCCCGGGGCCCTGGCGGAAGCGTGCCCACCCGGCACCGAGGGCCTGGGCAGCCAGCTGGTGGCAGTTCCTTCCGTTTGCACTGGAGGCCTAGCCGGCCAGATGGAGCAGCCAAGCGCCCCGTACCAGGGCACGTTTAGATGAACGAAGTGCCCTAAAATGTATTCTAAGTTTGAGTCTGGAGCACTAAGGGTGCGCATATAACGCTTCCCCCGTCCTTCTTGGCCACTAATCCAAGGAAGTTTGATAACCTTTTAGTTGTTAGGTTAAAGTTTCCATCATTATTATTGCTATGGTAGTGATAAGGCTTTTTTTTTTTTTTTTTTTTTTTAATATGGAAGGCAGAATATTGGGCACACACAGGTATTGTAGAGTTAAATATATATTTTATATATAACTATATACCTCCTTCCAAATATGTATTTTAGACATGTCTAAAAATGAAATTAGGTACTTTTATAAAGAAGACCCATTTATTTTTTAAAAGTTTTAAACTAGCACAAGTCTATAATTGAAGTAGATATTTCAATAGCTCCATGATTAAGTTGATTTTACTTCACAATTTTAGTCTAAGATACCACTTGAAACTTTAGAAGACTAATAAGAACTGTCGATTTTGTTAATTATTTTTTACTGAAAAGCATAGCCCTCATTTGGTCAGATAATTGATCACACATAGAACACTCTGATTTTGAGGTGGAGAAGTGAAAAACTTGCTACCAGCACTTATTTACTGTTTTTAAGAACAAATATTGAGTCAATTAAACCAATCTTGATTTATGCTTATTTAAAATAGACACATTATTATAAAGGTTTAAGGCAGGCATTGTTAATCAACAGCTCTAAATAGTATATCGAGTTTACCACTGGCGCACCCTTGTGGTCTAGCAGCTAAGTCCACTGTCTCTGGAGTGCTCAAGACAGGTACATCCAAAGGACCCAGGTTCAAGTCCCAGCCCCACAGCGGAACCGCCACGATGAACAGCCAAGTGGAATGGGGTAAAAATGTTTTTTCCTCTTCTCTCTTCTTGCTTGCTTGTTCATCCAATTGACGCATTATACCCAATTTTCCCACTTCTCTTTCCCTTACCTTCTGGTAATCACTAATTTGATTCTATAGACTAAACATTTATTTTTGTTTGATTTGATTAATTTGTTTGGCCTCTGTATGCCATATGTAAGTGCAATCAGTGTTTGTCTTTCAACTTCTGACTTATCTCCTTAAGCATAAGTCCCTCTACTTTCATCCAAGTTGCTGCAAATTTCATCTTTTTAAATACCTGAGTGGTATTCTATTGTGTATATATACCACATTTTCTTTATCCACTCATTTTTTTTTCCAGAAATTCTTCATCGGTGATTCAGGCATCCTTTTGGAGATGACTATCCATGGACAGATTTTAGAAGACGAGGAATTCTCTCAACTGTATGAAATATATGTTTTTTGTCTATGTAATTTTTCTGAGCAGAAGAGCCATAGCTTTCATCAAAAAAGTGATCTATAACCATTCGAAATTAGGTGTCATTGGTTTTTATGACATACTTGTTGTGAATGAGGGGTGATCTTGGAGTTAGAAACAGTTCTTGGTAACAAGTGGACAATATGGTAGCCAAGTGAAGTTTAAATTTACTCTTAACTTTTTTTTTTTTTTTTTTTTAAGGAAAGCTACAGGCAGCAATGAAAGCAAACAGATGGGCAGGCAGGAAGAGAAAGGAGGAAAAGGCACTTTATTTATTTTACTCAGTTTTTTATCATTGGATGTTCCCCAGGTCCCAGGTCTTGACCTGGGATATATGTGGGCTGCACCTGGTTTAAACCACTAAGGCATCAGGGCTCACCAACTCTTAACTTTTCAAACACTGATTTTTTTAAAAGCAGAATAATCTAAAAAGTTCATTTTACTTTAAAATTCTACCTAGTTAGGTCTGTTTGAATTATTGTCTATGAGTTTGGTTATGTATAGAACATTCTAAATTAATAAATGAAGTAAACAAGTTATTTTGATAGAATCTACACATGAAATGTAAAGTAAGAAATTTAGCAAATATTTAAATGAGTCAGACCCCAAAATCTCTTTAACCAAAACAGAATCAATCATAGTAACAACAACAAAATAGTATCAGGCCCTAAATAAAAATTTCAGAAAAATTAATGTGAATTTGTTTTTTCACTCTCATTTTCTCTCTCTGCACATACATTAATTTACCAACCATGTCTACGTTCTTCACATTTTCTGTTGAAAAGTTTTTCATTTTTCTTCTTTTTTTTTTTTTAAAGGAAAGGTGCAAGCAGGAATAAAGGCAAGTAGGCAGTAGGAAGAGAGAGGTGGAAGAAAAAACACTCTATTTTTTGCTTAGTTGTTTACATTAGTTGTGACTCCCAGGCCCAGGACCTTGGGGTGTGTATAGAACTGCTCCCTGGAGGTACTTGACCGCTAGACCATCAGGGCACACCCAGCTTTTTTCATTTTTCTTTAAGCTTGCTAGTTATCAAACATGAATGAAACAACAGATAAGGGTGGTGGAACCTTCGGAGTGAGCCAGAAGAAGGTTATGGTTATGCTTAAAAGCACCTTAAAATGTGAAGAATTCATAATCAGGTATAATCTCCTATAGGGACTCCAGGGTTGGATTTAAATTAAGTATCTGGAGACCTGTTTTCAGAATAGCAGACTGTGCCCATTTCTTCCAACTACAACTCTCCAGCTTGCTTTCAGCCTTGTCTAGGAAGATATCTTCCATTAGTGCAAGAGGAAGCATAATCTATGGGTTTATTTAGCATTTGATCTTTGCACAGAGACTTCCATTTAGAGGAACCATTGCAGCTAAGATTTGGATCTGGTCCCTAAAATAGCCTGAACCGGGTGACCTCAGGCAAGTAGACGCAAGATACTAGCAATTTATTTCATATCAGCTCCCAAGCCATCACCAGATGATAACAACCCCTGGACACCGTTAATCTCTGCTTGACTCAAACTGGTGACCGCAAGGTGAAAGGCAGGGTGTTATCTCTGAGCAATTTGTTTGGCCTTCCACAGATTGCCAGTTGGGCCAATACAATTGAAGCCTCCTCTCCAGTGGTTACTTTAAAAATTTCATATCCAAAGTCTTTGGTCTTTGTTGGACTAGAAGGTAGGAGGGCTTTATCAAGGAAAATGCCCAAGAGCCAAGATATGGGCTTAGAATCCAATACAAATTAGGAAGGTTGAAAAGGTAACTGTGTGTGTTCACTGTCCAATAAAC
Source organism: Solenodon paradoxus (assembly GCA_004363575.1). Lineage (NCBI taxonomy): Eukaryota > Metazoa > Chordata > Mammalia > Eulipotyphla > Solenodontidae > Solenodon > Solenodon paradoxus. The sequence continues at coordinate 257,776 of RJWH01000377.1, forward strand.
TTTGAACGACATCACTACGACTAGAAAGAGACTCTGTAAATGAATGTTTTCCCTCAGTAGAGGGAAAATGCACCTTAATAAATGAAAGACAAGGTCCTATCTGGAATGGACTTTGTTGTTTGAAAATGGTTTTAATTTTGCAATCTGTAAAGTCAGATCCCCACATACTCATCAGATGCTGGCTAGACAGGGCAGCAGAAATTGGCGGTGGGGGGAGGGGCGAGTAGAGAATAAAGGAAAAGGGTGTACTGATGAACAAAATCTGTACTGCGTGTTGGTGCCCAGGGGAAAGCAGGTGAACTGATTGCAGAACTACTATGCTTTGTGCTTTTCAGGTATGTAGAGGAGACAGTTTTAGCCTCATGTCCCACAGTACTCAGGTCCAGCCCGAAGTTATAAAAATAAGCCTTCCCTGCTTGATGGCAATGATTCTGCCTCTGCTGCTTCAATATCTTAGTTGGAAATGATTCTATTTGATTTTAGATGGCTCTAGAGGACTGATAGAAAAAAATCCAAGAGGCAAAAACATGGTAGCTATTTTAATAATCTTCTTAAGTCCATGTGCTTAAGTTATAGATGGTAAAAGTGAAATCAAATATATTTAAGTATGTATGTATGTATTTGCAATAGTTCCTTTGGATAGGATTGAAGATCATCTTGACACATGCAGGATTTCAGATGCCAGCAAACAGTGTCAGAGAGCCAGCCCACTATGTTGTTCTCTAGATCTTTTGTCTGCTGCCCTAATTTTTGCAAACTTGTTGTTTGCAAACCCTACTCCATTGTTTGGTATCTTTTCCCCCAAATGATACACTAAATAAACCCAAGCTATAATTACTAATCGCAGAATGGGTACATTGTATGCAGTTGGTAAATGGACACCCTGATGATAAAGTCACTGATTGACAAGAGTGGTACATTTTGTCACATCAGGTGATTGACTGTCTAAGGGATTGCGGGGAAATAGGCCACGGGAAAAACAAGGAGTTCTTGCTACTGCTTATGACTGGCCGTGGCTTCAGTGTCCAGATGAAAAAAAGTTCTAAAAAGTATGAGGAGAGTCACAGCATTTGCCTGGTCAGAAAAGAAGCAAAGCATCATGTTTACCAGACTTGGAGGGGATTGTAATGTTCAGACCACTTCTCAGTGTCCGTCTGCTCCATGAGAGGTGATCCGGAGCCAACCTGGGTGGGGAGCAAGTCTGTGTTCTCTCTGTCTAGTGTTGCCATGTCTTGATGATGATGATTAAGGGAGGATTGACCCCTGATATTGAAGTGATTTGCATATACTGTAAGCCAATAAGTAGGGCATTGGATTAGCTATGTGTTTCATTGATAATTCGAGGGGTCCGGTGACGAGGGAAATCTGTCATTCCCTTGTGGAAGTATAATCTGTGCTCGCTTGCATATCTTCACTGAATATTTTGAATTTTTTCTTATTTTTGGTTAATTTTGTCCCAACTTCATATGCAAATTGAAGGTTGCTTAGTTTTAGTTTTGTTTTTTGCCTGTGTCTCCAATCTCCTAGCATGATAGACACATCATACAACATTATTTAATGAGGAGTGACTTCCAGGTGCCTTCAAAAATGTAAGTCAGTACATATCTTTCATTATTTAAGATACTGGCCCCTTGTTTCACCAGGAGAGTAGTGAAGACTAGTGGTGAAGGATTCAGGCTTGAAAGTTGGATTCTTTGAGTTTAAATCCAATGTCATCTATAACAAGGCCAGTCTTTGTCCTTTTGAATATTATTTAACACTCTGGGTCTACATTTCTTCATCTGCAAAACATCAAAAGTAAGTTTCTATTTCCCAGATTGTTATGAAAATTAAAGCACTTACCTCAATGTCTTGCCAATAGTAAGTGTTCATGTTCTCTGCTATTGTTATCAGGATTCTTGTCATTGTTATTACAGACGTCAAAGCATTGATGGACTAATAATGACCGTATGCGTTCCACTGTAATTGCAGGAATTCAGATGTCATAGGAAGAATGCAAAAGAATGATGATATAATATTATATGCTATGTATCAAATTATAGATGTGGCATAACCACAGGTCAAATTCATTTGGTATTATGTTTGCCTTTGTCACAAAGAGTCTGTATTTCTTGTTCGACATTTGAAGAAATCATAGGATTTCAAAATCTGCAAATATATTTGGCAAGAAGGTGATAACACTAAAGACAAATTTGACAAGGGGGTCAAGCTAAACAAAACAAACCACCCTGCTATCTTTAAGTCAGATGTCTAGCCTTTTCCATGTGTGATTTAAAGTACTTAGTCATCATTATAAGTAGTTTTACCCCAGATCCAAGCTCTGAATACTAACGTGCCCTCACTGTAGTTGAGAATGCCACTGGCATCCTTATTCTTATATAATGTAGTTTAATTCAGTCTGTGAGCAATGCTCATTGCTTCCTTCCCATGTCTAAAAACACTGTCAAAACATGGTTTTAATTTCCTTTTAGACATGGCTTATGCAGTACTGCCAACACATTTCACATTTTTCTCTCTAATCATTGGCATTTAACAAAAAAAGTGAAGTAAAGTGGTTTAGTAATAAAGTAATGAAGACCTTGAAAACTGGGCTCTTGGTTTAAAGAAAGAAGGAAGAGAATAATTGGGAATAAAAAAAAAGACTATGCAAATCAACCAGTATGGGTGACGGCAGAAGGAGGAGTGAACAGGGTAATAAATTTGTTCAAATGAATTTACTGAAGATGTCAATTCAGTTCTCTAAGGACTTACAGAAAAGATGAGTATGTGGCTGGAGGGATTGATATTTCAAGAAAGCCTGAATAGTCAAAATGGGCCACATTTGCAGAGAGCAAGGCTTTAGTCATCATCTCCCACAGCTCTTCAGCGCACAGGTTTGTGCAAACAATTTGTTTAAGGTTATAAAATCAAAACGTGTCCCTGAGGACATGAAAAGGGAGACACGGCCTCTTTTGTGATGTCTGCGATGGAGCGAGGACCTGACAGCCACCTGCAAGTGTCTGAAAAGGCATCACCCACTAGACAGGCAGAATTATCCAGGGTCATTCAAGGGGCTAATTTGGAGAAAAAAAAAGATGAAAACAGGCAATCTCTCCATGATGACCTCGCCCCAGCTATGGGAGAGCCCCACAGGGAAGGGGCAAGAACTCCATTCAGAACATTTAAAGTTCAGAAAGACAGAACTCTATGGAATGAAGCCCTGGGAACTGTCCAGCATCAGTGGAGGAAGACTTTCCTGCTAAGTGACCTGTTAGGTGTGAGTTTGGATGGATAATGTAGCTAACTATGCTTATTCAACAATGCTCGGATTTTTTCAATTCCTTTGACAGCTATGACACTAATGATGTTATTGCCGAAGGGATTTCTGAAGGTTCATATAGATTTGCATTTGTATCATGAGGAAATGTAGTTATTTCAACAGTATTTGCCTTGAAGACACTTCAGCTTTGACCTCCTCAGGAGACTGAAAGAATAACCAAGCACATTGTCAGCTTCTCACGCCTGCCATAAATGTCCCCAAACAGCAGAGACCAATTGCACTATTAGCAATTGTATGAATAATAAAATCATAATGTTTTTCTGGCCCCCAGAGGTATTAACATGGATGTTAGAATGGCTACAGCAAAGGATTCTGTCAAAGTTACTCAAAATTATGTTTCCACTTAAATTTTCATTAGGATTAAGGAAACCTTGGACTGTCAGAAAGATGTATCTATTCATTTAGCAAGTAATTTGAGGGTTTTCTTGGTGGCAGGCCCTATTGCAGGTAGGTGATACACACAAGGCTTCAGCTTCCGTGGAGCTCACATTCATGTTGGTGGGAGAAATAACTGATGGGTGGTCATTACAGGAGCCAGAAACTTTTGGGTCAAGAGATAAGCATGGGTGGGTTTAAAGGTACATGAAAATGTAAGTGACACCAGAGTCTTCATGTTTGTCAGCACTCTCGCAAATGAGAGCACATTTTTTTTCAAAACTCATTTGAAAAGCATTCAGCTGTTCTAATGAACAGAAGCACAATTCGTGATGTTCCAGACTCAAGTCCCTCTGGGTGTCCTGGGTGTGCAGAGGGATGATGGAGCCCAGGAGATGCCCGCTGCTGAGCCTGAGATGGGTTCCAGGATCTGTGGCTGCAGAGCCTCCGTAGGGTGCCCTGTGTCCTGGCCTTGTGTGACGGTTGCTGCTAACAAGCTTGGCTTTGGCTTGAATGTCTCTGAAACTTCCCCTTCCCTCCCTTCCTCCCTCCCTCGCTCCAATTGCCTCAATCAAATCTACTCCTTAAAAAATAGAACTGTTAAAAGAACGGCCAAAGTGTCACTGGAACAGGCCAACACAATTACTTAATGTTTTCTGTAGACACACTGCTTGTAAATTAAAGAATGACCTTTTTGGAAAAGACGATCCATTAAGAGACCGCTCAATGTTTAATTACATGTGGTTGGAAACTCCACAGAGCAGCAGCCCAGCCAAATAGGGCATCAAAATCTAAGACAGACACAGTGGCTGGTGCAGTTTCCTTTTGAGTTGCAGGTACAAAAACTCAAACCCAGAGTGCTGTATTCTCACACTCTGGGGCTGCCCTAATACTTAATTACTACTGTCCCTGTGGTGTAATACGATCTTGGAAAATGCCATACAAGAATTCCTCCAAATTGTTTGTTTCATTACTCTTCCTCCTCCTCCCCAGTTTCTATTTCTTGGCTCTGTTCTTTTTTTTTTTTTTTTTGTGGTTGCCTTTCTCCCTCTCTTACCTCCCTCCAAATGGCCTTGTAAGGTTGAATTCACCAGGTGTGCAAACTTCCTCCCTCATCTGACACTTCTTTGGCAGAAAGCACAGGTAACCCGGCAGGTATTGTCAGGGTCAAGTTAAAAAATAACAAAACCTGCCAATGCAGATTTCATTCTTGTGGTGCCTGGCATCAATGGGTTCTCAAAAAGACTGCTGTGGCTTTAAAATTTCCCTTTTACAGCTGGTATGAACTTGGCAGTCCATCGCAGCTCACCACCTTTCTCCTAATCTGTTTTTTGTCAGGATCAGAGGATGGCCAGCGTTTCCCCTGGTCCCAGGGGTTTGGGGAACGGGAACGGAATGATGAATGACTTTTATTCCATTTAGAAAAAGTTAAATGGGAACAAATACTGTTGTTATGCCTGCATTGAAACCTCTGTGGTCATTGTTAGGTCCTTGATTCATGTAACTGAGTTGACTTGATAAAATATTGGAGATGTTTAAACTATTCTTTGTGGACATTTGTGACCCCAGTGAAGAAATTCCTGAAGAAAGGAGGTTTTGTGTGTGTGTGTGTGTGTGTGTGTGTGCGCGTGCCCACGCACATGCTTGCACACGGATGGTGGTATGCTTAGAATTTGTTAATTTGGTAGCTAAGCTGTAATTGCCCCATTCTCCTACGCTTCTTGGCTCAGATAGGAGTGGTTAATGTGTCCATGGGCTGCCTCGCTGTGGGGTTTTTCTGCTACCTTTCTGCTATAAGACGTGGAGTTGTGGATACTTTCAAGATAATATCCTGCTGCCTATGCCAACAGTAAAGAAAGAACCATGGGTGCTCATGAGGATGCAATATTGGTCAAGATGGGGTGGGGGGTGGGTTTCGTGAAGGTGGTACTCGTTTTACAAGAAATGATAGACATTCTTCTAAAAAACTAGAATAGTTAATATATCTGGAATACACACTAATACTTATTCAGTAGTATTAAGTGCTGCTAATTCATTAGTTCATTACAGTTTACATCAAACATCTAACAAATGACTTGTCGTATTAATGAAGAGTGAGTGTGTCCTGGTCACATCATCCAGGGTCCCAGGTTTGTGTCCCAGGGCTAGTGGGAACCACCAAGATGAACAACCCAGTAGAATAAAATGCTTCTTCCTGTTCTCTCTTCCTGCTTCTACCTCTGCTTGCCTTGATTCCTGACTGCACGTTTTATATACATATGGAGAGATTAGAAAGTATATTGAAAAACCTTTTATTACTTTCTTTTAACAAAAATAGCATGGTTCAACATAAAATATTATCTATATTCAGACATTTCAGGCATGGAGCAAGTGATTACAGTATCAGAAAAAACTGTCTACCCTCAAATTAATGGCTGGTATGAGGATGTTCCCATTAGCTGTACATCCCCATGTCGTTAGATTAGACAGAGCACACTCATGAAATTGAAATTGGTCGCTGCTTCTATATTACGTGTTTCACCTGGAGAAGATGACTAGTAATCACTTTATCTAAGAGCACAGAGGGAATCAGAGGGGTTCATGTCCTGGGGCTGGGGGGAACAACCAAGATGGACAACTAAATAAACAAAATAATGAAATGTTTCATCCTGAAAAAAAATTGTTGGTCGGTAATGATGACTCTAGCAAACAGAAGCAAGGCCCCACAGGGCAACTGTCATCTGTTTTGTACCCTCTGCTTTGACAGAGTCTTACTTTGGTCTTTGGTCTCTTATCTAGTTCTCCTGCCCGCCACCATGGTGTTATCTGATTTGCTTTCTAGAAACCAGATCTATAAGACATAAGAGCCACAAGTTAAAGACTGAGTATCTTAGCCTTGCATTTAAAGTTCTACCAAGTGCTTTTCAGACTTTAATGTGCATGCCAGTCACCTGAAGATTTCAGGAATGCAGATGCTGATCTGGTAGTTCTGTGGGTGATGTTGGGGATTTGCATTTTAACTATTTCCCAGGTGATGCAGATGCTGCTGGTCCTGGGACCACATTTTTAAATACCAAGTTTCTAAAGCACTTAGCCTGACCCAGGTGCTAAATGCCTTCTTAGATTTATCTTGATTCATTACCCCCCAGCACTCTTCACTCTAGCAAAACTGTTGTTCTTGGCATTCCCTGGCAATCCTCCGACTTGAGTTTTGACTCATGTTATATCCTTTCTGCCTGCTAAACCATTACTCATCCTTCTAGACAGCTCAGATATCACCATCTCTGAAGCCTTCCAGTTCAGCCAGTCCCTCCTTAGCCGGTTAATCCCTCTACCAAGTTCTCACAACACTTTGCTAGGACTCATGTTTAGCACTTATTATAAGTTATCATAATTGTTTGTTTACATAGTTGTCTTTCTACCTGGACTGAGCTTCACAGGACAGGGGGCCAAACCGTATCCATCTTATACTGTCTGCACCGAATAGGGAGCAGAGCTCACATAATAGTTCTTTAATAAATATTGGTTAAATTGAATTAAACTGAATTTCTCATTTCTATTCTTTTACAGAAGACTTAGCAATTTTTTACTGAAGGAACATCACGTCATCACATTGCATAGGTATAAGGTGGGCATCATCATACATCAGGGTCAGTATCTGTTGCATTAAGTTCACTGCCAAGGGGTGTCAGTTCTATCCTTAACCATATAATTGCTCACTTTGACCTGATTTGCATTCCTCTCCCTTCCCTTTTGGTAACCACCAATTTGAGACCAAAAAGTCCAGAAACTAAAAGTTGCTTTTTGTAAAAATTGGTTCATTTATTTTTTTTCCTATGTATCATATGTAGTGAAATCAAATGATGTTTGTCTTTCCCTTTCTGATTTATCTCACTAAGCACAATTCCCTCTAGGTCATGCAGAAGACTTTTAATAATCAATGTTTTTAGAAAAAAAATATCTTGACAGAATCAAGAGGGGAGTCGCAAAGAATCATAGTTTTGCTATAATAATAATATACTACTAGTACTAATGCTATTAATATTGTTATCAGCTAATGATTCATTTTAATAATTACTGATAACTTTATAGAATGCTTACTATGTACTAGACACAGTGCAAATCACATAGATATTAAATTGCATTTAAATTTTGCAACAATTAATTTTTTTACATGAGGTTGTGGATACAAAGTTAACTGCAGCTCCAAGACATGTTAAAATTGGAATCTGAAGCCTCACTCTTGAATCTAGTCCACACTCTTAGCCATTTTCCTGATGCTGGAAGATAGTCTGGGATTCTGCTAAGTGTGTTTTCTTGCAGAGGGTAGTCACCAATTATAGGTACCCTCAATGCATCAGGGTCTTCCTTCAGGGCAGAAACCCTAGTCTGTTCTGTACTTTGGACTCCTTTGGAGGTCTGGTGATTTTTACAGACTCTTAAAATAATACTTCTGTTTCTTTTGAAGAGGAAAGAAGCAGGCAGGAATAAAGGCAAGCATGCAGTAGCAGCAGGCAGTAGCAGCAGGCAGGAAGGAAATGAGAGGAAGCATTTTATTTATTTAGTTATTCATTTCAGTTGTTTCCCCAGTCCCAGTCTGTAAACTCAGGTCCTTGGGCTGTGTGTGGACTGCACCCCAGGCATAAGCTTAACTCCTAAGCCACCAGTGCATGCCTAGAACAACACTTTTAAATGCATAAAAAATACACAGAATTACAATGGACACCAATTATATTGAAATACTCTTTTAAAAATAATTTGTAAAAGCTGCAGTATAGCAACATATACCTTTCTTTATTAATGCCTTAAATGATAAGATCTAACTGTGAGTCTAATAATGACTTTAATTTTGAAGTATTCATGGGGTTAAACAGTATTTTGAGATATCTGCAAAACTGAAATCTGATGAAAATATCTATGATCATCTGTTCAAGACAAAGTCACAGGCATGGTTTAAGGTACTGAAGTTTGTTGCCTATATTGACAATGTAAAAAAAATGCTGTTTCTATAAGACTTTAATGGAATTAAAGATGTGGGTTTTTTTTTTTTCATTCAAGCTCATGAACCTTCTGAATTCATGCATAAACATTTTGGGAATGTATATGTCTTGTTAACTACATGTTAAGAATTTATGTTATAAGTGTGCCCTGAGAGAGCAGCATGTTTTTCTGCTGCCTCAGTGCAGAGCATAGTCCACATACATCCCAAGGGCCTGGGTTTGAGTCCCAGGTCCAGAGGGTAACAACCAAAAATAAAATAAAATAAAAAATGCTTCTTCCTCTTCTCACTTCCTGCCTGTCTGCCTGCCTACTTGCCTTCATTCCTGCCTGCATCTTTCCTTTAAAAAACATAAAAGAATCCATGTTATAGGGAAAAGGGATTTTTCTGCTCTTTTTGAGGAGTTAGAATGCTGGAAGATAGAAATCAGTCATCATGTACACAAAAATGGTATAAAATCATGGGTAGGAAGCCTCTAGTGAAGGAATACAAAAACGGGGCAGTGGAGAAACTTGACAGTATTAGAACCTCTAATAGTCAAGAAGTTCTTCCTTTGTGGGGTGAACCCAGAGATTTTCAGAAAATGATGCTGAAAGCATACCTGGAGGAATCTTATACATGTAGTCTTAGCAATTGGGAGATATTATGTAACTGTCCTCAGGAGAAAGACACACATTGTGATGGCACAGTCCTGAGTACAAAGGCACTTGAACCTGGAGTCATTGCATGATGACAAAATGGGCAGGGTATCCACCTTCCTGGATTATACACTGAGGTAGGGCAAAGGTCATCAAATCCTCTAGCTTCTACCTGTAACGACTGATTCAAATGGGAACAAATGACACAGTGCAAACCTAGACCTAGTGTATATTTTCATTGAAGACATCAGCATCCAAAGCTGGGAGGCAGATGATACTTTGATCTCCCCAAGTGGAATGTTTGACATTCTAATGTCATCACATGCCTCTGTCTGGCTTTCAAGTACACCATGAGCTGATTCCTTTTTCCTCTTGGGGCCTTAACATTTTTTTTTTCTCATGCACTTCTTGGCATGAGGACCTATGAAAACAGTTTGCCCACTCCCACTTTAGTCTCCTTTTGAAAATTCCAGCACCAGGAATGCCCTTTCTCTTGCATAATTCCTAAATCCTATCCACCCTTTAATGTGCAATTCAGATTCTGCTTCTTCCATAAAGATGTTCCTATTCCTGTCTGCCACAGGTCTCAAGCTAGGAACGATCTCTTCCATTCTGGAATTTCCATAGCATGTTATCAGTATTTGTCTTATGATTTATAATGTATTACTATGGAGAACAACAGATATGACCTTTAAAAAAATCATACTCTAAAACATGTGCAGTAATGGGATGAACAGGAGAGAGAGGAAAAAAAAATTACCTGTGGTCATGGATAGTCTTGCGTCAACACTATCATGAGTCAAACAAAGTGAACTTGAAGTCTTAACTGAGATCATAAATATAATTGCACCAACATCACCCAAATGTAATGATAGATTGTGAATGTGGTGAGTGTAAAATTATATATATAACATATATATATATATATATATATTACAGAAATAAAGAAAGATTTCCACGAGAAGTAGAGGGGAAATTAAAGAAGCTACATATCTACCCATTTAGAATGATATGATCAGAGTCCTCCTTATTAAGATTGCTGTGGTGGCAGCTGAAGGATTGATTATAACAGAGAAATTTAGGGAAGGAAGCTCAGTTGGCAGCCACTTAAATAGTCCAAGCGAGATGTAATAAATTCACATTTAGGACTTTAAGATTTTATGTGTAGGTACCTGAGAGTATGATGACATCTTTAAGAGGAGAGTGTAGTAAAAACGATTTTCAGAGCAGTTATAGGTTAAGTATGATTTGTCTTTAAAGCTCTTGGAACATAGGCAAAGTGAGATTCGTCTAATTAAGGAATAAACATGCAACTATAAACTGAATAGAAACACAAGGTCTCACTCATAACTGCAGATTGCAACCAGTTCTGGGCTCACACTTTATGAAGGGCTTTAACCCACATGGAGCCTTACAATTTTTTTCATTTGATGCATACCTGGTAGAATAGTGGTTTAGTTAATCACCTCCTCTGAAGGAATGCACCCCACATACCTCCTAGGTTCAAGTCCTGGGTCTGGAGGGAAACAATCAGTGTGAACAACTAAATGAAAATAAAATAAAATGTTTCTTCCTCTTCTCTCTTCCTGCCTGCCTGTCTACTCACCTTTGTTCCTGCCTGCACTTTTCCTTAAAACATTTTTTTTGGGATTGCTTTTGAAAAACATTGGAAGAAACTGGTAATAGTTAAATCTGAAAAGATAAACACGGAAGACTATCTTCAACTATGTGAAACAGAAAAGGCAAGGAGGGAATTACTTTCCAGAGTGAAAGGTGATACAGGGTGATGGTAGATGAAATTATAAGGAGAAAGAAATTGGATTTTAGTAAGAGTCATTAAATAATGATGTGGTAAGAACTGACTTCCAGAGCAGTGACTTCTTCCTCTGTGAACTAGTCAAGCAGAAACAGGATGAAACTTTTGTCTTGGGTTTTGTAGAAGGAATTTCTATAGAAGGTAGGCAGGATTATAAGATATGTAAAACAGTTTCCTACTCTAAAATCCTCAGTTTCTCTTCTGCAAGGAATCCTTATTTCCTCCAACCCCGGTGGGAGTGAAGCCCCTTCTCTATACACATGAAGCACCTGGGCCTACCACTGTCCTATTACCACACGTGTAGTACGAGCTTGTCTGCCTTCCTTAGACCATTTGTCTGATGGTAAGGATTGTGCTTTATTGGTGTGTGTCTCTTGTCTAGTATAGTGCTCAGTGCCAGGTATCACACTGCGCAAATCACTGTGGAACATTGAATCAATGAATGAAGGTGATTTGGGTTCAGCTGGTATAAACTCTGGGTGAAGGGTGTAATGCTGGCAGGCTTCAGGTTGCAAAGTTACTGACAGCGAGAAAAGTGTTCTCATAAATCACATGCTTTCCTTCCCCTCTTCTTCCCTCGTGATGATTCAGTTATCAGATATGGGAATTTGATCATAACTGAATGAAATAGTCTTCTCTGACAAATCAGAACTTTCAGTGCTTTTAGGGAGCAGAAACTCAAGAGACTTTAAAGTGACATTTGATTTGTATGTAACACATGAGAATTAAAGATCAGAAGCACCAGTGGCTATTAAAAGTTTGATAGCTAGAAACATACCACGCTCCATATGGAAAAGAACAGTATGGAGTCAACTTACACAGCTTGTGAGCAATTGCACACACGTGATCACATTCGCATTCTTGGGAATCATTTGACATTGCAGGTGGTTCTCCCGAAAGATCCAGTTTCTCGCCTATCCTTTGATATTATTTGCATGCTGATTAAAATGCCTACAGTTGTCAGTCTATGTTAGCATAGTTGCTGTAAGCTACAAGGGGCTGAAATAAATGGTTCGCTAGATGGCAAAGTGTCCAGTCATGGGTAGTGGCTGGAGTGCTGGAGATATGCCTTTCTGTTAGTTTGCCTTCACGACCATTATGTAGAAGAGTTGCAAATCAGATCCAAGAACTTGTCCTATGTGCAGCCCTTATCCAGATATAGAGTTTAAGGCTACATTCTCTTCCTAGATTTTTGCTGGAGCCAATGAGAAGTTTTATTTATTTTTTCCCTCCCCAAGCCCTGGGTTTCAAACCTGGGCCCTTGGGCTTTACATGGCCTTCACCTTAGCTGCTAAACCACAGGGGTGCACCAAAAAATTAAATATTTTTAAAGAAGAAAGATGCAGAAGTCTTCTTTACAAGGAAAGGAACTAATACATTGCTTTCAAGCATATTTTTGGCGGGGGAGGAGGGCAGAGCTATTGACTGTTCTCCTGACCACCAAGCAATTCTGAATATTTATTGGTCTGAATATTTATTGAGCCTTTGTGGTGCTTGTTAATGAATGTTGTCTTAGAGATCACATGACTGCGAAGAGAATTATTGCTCTGGGAGTGGGTAGTTGTGATTGTAATGGGTGATTATAAAAGAAGTAAATGAGGTATCTACTGCAAATGTAAAGTTTTCTTATCTTAACAATATAATAATCGTAACTTCAACCCAGAGTCAAGATAAATGTATCCTGACATTAATATAAACACTGTATCACCAACCTGAATGGAAACAGATTCAGGGGACATTTGATTAATATTCCATTAATAATAAAAGAAAAATCTTATTGTTTTAAAATATCCCCCTGGATTTGTTTTATCAGTATCAACATAGATGGACCACCAATCAGTTCGTTCGTATAGTTCACCTAGTATTGCTCTATCATAAGAGACTGAGGAAAGGACTTTTGTAGACGTAGGACTATATGTGTATATCTGTGGTGTGTGTGTGTGTCTATGCGTGTGTGTGTGTGTGTGTGTGTGTGTGTGTGTGTGTGTGTGTGGTCTATTTGTATGTATTTGAGCATATCTTTGTTTATATTTGAGGGATGATGTTAACTATATGAGGCATGGTCTCCAGAGGTAAATTCCATTGTGCTAAAGGTTACATAAACTGAAGGGTATGAATGCTACAGTGGAAACTAGAGCCAATAACAGGACTGTACTTAGTGGTTTCCACCTGACCATCCAAGCTTGCATGTTGAAAGTATTCACAGAGCTTCTTCCACTCCCATCTCGGTACCTTCAGCCCTCCACCTGACTCATGTAGAATCAAAGTGTGTACAGATAGTGAAAGGGAGAGCTCAATCTAGTATAGGATTTTTTTTCTCCATGTACGTTGTCTTACACTTTAGGGAGTTTTAGAGAACAGGGCAGGAGCAGCTCTTATTGGCCACTGGGGATGGGAATTCAGTGAACTGGTAATGGTGACTTCTAAAAAGAGATTTAATTTATAAGGCCAAGGGATTTCAGCACAAAGGGCTTCTTTCTCTGACAAAATTCCCAAGATAGTCACTGACATCCAAACTTGATCTCTCATTAATTTTAAGTTCACTAAAAATTTGGCCTGAGAGAATGCCAGAGAGGGCACCCCGGGGTTTGTTTCATCTCGGTTACGTGTGGACCTGAGGAAACCATGAAGCTAGCTTTACCTGTGAGGGAAGACTATAGTGGAGCTAGAGAACAGAAGCTGGTTTAAGAGTGTTCCAGTAACATAGCCACCAGACACTGTATTTCTCTTGTTTGCTTTTTGTAGGTCTGAGACAAGCATGTTGGAGTCAGCTTGCAGTGGCCACCAGGAGTCAGGATATCATAGAAATGACCAGCTTGGACATAGCTAACTGTGAAGTATCACCATTTTTAAAATTTCTTGGTAGGATTTTAAGTCAGCACTTCTAAGAACTTAGAAGTGATGGGAAAAAGTAAAGCTATCTTGAGGATCTCAAAAGCCACGAATACTGCAAGGTACCATGATGAAGGTGACACTCCTGACATTCACACGGACATTCACAAAACCTCGGAGGAGATCAGGACTTTATACTGGATGGTCACAGTCCTAATCTCGACTGGACTCAGGCACATCCTAGTGAGTAGTGGTTTGATTCAACTGCCTCTGACAGAAGCTCAGATCCTAAACATCCCAGGGACCTGGGTCCCTAAACATCCCAGGCCAGGAAGAACAATCAAGATGTACAACTAAATAAAAATAATAATAAAAATAAAATGCTTCTTCCTCCTCTTTTTCCCTGGCTACTTGCTTCCATTCCTACCTGCACCTTTCCTTTTCTTTTCTTTTTTTTTTTTTAAAGTGGACTCAAAGCCCCCACTCATGGCACATTCTTGGAAAGAGTAGGTGATAGGGAGGGAAAAACAAAACACCTGTTGACAATTTTCCTCAAAGAGAAAACAACTCCATTTTTGTCTTTGAAAAGACCAAAGCTCAGCAAAACTCTACAGAGTTGAGGTTTCCCTTGCTGGAAACAGAGCCTGTCGGTAGCACCTTTAAACACTTCCTTGCTTTTCAAGCAGCAGAGGGAGGTGAAACCTGCAGAGAACGCAGGGAGGGAGGCACCAGGACGGCCCTGCAGAGGTGCTTCATTAACCCGATTAAGCAGGTGGATGGAGAGGGCCTCGCTGATAATTTACACCTTGCTAATGAAGCGTGTGACTCTTAATCTCCTCCAAACAAGATACACTCATGAAACTCTGGTGCAAGAAAGGGGAAATTAATTAGGTGAAAAAATTCTGAGATTATAGCAGAGGGATTCCTGCAAGGCAACTGTAACCTGGGTGGTTATTCATTTTAGCCTTTCTGAAATTAATGACTAAGCTGTCAAGTAAACAAGTTGCAGTACATTTTGGGCTCATGAGAAGTTCAAAGGCAGTGCATGACTATGTGTCTGATTTCGTATTTCATGGGATGGCTTAGAAAATCACTCTGATGGAAATGGTTGCTCTGATTTCTAGTGAGTAATTTTAACACATATATTTGATTGCAGTACAGCTCTATAGTAAGTATATAAAAAAGATGCATTTAGAAGTTACATATCATTTGAAAATGCTAAGTGCAAAGTAACTTTTATGTCTAATGCAAGATGTGAAGGAATTTTGTTTTGAAGAGAAACATTTAAAATGATTAATTACAATGATTACATGAATGGTTTTATTAATTTAGTAAAAATATAATAGTAGCTAATATTTATCAAGTACTAGTATAATCTAATATTAGCTAAGTACTTTAAATTTACTAAGTTCATTAGTCCTAAATAACAACTCTAAGAAGTACTCATTAGTCCACTTGTTTATAGATCAGTAAAAGGACAAAGAAGTTAAGTGGATTGGTTTTGTAATACTATGTGTTTTGCTTACTTGTAAATGAAATGAGACATACCTTAAAGACAGAAATTAATTTAAATAGTGCTTATTTTAGAGGATTTCTCATACTTTTGCTCAAGTATGGAAGTGACTTAGATTTCTATACCAGAATTATGAAAAGAATAAAATCTTCACAGGGAGTTAGATCTGGATTTAAATTTACTGTCATTTACTATGATCTTGAACAAGTTTTAACTTCTCTTTCAGTTCCTTCATCTCTAAAATGGGGATAGTGATTCCTGCCTTGTCACATCGAAATGTGTCTTCCCTAAGATATGATGTGTGAAACACCATACACACAGGAGGAATTCATATATGTTATTCTCTCCAAACTTCACAGTTTTGGGTTCACAATAGCCTTCATGACAGACTCATCCATTAAAATTTAGAACTGCAATTACTCAAAGACCTACAAACCATAATTTAAAAAAAAAATCTATGCTCTTCCATATCTAAATCAAATTCTTTGTTCGAGAAACTCTATTCTGCTGACCCCCATCCTGTGCTCTAGGTCAGGTAGGGTATTCACCGTGTGCAGTTATGCTTCCGTCTCTGTGTTCATAACATTCTTCCTGTTTGCTTTTCTTTCTGCCCAGGAGGATCCTGTTCACCCCATAAGACCAGTCAGCTCTTGAATTCATTCATCCACCCACCTATCTTCTACATAATCAGTCAAAACCCATGTCTCCACCAGGTGTCAGGCACTGGACTAAGTCATGAAGACCCAAAGACAAATGAGACGAGCAGGTGTGCCTTGTTTAGAGGGAAAACAAACATGAAAACCAAGCATCCTCTGCAGCAGGAAAGCACAGTAGCAAGAGTACAGAGGCAGTGAGGAGTGTGCAATACTGGTTGGTGTTAAGGTGACATGAGAGGAGTTGTCATCAACATGGACAAGGTTGAGAAGGTGATTTCAGGAAGCAGGTACTTCAAGGCACAGAGCTGTGAAACGTTAAAAGATGTTAGAATGCCAAGTGCTTTGAAATTGTTAAATTGGGGGCTATGCATGCGAAGCTAAGACTTCTGGTGGAATTCCCACAGATTCTGGGAGTTTACATTCTAAATGCAAACGGTGGATTTAAGAGAGAAAGTCTAGCAGTAGGAAGAGTACTTAGAAATCAGTTGCTCAAGTTTAGCTGAGAGATGATGAGGGCTCTTCTTGGGCTGTGGCTGTGGAGGTGGCAGTTTGGCAGCCAACCAACTAGAGAGTGATTTAGAAGGAAGGAAGCAGGAAGTGATTGCCATAACAGTGTGATACATAGTAGATACACAATAAATAGTTGTTGGAAAAAAATGAATGAACGCATATGATTTTTGTTTTTTTTTCATATGGCTGCAGTTTTTTCACTTAACCCTCTGAAGATATTCATTACAGTTGTTTAAGAAGTCTTTTTTCCTGTTCATTTATGTTTCCCTGTTTATATTTTACTGAAGTAATATAGCTTTATAATGTTATATAGATTTCTGATGGACAGTGTAATTTGACATCTATATATACTACAGCATAATCAACACCAAAGGTCTACTTTCCATTCACCATCTTACAACTGACTCCTTTACCTGGTTTAACCATCCCTTCCTCCTTCCCTCTTCCTTCTTGTTTCCCTTTTAGTAACCGTGATGTATTTACTTATTTAATTTTTTTTTTTTTAAAGGAAAGTTGCAGGCAGGAATGAAAGCAAGTAGGCAGGCAGGCAAGAATAGAGAGGAGGAAGAAGTAGTTATTTATTTTATTTAGTTATTCATCTTGGTAGTTTCCCTCAGCCCAGATCCCTAACCTAGTTCTTGGAATGTTTGGGGACTATGCCTGCTAGAGACAACGAACTTACCTGCTAAGCACCAGGGCAGGCCATCACTGATTTTTTTCTAATTGTCTAAGAGTTTGTTTTTATTTTGTTTGCTCATTTGTTTTGTTTCTTTTTCTTTCACATATGAGTGAGATCCTGGACTCATCTTCTTTCTTTTGTTCCTCCTCCCCTCCCCACCCTGTCTGTTTCCTCTGAGTTCAGGATTTCTGTTGTTTGAGCTCCATCTTTGATGGAAGACACTTTCTTTAAAAGAGGAGTCATCCTGGGATGTCCATTCATATTTAAACATGAGTTACTAAAAGCCAGCTGGAAGGCCTGTGTATATGGGCAGAGTTTTGTTGGCTATGAGGGTTCACTGTAGGAGGGTTGGACCTGAAGTGGTATATCTGGGGACTCTTAAACTTTCATTATTTTTTCTCTGCACCTGTTCATCTTCTCCAGAGAAGAATTTTCAGATTTTTCTGCCTGTGGGGGATACACAGGGGTGGTATTTGGTGGTACTGACAAAGTGTTTGTTAAAATATGGAAATTCTTGGTACTGGCACCTTCTAGCCTCTACTCTGAGCTCCCAGATGGCCTTTTATTCCAGCTGCAGCAGCACTTCCATGCCCCTACCCCCCCCAACCCAGCAACTAAAGGGGCAGGAACTTGCCTCAGTGCTAAGGCCAGTGTCCATTCTAGCTAACTGGCTGACACGCCCTACTGAGCATGCTGAAGAATAAGGAGCACACCTGGCATTCCGGGAGAGCAAGAAAAGTGGGCAGGGTGGTTTGGATTCACACCCAAACTGTCAATCATCCCTTGTAACTTTCAATGAAGCGCTGCCCTTCTTTTTGCCTCTTGAGCCCATGTCCATGGCCAAAGCTCATGGTTCAATTTCTTCAGGGAGTCACCATTTCAACTTCCTATTAGTGTGAGGGAGGGCTGGTCACTTATCTCCTGTTTGAGTAGCCACAGGCTGTCTTCTTCAGTGTAAAAGCTCCATCCTTGAGACACTCTCCTTAACAATATCTGATGCCTTTGAATTCTGACTCCTTGGGTTCTGCAGCACAAATATACTTGCTTTTGTTTTGTTCTGTTTTGGTCTTTCTCCTCTGCGTTGCTGACAGTTGTATTTTCTCAGCTTTGTCTCATCAGTTACTACCTGGTCTTCTGCTTTCCATCTTTCAAATTTCTGTGGACATCTGGACACTAGCTTCTCACGGATGTTGATGGCTCCTAGAACTCTCTTCCAGTTTGAGCTGCTCGGAAGAAAACTGTTACACAAATTAATCAAGACTCATTAGTTGCATGGAAAATAAAGCGAATCAAGCTGGGTTAAACAATAGTGGGAGGAATATTTCAGGATTCAGGGATTTTCTTTCAGACTTGAGGCATGGCTGCAGGAGGCACTCTTGAACCTAAAGAGCCAAGCCCCTGGGTTTTCTGTTTCTTTTCTGGGTATTTTCCATTGAAGCTCCTTTCTTGCTTTCCCGCTGATCAGCACTTTTATCTCTATGACTCATGTAGTCACACTTAAGGTGTGTGCACTGTGTTTTAGAAATGATGCTACTGCATGCTTAATAGACGATAGTGTCCTGTCAGTATAACCTATATGCCCTGGGAAGCAAAAAAATTCATGTGACTTGCTTTTCTGCGACATTTGCTTTATAGTACCCATTGCTTTCTTAGGGGTGATCTGGACCTGAACCCACAATATCTACCATGGATGCCTGTAAATGGGTTCAGCTTGAGACAGGTGCTCCCTCCATCAGTAATCCAACCAGCCAGCTTCCTGGTGGGTTGTGAAGAGCAAGTCATGGTACCAGATGATTCTGCAGAACTATTTCCAGAGCTGAGGGAGTCATAGCCGCTCATGTCGTCTGCAACAGAGGGAAAGGAGTCTGTTTTTCACTCACCTGATTTCCTTTACATTCCTTTCCTCCAACTTGTTTTGGAAGGAGGGAGAGACAGGATGGTGGTGCATTCACAGCTGCTTTGGGAAGGTGCTATAATCAGAGACCAGGCCTAGAGCTCAGGCAGCTGCACCCAGGGGACTGGCTGCACCTAGGTCCTTCGAGTCCATCAGTGCCACTGTCTCCCCAGAGGGAAAGCCTAGGCCACTGGCGTCTTTCTCCAGGAGGGCCCTGGTCTGCTGCCAGGGGGCCTCCTTCAGCTGTTCTTCATAGACTGGGGCAAGACCTCACATAATTTGTCTTTCACTTTTCCTGTATTAAAAGGGAAACATTGACCAAGATTTACTTGGAGGGTTTTTCAAATAAATATTATATACACCATGGATGATGTCGCAAGTTCCTTTGAATACTATGTCCCAAGTAAGAAGTTTAAGGGTGATGGCCCCATCTCCTAAGTGACCGAATTCATTTTTCTAATGAATTGTTTATTGAATAGAGGAAGAGAAAGCAAGCGCATGTGCTACTTATGCTAATCAGCATTTGATAAGCAGAATGCAGTTTTCTCTTTAATCAACCTAGCGCCTATCATGTCCAATTAGCAATGCACTGGTGACAGTCCATGCAGGCTGGAAGGGAGGAACAGCAAACGCTGTTCCTGCAGGGATCCAAGAGCCAGTGGATCAACACCACCCAGTAGCAAGCAATGACTTCAGGGTTAGAAGGGGAAGAACTTTACAGTCTGTAATTCATTTCCAGTCCCTTCTGTAGCTATAAGGGTCATACTGCATGGGTCACAAAATTCTTTTGGAAGTGAAGTCCCTTTGAAATGAAGTTATAGACTGTAACTATATATTGAACTCCTTGGTAATCATAGCTGTGTCTCTGAAACAGAAAGTACTTTTCAAATGCTACTTTATGTAAACATTATGTATGTGCTAATAACAACATTAGAAATAAAGTGACTAAAGAGATGAATGCCCTTACTTTTAACTCTGATGTTTTAGGCCTTTCTCCCAGAGTGGGAGCTGTCTGTTTGTATGGGGAATGGCATTACGTCATTTTCCCTAAGCAATTATGCCGCTGTCTTGTGATTTTCTCCGGAACTAGCCTTAAAGAGCAGACGTCAGTTTTTATTCCAGTCATGAGTGAAATATTTAGCACATTGTTTCAGAGGCACAAAATTTTTCTGTTACCAGTTCCACAAGACAGACTATAAAAAATGCTTGGCATTTAGAGACACCTGGATGATGCTGAATTTATGAGGCAGTGGGGGCTGTCTCTCCTGGAGAAACTTAATTTCTAGATTAAAATCCCAAAATGACTATTTCATTTTTGCAATGTTGGTCTTAGGATATTAAAAAAAGAAACAAAAAACTGTTCATTAACTTTTCCCACTAGAGGGATTTTTTTTTTTAATCTCAGGTGCAGATGCTTGGGTTAATCACACTCTTCATTTCACACATACCATCATCACCCTAAGTTAATTCCAATTAGTCCTCTCATTTCCACAGGAACTTTCTGTAATGCAGATCATGCCTTTCTTTGGAAGACATGTGGTAAAAAATATATATATATGATTTAATATAAATGAAAAAATGCTATCAATCTCATTCCAGGTCTAATTTTTCTCTTCTCATGGTTTTTAGCATCTATCCTTTTTGCTGTGTGTATTTGTAGGCCTTTGCTTTGGCCACTACATAATATGTTATATGCATCTCCCTAATTTTTGTCTACCTTGTTCAAAATTTCCATTGTAATGAGAATGTGCCATGGATATCCTTATACATGATTATTTTGGGACTTAGGTAAGAATTTCTCTCAGGTATATACACTGTAAAAAAGTACCAGATTATAGCGTACAGTTTATACTGTACTTAGGTTACACTCCCAGCAAAATGTAAGAAGACTCATAATTTCCCAAATGCCAGCATTTGTCATCATCTGACTTTCCAATTTTATACTGATTTGGCAAACATAAAAAGTTACTTTATTGTTTAAATTTCTAAATCTCTGGTTCTTAGTGTTGTTTATTAGCTCTTTCAATTTATTTACTATGAATTGGATATTTATGTCTTTGAGCCTTTCTTTTCTCTTGGGATTACGGCCTTCTAAAATTTTATTGAAGTGACATCATATTATAACATTATATAGGCTTGGAGAATGCTGGTGACTCAGGTGCTAAGACTATGACTGGGACATACACCAAGTAAAGCCGAAGGACCTGGGTTCTTCACTAGGGCCAGAGACAGGAATGGAAGATGGCCCAACTGAAAATGAATGAACAAATAAATACAAAGTGCTTCCTTCTCTGCTCCTTGCCCCCTCCCTCCCTTTCTTGTTCCCACCCTTCTTTCCTTAAAAATGCTTCTTCCTCCTCTCTTTAAAAACAAAAATGTGAGCCCTGGTGGTCCAACAGTTAGTCTTGCTTCTTCCAGACGTGTGCATGTACATGTACAAGACATGTGTATCCTGAGCACCCGGGTTTGCATTCCGGGTCTTGGGGGAATGACGAAGATGAACAACGAAATAAAATAAAATGAAGTAAAAAAATTAAATAAAATGCTTTTCTTCTGTTCCTGCCTGCCTACTTTCCTTTATTCCTGGTTGCATCTTTCCTTTAAACAAGCAAAAAAATTATATAGGCTTAAGGTGTGCATCACTGGAAATCAACATTTGTATATACTACATTAATTTCACCACTAACAGTCCAAATCTGTCTTTCCCCGTATAATGGGATTCATGGTTTTTGTGTGTTTTATTTGTTTTTACTGATCTGCAAGAGTTCTTGTGTAGTCTAAAATTTAGTATCACGTTGACTAGACTTAGAACAAATATCTTTTCCCTATACGCCCCCCATTTGTTGTCTGTTATATCCTTTGTTGAATAAAAATGACTTATTTTATTATTTTTTGTTAAGTCCAGTAATTTTTCTCCTTGCAGTTTATGTCTTTACATTTAAAACATAAATCCTTCGTCACTTTGTAGGTTTACAAAGATATTCTCCAACATTTTTCCTCTATTAGCTTTTTATTTTTATCTTTTATAGTGATATCTCTAATTGTCTCTGAAAATTAACTTTTAGGTAGAGAGCACATTTTATTTTTCTTTATATAATGAATCAGTATTCCAACACTGAATCATATTCTAAGTGATCCATCTTTTCTTCACTGATTTATGATGACACTTTCCTTTTATACAAAGTTCTTGGTAGATAAATGTCATATATTGTATATAATTCTAGTGCATATATATTTATTTTTAATCTCTATTTGGAGTTATTAGTCTATTTGTATATCTGCACAGCTTAAAAAACACAAATTATTATTATGAGAGTTTTATAGCATGTCTTAACTAGTAGGGGAATCATGGTCTTTCTTTTGTTCTTTTTCAAAAGTATCTTAGCTATCCATGTTTCTTTACTCTTTCATATTCAAGTTAGAATAAGTTGGACAATTTTTCCAAAAAGTTCTCTTGGAATTCTATTGCAATTTCAAGAAATTGAAATAATAGATACGTCCAAGAAACAATGTTAACTCCTCACTATACCTGGGCTTCAGCACATCCTGAAAATACCCTGCTGCCTCTGGCTAGTGCTGGGTCTCTGCCCTGGGTAGAGATGGCTTGTACACCGGGCCTCCCAGGGCACCGTAGGGGAGGGAAAAGTATAACACACCGGACCCCTCTCCTGTCTGTCCCATGGGAACACTGACCTTGCTGCTTCCCTTTGTGCCCATCCCATGCTGACCTCTCCAGGGGAGAAGTAGGCTTTTTAAGTTATGAATTCATCTGTTCCCTCTTAGCAGCAACCTTAGCATTTGAGGTTCAATGCTGGAAGTCGGTATCCTAGGTCATTTGCCATCTTGTCAAGAACCAGATTATTTCCCGACTACAATATTTCTAGTATCTTTTTTCCTGCCCTCAACAAATGAAAGATCTCTTTGTAGATTTTAAAGAACTTTCTTCTATAGTAACTGTGAATAGGTAAAGCAGGCATTATCCTGGGCTTCCTAAAAGTACATCCCTAAAAGTACAGTGTTGGTAGGAAGCTGAGATGGAACTAGAATTCCAAGCTTCTGCCTCCTACTCCAGAAGGGAGAATCTCCAGGGAAGTTTGAGCCAGAGGACCAGAGTCAGCAGCATGTACTAAGGAGTTGTTTGGGTCATGGGCTTTGGTTTCCTCATGTTTAATGGGTTAGGTGATTCCTGAACGCTTCCTGATTCCAAAGTTATGAGATTCCAAATATGCAGAGAAGGAACCAAGGCAATTTATGGGAACTTTAACCTTTTAGTTGTTCTTGTTCTGTTTTGGTTGAAAGCTAGTGGAAAATGAAATGGCCCAAAAGCCAATAGCTTGGAGGGTTACTGTGGAGCCGTGTAATGAACAGACTACAAACATGGCTTCTGGATAAACTGGGTGGGTTGTATTGTGATAGTTACCTGTCAGCAACTGAAGAGGGATGATGTTCCTGACATTTAGGTTCTGGATCCTGAAAATTAGCACCACCCTTCAGGGGATGAGTACTAAGAATCATCCATGAATTTTAGAAAGTCAAACAAAACCCAAGGGACTGATCTACTGCTTTCTGGTGCCTGTGTTGAAGAGAGGAAAGAGGGAGAGTTGCTATTTGGTAGACAAAGACAGTAGTTGTTTTGGGTGGAGGGTGGACTTTTTTTTTTTAACGAGTAAAAGAGAATATATATTCATCAAAAATTCTGAAAATATCTCCAACTAAGATATAGTCAACAATGAAGACAAGATCCCAGACCTCACAAAGAAGCTAGAAGAACTTGGGAAAAGCCTAGAAGAATCCATGAAGAGTCAATGTGTTGGGGGCTATTTATGAATTGAGAAATGTCAACGTTCAGTACTGAATACTGTCTTGTACATCAGTAATGTCCATATTCAATTAGGCTAAAAAACATCTTTAGAGATTTTTAACTCCTGTGTTATAATCAAAACATCCCTATTTACAATACTTACATGGATCACCTTTCATGGACCAACTTTCAAATGACATAGAAAGCTATTCCTTAGTAATTGTGTATCTATGACTAGTTCAAACCTTTAGACCACATTTGTAAAAAGGTTCAACCTCAAAAGTTCAGCTGACTTTTTGCGTTTGTGTGTTTTTCAGAAATAAGTTGTTTTTAGTAGGACAGTATCTCAGCCCTCATATTAAAAAAAAACCAAAAACTCTTAGGTAGTTTAACGAGACACTGAGGCATGACCTGGTAACCTAGCCTGTAGGAACCACCAGACATAATCCACATACATCCCAAGGATCCATTTTCAGGACCTGGGGCCAGGGAGAACAACTAAGATGAACAACTAAGTAAAATAAATAAACATATTTCTCCCTCCTCTCTCTTCCTGCCTGTCATTCCTGCCTGTACCTTTCCTTTAAAAAATAATGACACTGTGGAATAAATTCTGATCTGTGATAGAATAGAAGGTTTTTAAATAAAAGACGGAAATTTTTAAATATAGGCCAATTATAAAGCGGATTCATCTGCATTGTTAACGAAGCTCCTAATTCAAACGTTTAATCTGTTTACATGCACCTGGAGAACGTTTTGGTTACAGCTCCGAATTTCTTAGATGGGTCAGCCTTTATAGTGTAATGCAATTTACAAAACCGGAGCTGGCTGTTGGAATAGCTCAGAGCGTAAATCTCTGGTTTCTATATCTATATTATTTGTGAGTATTTTGAGGACAGTTATCTTTAAGAGTTTCCAAAGTGAGATCCTACACAATTATTTGTTCATATTACAAATGAAAAGACTACAAGAACAGAGGACTGAGTAAGAAAAAAGACTGGGTTTCTATAACTGTGCAAAATGACCCTGTATTTGGACACCCGCCTGACTCTCTTGTCACCTCGAGCACCGGATATCCCTCATTCCCAGCTTTCCAGTCACTGTCTTGCTTTAGGTTCTTGAGAAGAATCTGCCCTCACTCACCTCGGGACCTTTGCCCATGCTGTGCCCTTTGCCTAAAGTAAGCCAACTTCCACTTCCCTTGGTTTCACTCTTCCTTAATTCTTCCTGAAGTCTTCAGCCCAAATGTTACTTCTATAGGAAGGTGTTCCCTAATCCCTGGTATGACCCGGTCTCCTTTCTCTTCTGCACCCTCTCTCTTGGAAGACCAGGAGGACCACTCTCTGCACACGATGGTACCTTCAGCCCCAGTGCAGTGCCCAGCACGTCCACAGCAGAAGTCCTCAAGTCGATATACAGAAAAGGCAGCCCAAGACACAATCAGAGGCGTCAAGAAAACATCTTTGATTAAAAAAAAAAGAAGGACCAGAAAGGATCTTAGGAAATTATTTGAGATCTTCACCAGTCTTTAGAAGCAAGTGATGAGCAGGTAGAAGAATACGTTATGTACTATATTCTGTGAACACGTTTGCATGAGCCATGGCAAGAAGGAACTACTTCAGGCTGCAAGCTGCTGGAAGCACGGGAAGGTATGTGGTCAGTTACACAGAGTGCTCTGCTGGTCTGGGGACAGAGACCACAATTTTCTTTATCCACAGTGAGGCAGTGTGTCCTGGACGAGGACAGCCTGTCTTTCCACCGGGTCTGGTTGGTGCAACTGGGACTTCTGCTGACCTGTGGAACCACAGGCTCTGCCTGCTCTGTTATTTTGATGATGGATTTTTGTTATTGTTTTGCTTATTTGTTCGTTTAATAATCACTGACTTGCTGCAGAGGCAGGGATATGTGGCTTTTCCTATTATTCTACTCAGATGAAGTGGGCCACATTTAGAAATGGCATTTCATGTATGTAGGATGGAGGTTATTTTATCATTAATATTCCAATTTCAATGGGTGTCATGAAAAAACCTGTGTATGTCAGTTCTGTTTACTCTGTAACCTTGAAAGACTTATTTTCTTCTCTTGCCAAGTCCTCGGTGCAGCTTATCGGGACGAGAGGATTGCTATTGCTGTCTAGTGCCCATAATTAATCCTGGAGACAGCGAGGATTTAAGACCACTGATTGTGGCTGACTTCAAATTAAAAAGTCACTGTTCGCGTGCGAAACGGACACCATATGTTATAAGGGAACCCTTTATAGACACAGGTTGCGCTTAGGGTAGGGATGTTTACATATGCCCCTCCACACTTTTCAAAGGTGCTGCGGACACACACATGTGGAAGAACACACTGTTTTCCCTTCTGTTGGTCCCCAGAACACTGTGAGATTTTTAGCATGAATGCAGCGCAAAATTACTAGTCATGAAAGTTGTCTTTCTCTGTGCCGTCAGCATGACAAGAACCAGCAAAGGCAGACACCGGTCTGATTGGTTAGTGTAATCCAATTGTCGAGTTGAGCTTCTTTTCTTGTGCCTGCCATGACTAATTTGTGGTTTCACAAAGTGTTTCTAAATGTCAGACACATCAATTATGAGAGATGGGCAAGACTCATAAAGGGGAGCCATTGGGGGAGGGGGCGCTTACAAATGTTTACAAGGAAGAGGAGCAGTGATTGTCGGCAGAGTGCGCTTGCAAGAGCCTTTCTCTTAGTAAGAAGGTGGCTGGATTATTTCCCAATTAAAGAACCAACTACCTGTCCACCGCCCTTTGCCACGACAGGCTGTGCGGTTAGCGGTCACATTTCTTCCTCTGAAATGGTCCTCTCCTTTCCTTCAGCTGCTCTCTGAGAGAAACGCAACACAGGCACCTTTGCTCTGCAGACATGGGCGCTTTAAGGGAAGACTAGTTTAGGTGTTCATAACAGACTCTGAAGGTGTTTCTTTTCCAACGGGCGATGGTGATTTTCTTCCCCCACTGAAACTCTATTATATACCCTTTTGTTGTCCTGGCTGAAGCCCGTTGTTTCTGCAGAAACAACAATAGGCCTGAAGATTAGGGTCGCATTTTATGGGCCTAGCAGCCCAGCAGGGCATCGTATTTGTATCAATCCTATAAATTCCTGGCATCAGGCCTCTTTACTCCTGGTAATTAATCTTTTTCAAAAAGCTGTCACGTTCAGAGCCGTTTTATTAAGTTTCAGGCCTCTGCGTTTTCTCGCTGCCACTCCTTTGCCTCATCAGTGTCAGGAATGAGAATAGAAAAACAACACACCCAGCAGTTAGACGGCTCTTGCATGCTTGCAGCTTTCTTTGCTACCTAGCTTGTCAGGCAGTCTAGATGCCAGGGCCAGCCTTATCAGCTCTAAGTACCGGCCCCATCTCCAAGCTTTGCTGGTATGTTTTGTTTTCCTACTTCTCCTTGTTTGTGTGGGTGCTTAGGTGTAAGAAGCATAGAATCAGGGTCTGACACTCCCCGTTGGAAATGCTGGCTTCAAAGACAGAGCCCCCGTGACTGCCAGGGCACAGGCCTTCCCTGTGCAGACACTACAGCTGCATCCTGTCCCTTCTGCCTCTTTGAGGATGGCAATTGCATGGGCATGAGGTAGTGCAGCAGCTTTTTTCTTTGGCCCACTGACCTAATTGCAATAGGGGAAGTAAAATATTTTCATTACCCTCTCCCCCAGAATATAGAAATCTTCAAAGGGAACCTGGGAGGGAGGTTAGCCTCTTAACCCTAATTTCCCTCCCCTACCTCAGCCTGGTTGTGCATCACAAAATTAGTCTTTAGTCACCGATCAGAGCGGCACCAGAATTGTTGTTGGTTTTATGTTAAAAATCATTTCGTATTGTAAACCTAGCGATTATTTCATGCTGGTTAAACTATATTTGGAGCCTTTGATCATGCATAAGTAGACTCAAGTTAACTGCTGATAGAATGATGATATTGTTCTCCCTGTTTCTTTTCCTTTTTCTTCTCTGTCTTTAAGGCTTCTGTGCCTAGGAGCTGGCATCCAGAAACTTCCATTACTACATTACAACGTGCCTTTGTTTTTTAATGGGTTCAGGATTACCTATTTGCATGACAAGCAACATAATTCAGTCAGCAAAAAAATCTGCTGTGTATATGGTATGCATAATCTGTATTTATTGCATTTTATAAATTACTGATTATTGAAAAATGTGAAAGACGGCGGATTGGCAAAGAATGCCGACAAGAAGGAGGGAGTAGTAGTCATTGCTGATTATTGTGATTTGAGTGCAGGCTGCTTTCCCCTCCCCTTGCCTCCCTGCATGCTCCTTCAGTAGTGCTTTTCTATCAGCCACCCCTTTCTGCACCTCGAGTCCCAGTGGGAAGACACGGTCCTGCCGCCGGTGGGGGCTGAACGTGGGGCCAAATGGGCTTTGTGTGGCAGCGCCACATAAATTCAAGTGCCATTCTAAATATATTTCAAGATTAAGTAATTAAGGAGTGTAAAGCACTTGGACAAAATAAAGTGCCGTGTAAGTGCTAAGTAATAAAGAGTAATCGTAACAGTAATAAAAGGGTGAACTGCTAAATCTTTCTTCCTTCTTTTCTTCCAAGGATTTTCCTCATTTCACATTTGACTCCTGAGTACAACTCTTTTTCTTTCTAATGAAGAACTGGGACTGGAAATAATAATAATAATAATAATAATAATAATAATAATAATAATAATAATAATGAGGATGATGATGATGATAGTGATAATGATGATGGTGTTTTTTTCCTTTAATGCAGTTTTGTTTAATGATTAAGGAGATCATTCTCTTCCTTGCCTTCTGCCCACCAGCAAAAATTGAAGCTTCACCCCGACTGTGTGGGCTGCAAAGGAACTCAACTCCTTCCAGAGGAAAACCTTGTCCTCATTGGTCCCAATGACAAAAAATATGCCCATTCCATCAACTCACTGATGGATCTAAGGATGCCTTTTTATGACTTTTGGGGAGTACTTTTCTGATTTGTTATTTTTTCAATGAGTTTGAGACCATCGACATTGATTGCTACTGCTTCCCTTTAATGTGGACAGAGGGCACCATTCCCTGGGGCAACTTTTATAACAACAATCTGATTGTACTTGACGTTGGGATGATCTGTGTGACCCTGTTTATGAAAAATGGACATGTGTGATTTTTAAATCGGATATTCACATCAGTTACTATCAGTGCTTATTTTCTGCTTTCTCCAATCTTTGCTGAAAAGCAGCTTTCCTTGTGTGCACATCCTCACTGCTGGCTCTTTGAAGACCTCAAAGCTTTCTACAGTTTGGACCACAGTCATTATGGTTTTTTGTGCTTTCAGGTACACAGAGTACAAATATGAGGTGGATGAACCTGAAATTGAACTTGGTCCTGGAGCTGGCAGGCTTTCAGTCTGTTGTTCAGATACACAGAATAAACGTTAGTGATGTAATTTTAAAATTGCCATTTTTTTTTTTTTTTCATTTTCTTTCGTACAAGGGCAGCTGAATTAAATGTAGAATGGCATAGAATTTGTGTTGTCTGTACTTTTTCTGTATTATGCCACCTCACAGCACATATAACCAATATGGAAACTTGCATCACGGCCATTCTGAGAGTGGGACAGAGAATTGGGCTCTAGCAGAAATTCTGGTTAAACAGCAGTAACTCTAAACAAAAAAACAACTGCTTGGTTGGGGTGCCTTCATTGCTCAGGTGCTAAGTTGGTGGCTGGGGTGTGGAACATATATAAAAAAGGATTCCACTTATTGACCCTGACAGGAGAGAACAACTAAAATAAATAAACAAAAGTACTTCCTCCTCCCTTCCCTCTCTTTCTTCCTTTTTCTAAAGACTTCTTTCTCTTCTTTTTTCCTTCCTCTCTTTAAAAATAGATAAAATAAAAACAGCAACAAAACCCAGCTGCTTAGGAAAGTATGTTTTTTAAACAATGATTCCAGGAAATCTCTTTAATTGTGGCATGTAATAATTTCTGTGTACACTCAGTAGAACCTGATCTCCAGGGAAGCTGCATGCATATTATTAGAAACAAAGTTTCTTCATTTGGAAAACACGAGGTAATTTTATTATGACCTCATGAGATTTGAAATTCTCCAATAAATCTTATATCGAACACACCACTAGAATTGATAGGTAAGATTTCCTACTTGGAGAATACAAACCTTTCAAGTTTTTAGAGGTGGTCTCAAAGCAATCCAGAAGTCAGGCTTCAGTACTTCTGGCTTAAACACTTTCTGGCTTTTTCTTTATTCATAAATGCATTCATATTGATGCCAAGGTTTCCTTCATGTTTAGTAATGTGGGAGAGATGGGTAATTTAAAGCAAGGAACAGACCCAAAAGGGGGGTCAGAATCTAAAATTAGATGAGGAAGTTTTGAGTTGATAATAAAAGTCCAAAAGTCAAAGTAAGTTCTTTATTTGAATCTTCATTGATGATTTTACTTTTTACATGTGATTTTTGTCAAATTGCTTATCACTGGCAGAACTTGGCTGCGTTGGTCAGAGAGACGGTTCAAAGAGATGGTGTGAGGATTGACAATAGTGCCATAAAAATTTATTTGGGCATAATGTTCTAAAAATTTTAAAGTCTTTAAAAAAATCTCCTTCACAACAGCTTCATCAGTTATTTTATATGCTAAAATAAAGACTTGATTAAAAATTAATTAAATAAAGAGTAAATTATACTCATTCAGAACTGTGGAGTTTTAACTGTTAGATTTCATGAGGGATAAACAGATCTAGACATTTGAAAGAAACATTTTTATTATATTTGAGTCAATTTCCTGAGAAGAAAGTTAGCTTTATTCCTAGACTACTATAAAAATATTTAAAATCAATGATTTTTGTAATTATAAATTATAAAAACTGTAATATTTGTCTGAGCTAATATTTTTTTCCCTACAGACTTTCTCCTCAGGATTGTGCAAATCATGAATTCTGTAAGACATGAAAGTAAGAGTAATAAACTAAAAAATATATATATATTAAGATGTGACAAACAGATCAAGAGTCAAAGCTACCTTTTTTTGTTTTTTAAACTGACATTCTTGCTTTCCCACGTGGTGGTTTTTTAAAAATTACAGTCTGAGATCAAGCAAATTAAAATGTGAAGCATCGCCATCACAAATTCTTTTGAAATGGGTTGGGCCAAAGGAAGAGAGTAAAAAAAATTAAAACATAGACTTACATTTCCAAAAATATGTTACACCTTTACAAGGTTTCCTTGAGAAATACAATCTGGGAGACTCCTTTGTCTTAAGTCACCTAAACAAATATTCAGGTAAATGAAAGAAAGAACAATCATCGTTGATAGCAAAGGGCACAGACATTAAGACTAATAAAAAATGCACTTAGATTAGAATTCCCAAGAATAGGTATTCACATTTTTACAAAAACATAGACGACTTGTCAGTAATGAAAGCAGCAGATTACAGAGTGAGGGAGGAGGGCGGTTCATGATTTACTCCAGGTCTAACTCACTTCACTTTTTTGTTGACCTTCTATTTCTTCCTTTAAATATTTAAACCCTTAGTTTTAATTGGTTAACAGGAGACATGTTACACTTGGCCATTTCAGGGTGTGGAACCTGGGCACCTTCCTGGGCCTTGGAGCCCTCTGAACTCCACCTGGCCCCAGGGAAGGGGCCCTTCCTGACAGGGACTAGCGCCTGGGTGTTTTGAAAGTGCTTCTGGGCAAGAATTGAGGGCAGAGTCTGTGAGAGGTCTCGAACAGATTGTGTAATTGTTGCACAACCAATGTGTACACGTGTGTCACTAATTTAATTTTAATTTTACTGTATGCATTTGTAGAAGATCCTGCAGCTGTCATGTGTTCATCATCTGTCACTGAACTATCACTAAGCCATGCTGGGCTAAGACAGGATTAGAAATGATGAACTGCCATGTGCTCTAAATCTTCTTATTTGCCTAGCCTGGAAGGTACACCCTGTAAAATTTGATTGGCAGTGTGCTCTACGCTGACCGTTGACTTTTGAAGGCCTTTTCTAGTGGTTCTTCGAGCAGCTCTCAGAAGTGTTGACCATCGCCTGGCTGGTTCCTGCAACGTGCCTGACCTTTGACCTCCGCCTCTCATCTTCCCCTTCTTGTTTTGCTCATAGGTCGGAGCCTGCGAGCAGGCCCTGTCGCTCTGGTGGCACGTGCCTGGAGAGGACATATGGCTGACTGGTTGTATGCAGAAGAGGATAACTGAAGCCAAGCAGACCAGGCGCTGTTATTACAGCAGATGGGGGAAGCGCGGCATTCAATATTTAGACAGATGCCACCTCCTTATTCCACCTGTCTGGAAGTTGGACATTGTACAGAACGAACTGTCTGCCTAATGATGAAGGAAACAAAGGACACATTGATGCAGCACAGTGTGCAGCGTATTTACTGAGCATGCACATTTAATTGTCGAGCATCACAATAAACGTAAACTGCTACTGGTCAGAACGGCTGATCCAGGCATGTGATGACAGGAGGGGCAGAGAAGTGTTACTTTTTTTTTTTTTTTTTTTTAACCAGCTGTTTCCTTGTCTTTAATGCTGATGATTGGGGACAACAGGATTCAACACTGGTTATGAAAGCCTGATAAAATTAGATGTTCTCACAGGACAGGCTCTGCTCCTTTCTTGTTCAAACCCCCAGCATGAGCGTCATTTCCTCTGCTTTGCATGGTTTTTGAAAATTCAGTCCATAATTGTTGCGCCTATGAGTGATTTATAACCAAGCAGAAAATAGAGATGTTATCTGTGTAACTACAACTATTTTGATGAACTGGTTTCAAAATGTCTGTATCTTTTTTCTTTAAATTCAAAATACTGATGTTGCTGAATTTTGGCAAGTTACATACTTAGTTAAAAATGCAAGGTCATGGTGTATATTCTTTGAGAGTGTATATTTTTCCTGGTGAATCTGTATAATTTAATCTGTAAATTGTTGTATCCCTTCCTGGCTATCCTACTGATCAATGATATTCTTTATGTGTAAGACTGCTTCACATTTTATCTGTAATCAGCAAGTGGGAATAATTATATCCCATTTATAAAATTCCCAGAGATATTTCACCAGAGTAGAATTTGACTTGCTTGTTGAGAAGCAAAGTGATCCTAGATTTAATGCATCTACTATTTGTTATTGAATGATAGGCACAAAATGGAAACCTTCTTTCATGAGGAAATAATAAATGGAATTCTCCCAACCAAAAACGTTGAAGGCAATCATTTGCAGAAAGTACTCCAAGGATGAGCACTGCCAAAAACAGGACACATCATTCCTTCTTTAGAACTGGCCTGTGTTTAAAGATAAAACTCCATTTAAAAAAATTCCTTGATAATGAGTCTCAGGAACGTTGCTGATCTGAAAAAAACAAAAACAAAACAAAATAAACTAGAATGATTATTTTGAGGGGAAGGCACTCATTAACAACAATCTTCGTTGAATGAATAAGTCCTTGGAGACAGGGACATTTTTCTTTTTGTCTTATTTTCTAACTTGTTTTGAAGGATTCTTTTGGGACTCATTTTTCTTCAGTGCTCATTTCACATTAAAACCCCATCTGACGAAAGGCATGGAGAAGGGAAGGGAGGTCATTGCTAATTGAACAACGCTGCACTCGCGAGGTTAATTACAGATAGTAATGCTGTAGCTCTTCAGCTTCTTGCCCTCAAGAAGCCTCTAGTTTCCAAATGACCTGGCTTCCACAAAGAGACTCGCTTAGCCCATTAACTAATTGATAAAAATGTGAGTGTTTAGAATGAGCCTAATTAAATCACCGAGCCTGACAATTATTCATCCATTTGGTAGCTGTTGGGAGATGGGTAACCTCGCCTGGCATTGTAGGGGAATAAAAGATAAAAATAAAAGGGAGCTTAACCAAGATCATTTTGAAAGCTGTTCATTTGAAGACAAAGTACACATTTGCCCGAAACGTCTACATTTTGCTACTTCAAATGCATTCCCTTTCTAGGGTAGCACAATCTCTGAAAAAGAAAATAATGTCGTTTTTCTTCAAGAGCATGCATGCTCCACTTTGTCTAATAAAGTTACTTGAGTGGCTGGGGAATTTCTTTCCATGTGAGTGTTAAGCTAAAATCCTTTGGAGCTTGGAACATTGAAGTTTATCCATTGAGCTTTTGTCTAAGGGCTGGCAAATGTCTGTCATGATAGATACTAAAAAACTCCTCAATGGATCTGGGACGAAGTACTTGGTTCTTAATGTTCCTAACTCGCTGATATTGCAGCAGCCCTGAATCAGGGCTTTCTTGAAGGCTGTGAGTCCGGGGCCCTCCAGGGCCAGGATGGAGGCACGAGAGCCACTGACTGCTGGATGGTGGCCCGTCCAGGAGAGACCACATGCAACCCCGATGGTGATGTTGGCCCCCACTTGAGAGATGCTCAGAGCTTCCTTACTGGGAGGATAGCACAAGGATAATATACTTCTCACTGAAGTTTTAGAAACAATCTACTCATCAAAAGCTAAGGAATTTTAAAAGGAGGAAACATAATTTTTAAGGATCTAGTGAAAGTTTTTCCCCAATTAAAAAAAAAATACCCTGTAGCCACACAGCCAATGTATTCTGACGTATCAGCGAATCTTAGGCTGACCTCAGCTCTGTTGAAACAGGAAATATAATGGAGGGAAACAGGATGAGAGCCCTCTATTTTCCATAGTGTCTTTAGAGTGGGTGCTCTTCAAATAAAATTGTGGTTTCTTTAAGAAGCATGCGTATTGTGTTCTGGATGCAGTGTCAGTGTCTTCACCATTAGTTCGGAGACATGGCTACGTGTTAGGGTGGAAAGCATTCAGATAGTGGCCAAGAAACAGTTATTTTCAAAAGTTTTGTGATTTCAGAAGGATGCATACACCTATCCGCATGTGTCCATTCTTCTTGGGCACATTAATTGCCAGAGACATTACTATTGATCAACAGTGGGCCTATCCGTATACTCTACCTTAACAGAAACCCAAGCAAAAGTGTTAAAAAGCTCATTTCAGTTTTTAATCATTTTCTCCTAGTCTCCAAGAGGAGATATTTCCTTTCTGATTGTCCTGTCTTTCAGTTCGTGTTAATTAATGAATGTAACAGACTTTAGCAGACAGTTTGCTTGCAGGTGTATTCAGACCAAGGGAGATTTAATTACTTGCTAATTGCCTGGTGTCCAAGGTAACATAATATTACAGTTGCAAATGCTATGGCATTAATCCATGGTAAAGAAGTGTAGTCTGGCTCAGTCTCGATATTCAAAGATTCTGGGAGGAAGCAGTTGGCATTATTACAAGTGCATTGAAGATGCACTTTTCTATCTGTAACTGAATACCCAGGGTCTGGCATTGGGCAGGACATGGAGTAGACATTCAGTAAATAGCTATTAAGTGACTGTGAATGAAAATAAGCAAACTGCAAATACAGTATGAATTATCTGAACACAGAATGGAAGGCTATAATTTAGGAAGCTAAAATCAAACGTTTAGAGAAAAAAAGGAAGAAAACTAACATTTCTTGAATATCTTTTACAGATCAAACATTATAATTTAATTTTCTCATTTTATCTTCTTGGCAGAGTAATGTAGTCATTTGGATTAGGCACTAGATTCAAATCACAATTCCATCTCTTCCTAGCTCCATCTATATTCTTGGCCAGATCACCAGAAGTCTCAGTTTTCTTATCTCATAAAATAAAGGGTGTGGGAATAATGCTTACCTCCAGGAATAGCTGTAAGCGTTGAATAAGACATATAAGATATCTAGTATCGGGTAGTTAATGAAGCAGCTATTACTTTTCATTTTATAATGGTATATACAATAAGCATTATAATCATCATTTCTAGAATGGATACTTGAGACACAGGTTAAATAATTCGTACAAATTCACAGGGCTGGCAGGGGTTAAACTCAAAACATATTTGTTATTTGAGTAGATATGACTCGATGACATTGATTCCACAGTGCTGAAACCTGTCCCTAAAAGAAAACTGGGTAGTTTTGGAAGCTGCCAGCATATAGCATGGCAATAACAAATCACCTGTCTTGTCAGGGATTGTGGACTGGCAGCATCACCCTGAGCTTGGGGACGGCATGTGGAGGGAATGGCTGGTGAAACCATTGGGAAAGTATTACGCAGTCCCTGGAAATCAAGTAGCCCAAAATCAGATCCACACAAGAAAACATGTAAGGGAACTGAATTACACATCAGACTCCGTGGTCTTCTATTAGATGACTTGAGAATGCACCTTCTGAGAGGCCAGCTTGTCATTCATCTTAAGAGATGGAGTGGCTTTTTTGAACGAAAGTTATCTAATACCTTGAGGTCAGCGTCCAGTTGGTCTGTAGCATCTATTACAAAGAAAGTGTTTACTGGTTCATCTGGTTGACTCTACTGGAAACTTCTGATGCCATCTTTGACTAAGAAGTGCAGTGATTCCTACAGGACTGGAAATATGAGGAACCTAACTGTAACCTAAGTGCCTGGGAATGAAGATAACTGTTTTCACCTATATACTATTTCCTTTTTTTAATTTAACTTTTATTTCATTGAGGGAACTTTATATCATAACACTATGTAGGTTTCAGGTGTGCATCAATTTTTTATCCACATCTGTGTATAATACGACACTTACTACCAACTGTCTAATTCTGTCCTTCACTATTGGCCTCTTTTAGCCAATTTGTCCACCCCCACCCTCTTTCCTTCTGGCAATCACTAATATGATTTTCTTAAACTAAAAGTCTATTTTACTTTGATTTGATTTCATTCATTTGGTTTTTCTATACATCAAATACTTGAAATCATACAGTGTTTGTCTTTCTCCTTCTGGCTTATCTCACTAAGCATAATTCCTTCTAGGTACATTTATGTTGCATCTGGTAGGATTTCATCTACTCTTATGGTGTAGTAGTAATCCATTGTGTGTATATACCTCGTCTTCCTTATCCACTCATCAGTCGATGGCACTTAGATTGTTTCTAGCTCTTGGCTATCTTGTAAATACTGCTACAATAAACATGGGGTGCATGTATCTCTTTCAATCAGTGTTGTGTTTTTCAAGTAAATACCCAGAAGTGGGATGATAAGAATTTCCATTCTCAGTTTTTTGAGGAATCTCAATACTGCTCCATTAGAGTTGCTCTGTATACTATTTCTGACCCTGGCTTTGCATAGCTCCATGAACTGAAATCAACCACATTCATCTTTTTAACGTCTATGGATGAGTCTCAGCGTTTCCTTCCCTCTGTGTGAGCCACTAAGATCTGTTCCCTGACCACTGGTTTTAACTCCTCCCCTGCCGGCCATCATACCCTTGGCTACAAGCAGAACATTGTCAGACCATGTGAATAATTAAGGTGAGATCATCCTGCTGGGAAGTCAACTGAAAAACATGGTAGACCCTCAGGTATAGTATTCCCACCACCGTCTACTCATATTTCCAGTCCTCTTGTCCTTTCCTTTCCAACAAAACCTGATGCTGGTTCATCCTGGTTGAGTAGTAGTTTTGTCCCCTACCCCCGAAGGGAGCAATCTACATATATCCCAAGGAGGTGGGTTCAGGCACCAGGTAGGGGGTGGGGGAAGAACTATCAATATGAACAATTAGATACAAATAAAATAAAATGTGTCTTCCTCTTCCTTCTCCCTGCCTGTACCTTTCCTTTAAAAAACAAATCCCCAAAACAAAACCCTGATGCCAGTCACTAAATTTAATAGTCAGTGCTTGTTTTTCCCCCAGGGATCTCTACCTTATAAACTGTGGGACAGAGACTGTCACCTGTTCACTGAGCATCTGTTTCTTCTTCTTTCTGGATACCCAGCTAGTCTACATGTCATATTAGATTCCTTGGCAGTTAAGTGTGTCCATGTGACTGGTTCTAGCCACGGAATAGCTCAGAGTAACAAGCTGCTCCTCCACACTTCGCCCCATGTGACTGACTCGGATGGAGAATGAGCAAGGTGACATGGAAGTCATATGTTGAACCTCTGTGATGCTGAACTCCACGCTGAGTTGGCAGAAGCTTTGTCTGGGTCTCCGAAAGTTTCTGTAGAGCAGAGCTATCTCTGACTTGACATGTTCCTGGAGTATTTCAAGAGAAATAAGCAACGTGTTGTCTTGGCTATAGAAGTTAGGATACCCTAACTATATAATAGGGGTTTCTACTGTGAATAGAAAGCATGATCCAGGGCCTCTCATCTTGCAGAAGTCCCTGGATTTTGATGAAATTTGGGAACAATTAAAAAGCTATTTCCCCCAGAGCCTGTTAATGTATGAAGTGGGCTTTCAGTAGATTCCATTCCATTAACTCTCAACTGAGGTCAGGCCACTGGAGTGAAGGAGTCTGCTCTCCTGGTGCAGGGAGCGAGGTAGAGCAGTTACAGAAGAGCCAGCAGACATCTGCGCTCTCCTGCCCTGGAGGTTTTTATCATCTGGATTTGTCATGTTGTCATCTTTTCTTCTGGGTGCCAGCCACAGAGGAAAGCTGTCCCAGTTATATTTCAGGGGAGAAATAGTTCTCAGCAAGCCTCACTGGTCTGCTACTCCTGTCCTGTTGCACAGATTAACCATTTGGCAAGGAGGGCCTGGTTGTAATTTTGTCAAAATCAAGATGACACCCATCTATGGATTCACAGTTGAGAAAGCTCAGTCCATCCATTGTCTTGAGGACAATGAGCCCATGCCATTTGACTTGAGAACATGTCCTGCAGATAAAGGCAGATGATTTGAAGGTACTAAGCCCATTCTTTGATTGGCTACTGTCAATTCAGGATTTGCACTCAGCTCCCTACAGGGGCAAATCCATTTACCTCCCTCCTGTCTCCATCCCATTCAAGCCCCCTTCTCAGACTCTGGAATGTTACCAAGGAACTCATATCTGGTGAAATTTGGATTTCTTATTATGCTTTCTGAGAGGGGTTAGAGTTCTTCAACTCTTATCACAGGGAATGAGAAAGCATCATGGTAAGAGAGACAAAAAGCCAAACGTGGTTGTTGAATCAGAACTGGAAAGTCTGATAAATGCCTCAGACTTAAGTAAATCTCATGATTAATAAGCACATTCTCCACCAGAGCAATGTTGAGGAAAATAATCTGAAACCAGAAAGGGAATCATCAAGCATCCTGGAAGTATATGAAGATAATGATCTTTCCAAATGCCAGGCCGTTGTCTATGGCCAGCACACACCATATGCATCGTACATTCATTATGATAGCAAAGGGATTACAATTCATCTTGGGCACTTTATATATTATCCAAATCCAACAGATGGGAAATTGGAAGGTCCTGTCAAATTAAACATCATCTCAGATGGACTGATTAAATCATCATAAACCATTTTAGAATATTCCTCAACCACAAAGTCCAATGATTAAATCAAACACCTCTGAGTTTTTGTTCAACAATCATATCATAGTGTAATCTAAGGGAGGTTTTGTCAGTAAAATTCAGAGGATATGACATTAACTTACATACACTAAGGCTGGTGACACCATGTAGGATTAAAGAAACATTTTGAAGTCTCTCCCTAAAGAACATTCAGCCAGGCAAACTTTTGATAGGACAAATATTTTTCAAAGGGATATGGCCTCGGAGAGACTTCTCTCAATGCATCAGGGCCTTGAGTCATATAGCAGAGCTAGAATAAGTGCATAAACAAAGAATTAGCTACATGAATGCATGGATGGATGGATGGAGACGATGATACCTATGCATTAGGCTGGAAGCTTGGCAAAAGGGGACGCCAAGTGACCTCTGCTCTTTTGTTGCTGAGAGACAAGGAGGAAATGGGTATGAATAGATGTCTGAGGGCGAATATGGCGAAGGAGTAGCCAGTTTCCTCAGAGCAGGCAGATGCCTGGGAAGAGGGATAGGATTGTATAAGAATGCTGAGCAAGCAGTGTACCCCAAGAAAAGGTGGTGGAATCCCCAAATTGTGACTTTATAGGTCAGAGCATATAATGTTTAATAGAATCTGAATGGCTCATTGACACACTTCTAGTGCCTTTTTATTAATTCCACTGGGTGTTTCTGTGGTAACGAGCAGTGGTCCCCACTGAAACATTTATATTACTGAAGTGGTGTGTGAACCGGGAAAAACAGAGAAATGAAAAAGGAAACCTGCTTATTGGGTGATGATTTCATAGTCAATTCTTATTGCTTCTTATACCAAACTTGCTCACAAAGAACCAGAAAGTACAAAGGTTTGTGAAGACACAGTGGCTCTTTGTCATTTGGAGTTTAATTTTTTTTAAAGTGAAGTAAAACAATTTTCAGAAAAAATATTTAAAGGAAAGGTGCAGGCAGGAATGAAAGCATGAAGACAAGCAGAAAGGGAAAGAGAGGAGGAAGAAACATTTATTTTATTTAGTTGTTCATCTTGGCTGTTTCCCCGGCCCCAGGTCTTGAACCTGGGTCCTTGGGACGTATGTGGCAGGCCACCCGGATGTGGCAAGTTTTAGAAATTCTTGAGAAAATTATGGGTATTATAAAAACCCGAGCCAGGAGCAATTGCTCTAGGGCCTTACTCTCTTCACATATGTTTAGTCTTTCTAAAGATTCTGTCTTCTAGTGACATTTCTGCTCAGAGAAGAACTTCACAATTAAAAAAAAAAAAAAGAAAAAGCACAGCTGAGAGTCACATTTTCATCTGTATGGGAGAGTGGAGATAGCATTCTGCATCTCTCTTGAAATTGGCCTGCAATGTGGAGGACTTTTGACTTGGTTGGGAGGAAGGGAAATTCCCAGAGGAAAGACCCATTGGCGGGACATACAGGTTACTTTTTACAGTTATGGTTCTTGGGTCCCTAATCCTGGAAAGTGGTGCTGGCACAGCAGGTACCAAATAACATCTAAATGGACCTCTCTCCTGGACTAGTTTATCCAAGGCCTCATTCTCTTACCCCATTCTCATCCTCATCGTAAATAGCAGTCACTATTCATTAAGGACCTATTACATGCCATCCACTGTATTAGGTACTTCACATATATTATTACTGATTCTTGCACAAATCTTATACAAAAATTACAGTAAGGAAACAGGCCCTGAGAAGTGAAATGACTTTCTCAAGAACACATAGGTAGCAAGCAGCTCTCAGATTTGAGCCCGAGTCTCTCTGCTCCTATTGTTCCATGACAGGTGCTTACCTTGCCCATTGTCTATGGGAAATTTTCAAGGCCTAACTATGTCAGTGGAATATTCAGTCAAAGTGGAACTAAGTTTCTCATGGAAGATACTTTGAAGCATTTTTGTTTCCATGTTTTCAGCTAAACCTGTGCCTTTCTTTCACCCCCAAATTGCTTCCTGGAGAAACTTGAACATTGGGGAGAATAGGAACTAAAAATTATATGCTGTGAACTTCTCCCAGGAGAAAACATCATGCTGACTAAACACAGGCCAAAAGCTCAGGTGTATTTTATATGGATTTTCACAATTGGTGACTTCAACCTTTTTGCATTTGGCACTTATTAGGGGCTCTCCAGGGGCCTCCTGCTCCACGGAGCCTCCTCCCTCCAAGGTATTGCAATCTGGTCAGGAGGCAAAACAGACACACAAAGTAAGCAATTAGAGAACAGGGAAGTGTCAAATTGTGTGAAGCCACTGCTGGAAGAAAAATACGGTTGTTTGAAAGAGGAAAAACTCTCCTGGTGTGTGTGTGTACGGCAGGGGGTATTAACGGGCTCACTGTAGGACATGTTGAATTGAAGGAGGTGAGGTTTGAATTGAAGGAGGTGATTTTTTTTGCAGGTGCAGATATATGAAAAAAAAAAAAAAAAGTGGGGGTAATTCAGAATCTGAGCCCAGGGGCGTGGTTGGGATTGGAAGAGGAGGTTTTCATTCCATGTAGTATGATCTGAAGAACATAAAAAAATATAAGTATTAGAGGCTTTAAATTTAAAGAAAGGTGCACTCTGGTGGAGTAGTGGTTAGGTTAAACACCCCTGGGTTTAAGTACTGGGTGTAGGGGGAAACAACCAGACCAACAAATTAAATGAAAATAAAAAGGGTGCTTCTTCTCCTCTCTTCCTGCCTGCATGCCTACTTGCCTTCACTCCTGCCTGTAACTTTCTTTAAGAAAAAAAAATTAAAGAAAAACAAGTGGGTTAAGGAACACCCCAGTCAGAGGGTTCGCAGGAGAAAGAAGCAGGAAAGGGTAATTATAGAAGCCCAAGATGTGTTTGATGGAGAAAGAAGTCTGCAGTGTCACCCGTCACACAGAGGTTAGCAGGATGAAGATGGAGAAAAGGCAACCGGGCTTCTCTAGTTCACAGACCTGATACCATTCAGGGACTTTGAGATCCTTGCAGGTAAAAGGGCAGACCTCTCAGAAAATCTTCTAACCTCACAGTTTCAATTTACCTGCCTTAACAACTTAGACACACCCAACACGGGAGCCAGAGTAGCCTACAATGATGAACTTGGACAGATCCCGAATTGTAAGGCATTAAGTGAAATGAGGGAGTCTACTTCTAAAGGAATCCATACTGCATGTTTGGATATGCTAGGCACTTTTGTTTTGCAAGGATTAGAAATGTTCACGGGTAGTTCACGCTTAGGGAGGGAGGGAAACTTAGAATGAGTGGCATGTTTTAGAGGCTGGTTAGAGAATCACATAACCATGCAAAAAACTAATTATGTCATCTGCAAAGTATGCATTGGTAGTACCTATAAGAATTATAACCTATAAGAGTTAAAATATTGGTATATTATTTTAAATAATGGAGTCTTATAAGCCAAAACATTTAAAAAATTTCCTTAACATTACAACTTACTTGGAAGAATAAAAGGACATTACAACATACCACAGGTGAACAATTTGCTGAAAGTTAATGTATTAGAGTCTTAAAATATTTTATTCAAAGTGTCTCTTACTTATCTATGCATTGGGCCACATGTGGTCCAGAGAGGTTTGTCAGTCAGAGTAACAAGCCACAGGAGAAGAGGATTCGACCCAACCCATCCTCTAACTCTGGTGCACACACCACCTTAATTACAATACCAACAAACATACCTCATCCTTTGCCTGATCCCTTGACAAATATTTGCTTATTTAATGAATAAGAGTCCTGAATTGAAATGGCCCATGTACGGAAATAAACGCTAAACAGCTGTCAGAGCTGCTGGTACAAATTCCAAAGGGTGGTCCATCGTTGGGGTACGTCCCCAAAGCCTTCGGGAGGGGTGTTTCCAAAGTGTAAATGTGAAACATTCACATCTTCACATGTTTTCCTCTTTGACTGCCAGAGAAGAAAAACAGGAGCCAGAGCATAGATTCAATTAATTAAAACAGTATCAGCAAAGATCTGAAATGGAGTCCTGGCTATAACCAGGAGCTGGGTCTGTGCCCTAAGGGAGTATATATTGAAATCAACCCTTGAAGTTTCAAGCGGGCTTTGCCCTGCTCAAGAGCATGCAGTAAGGGCCAGGTGTTTGCTCTGGGGATTCTTCTACAAGCAATCACCTGAGTGAACCTTAACAGATTTCTACCATGAATAATAGTTAACTCACTCGTACCATCAGTGTTTCTCTATTTCTTTATTTGAAAAGCATAACTGCTTGTCCTTCTCACTGTTAAAGTTGTTTATGAAGAATTTTATGAAGCGCTTTTAAGTTCAAGTTAAGAAAGAAGCAAGAATTTGCTCAGTGTCATCTGCAGGACATACGACATGAAGAGCTGCACACCCTTCAGGAGTACATTATTCATTTAAGGTAAAAAATAATGAGCAGCTAATGGGCGGTGCCATTTGATCAAGAGCTAGACCTTTTGTTTCTGGCGATTGTAATAGGAAGTCAGAAAAAGGTAGGAGTGATGAGCATCCATGGAGGTTTTCTCACTTGTAAAGTTGTATGCTGTGCGTGGCGTTTCTCAGCTAACTCTCAAAGCCAACCTATGAGGTAGGCTCTGTTTTTCAGGGAGTAATGGCATCTCCAAGAAGTTATGTGACTGGTTGGTAAACAGCAGAACTAGCATTTCAGTGCAAGTTCCTTGGACGTAATGACTCCACGCTCTGACCCATAGCTCCATACTGGGTCTTCCTGAAGGATTCCATGATTCCGTTATGCCCACATTGTTCCTCCTCGCCTCCCAGCTTTTTGGTTTCTAGATGAGGGTCGGGATTATTTTTCTCTTTTCTCTGTGATTTGTTCCTGGCAGAAGGCAGGTTAAGAGCGGTTTAAGGAAGTCTCCAGAAACAGAGTCTTTTCAAAGCATCCCATGAAATTAAGTATCATATGAGATTTATCAGTGGCAATGATGAGACAGCTTTTATTGGTGAGTGGGTTTCTGCACCCCGATGAATCTATGCTTCATTACAGTGCTGAGATGTACAAAATGGTTTGGAAGCAAAGCGGGAAAGAG
Organism: Solenodon paradoxus; assembly: GCA_004363575.1. Classification (NCBI taxonomy): domain Eukaryota; kingdom Metazoa; phylum Chordata; class Mammalia; order Eulipotyphla; family Solenodontidae; genus Solenodon; species Solenodon paradoxus. Next base: position 302,130 of record RJWH01000377.1, read on the forward strand.
AGCACGGCCCTAATTGGTCACTGCCATGAGTCTATCTCAGGGGACGGATAGAGCGACCAGAGGTAATAGCTTACACACGTATTCTTGAGCTGTGCAATAGATGGAAAAGGGTCCCAGATGGATTGGGCAGGGGCTTAGTTCCGGGATTATGATGAGACAGTGGGTAATTATTGAGTGGCAGGGCCTCAGCCCTGATTAGTATCTGCAAGCCTGCTCCCCTCCTTCAGAGGAAAGCATTGACAAAGATAAACCATGCTGCTCCATGTCCTTTCTGCTGCACAAAACAACACATTTCAATCTAACAGGATCAGGTCTCCGCTTTGATCACAATCTGCTACCTATATGTCTTTGCAACTTAATCAGTCCTGCTTGATTAGCCCCTGTAAATGTGTCCTGCTAAATTAATAAATGTATCAGGAGCAACAGAACACACAATTACGTTCTACAGTTTAATCTCCCCGTAATAATTTTGACCTTAGTCTGGGTCCTCTGTTCTGGCCTGGAGAATGCAGAATAAGCACAGTCATCCCTGGGCGACTTCAACACGATACCCACAGGTGGACCCCTGGACTCTGAAAATCAAAGAGTCCTGCTGTCAAAACGCAGAAATAAACAAATAACATGCAGTGTTCCAAGCTTCCTGGTAGAAAAGGCAGCTGAACTAAAGAGTTGGGATTCTGGATTATCTTTAAAATAGAAAGCTCCCTTTAGACAGATTTATAGAAACTTTCTTGTTTCAAGAACAAGGGCTATCGGCCTGTCAAGTGCAGTGTGGTAGGAGACTGAAAAAACAGCACCCCTCTGAATGACTGGGGGCTCTTCTGGAGAGAACTTGGAACCTTAGTGTGAGCTCTTTCATAACAATCTGATGTATCGTGTTGACTTTACTTGAAGGTCATCAGACTCAACTCAATTTGTCTGCTTTGACACGGAAGAAGATTGTAAGCTTGTGTAACCTCTGAGCCTGTTTTCATTGGGTTACTGTTAGGAATGGTAAAAATGTTTATTGTTTATTTTGCGAAGACTCATATGCTTTCAAAAGCTGGTCCATAGGATATGTACAGAGCAATCTGATGCTAGGCTGAATGGCTGCATGGATCTGTATTTCAGGTCTTGGGTGATATTGTGCTCCCTTAAAGTTTATGGTGCTGGCACCACTTCCCTGTTTTCTAGAAGCAATGGAGGCAGGGCAAGACGGTATCAGTTGTAAGAAAGCTGAGCTGGGAATTGGGAAATAAGTGATCCAACTGAACTCGGCCACCACCTACTAATGACCTGGGCAGGGCCCTTGACCTCTGTTAAGTCTCATTTTTCTCATCTGAAAAATAAGGGGGTTGGACTAGATAATCTCTAAGAGACTAAAATTCCATGTGTCTGTGATTCCACTCATACTGAGTCAAATAGGAATTAAGGCAATTATGAGGCTATCGCAAACCAAAGGGACACCTTTTTTTCCCCCATCTCCACGATTGGGGTATTTCAGGCAAAACTGGTTGTTGAGTTTAGTTTTTAACCTAAATTATATAGATAATTGCCTTAGTTCTGCCACTTAATTGTGTGTCTGTCAGCATAGGCTCGATGTTTCTACCAGATAACCAATGATTAAGGTATTTGGTTAAATATTCAACAGTGTGGAATTTTCATTCAGCTCTACTGAAAAAATAAGGGGGTTGTATAAGTGTGTGTGTGTGTGTGTGTGTGTGTGTGTGTGTGTGTGTGTGTGTTGATTCAGGGAGAGGGGTAGGGGTTATGCTTTATTTGAAAGTATCTAATATTTGGGTCACCAATGTTTTACCTAAAATGAATTGATTTCATTAAAAAAAAAGTTGGTCCTGTCACAAAAGATTTCCAACATAAATTAAACATGAGGAATGCAGCTGTGCAGTAAGATGTTAAAATACAGATGGTTTCAGAAAAAAAAAAAAATGAGAAAGGCTGAAAGGAAAGGTTTTAACCTGGAATTAATTCAAGATTTATTTACTTAAATGCTATGTCATGCATTTGTGTAAATACACCATCAGTTTTTAAAAGAATATTATTTTGGTACTGTAAACGATAGATTAGAAATAGATGATAAAGGGAGGAAGGGCTACTTTATACACCTTCTGGTTTTCGTCTGAAAAGGTTGAGGGAGTAAAACAATTAACTTCATTTTTATACTGAAACAACTTATTGCTACTTCTCCGAAACAGTTCACTTTGTAGTTCCCCTTTAACTCTTTTCTAAAAGCACCATCAATAACATTTAATATGTAGAATTCCCTGAGGAAAATCTATTAAAGTGTCCGTATGTCACCCATGTGAATAACAAATGAATTAATTATGACTGGTGCAATTACAAGGAATAGTTAATGAAGCCATAATGACCAGACTCTGGTGGTTAATTTTCAAAGCACAGTGAGAGGGAAATGTGGCAAAAGGTCCCCAAAGAAAACAATAAGCTTTGTGTACTCACCTTGGAGTCAGGGTCTTTGAGAACACCATGGAATAAGGCTTGCGTAGAAGGCTTGCTACAAATTGAGCTCTTCCTTCCGTCTGTCACTGGCTCTCTGAGTTTAAATGTCCTTGCAACCACTCAACCAAACTGGCAGCATTTCTGGTTGACCAGCACTCCAGTGATATCTGCTCCTTATTTTAACTCGACAAGGGGCAAGATGGTGGAAACAAGGGTTTCAGGGATGATCATGGTTTTTATTGAATCTATTTATTTACACGTTACTAACAATTTCAAGATTTATAAAAATATGTGGTGTGAAACAAGAGAAATGAAAAAAACAAGTGCTATAAGTGAGATAAGAAGTGGTAAGAACGGGAGATGGAGCCGGGAGTGAGACTGGTGACCCAGATGCAGAACTTGTAATGCCTCTCACTTCCTCATCTTGCATCAGTTTGCTCATCTGAGAGTTAAGAGGGTGGAGTAGGTCAGCAAGAGACTAAAACTTTGTATGTGATTCAATTTTATGTCATAGTTCTTTTTTTCAGAAAACAATTAAATTGTGTGTCATTGACCTACAACACTCTTTTAGTTTCAATTGTACAATATAATGATTTGACATGTGTAAACATTGCAAATTGTTCATCACAGTATGTCTGTTTACTGTCTTTTCTTGGCAATTTTCAAGTTTGCAACACCATATTACTGACTCGAGTCCCCAGGCTGTCCATGACATCACCATGACTTATTTATTTCGCAACTAGAAGTTTGTATTTCTCCATTCCCTTCACTCATTTCAACACCCCCAACTTACAGTTCATAGTTCTGAGAAGCAGTTTTGAATGGGAAATGTAATTCTGATGGTTCATTTTCTAGTGGTCAGGTGGAAGGGACAGGCAATGGATGATGTTATTGAGGGAAAAAAGCAAATCAGTAACATAGGAAAAATACTCGCACTTCTTGTACAGAGACTCAAGAGCCAGTTCTGTGTGGAAATAATATAGTGGGGTCTGGCTATGTGCCTAGAAATTCATCTTCTTAAAAATTGCACATATATCAAACTGTTAAAGACATGGTGTTAAGTTTGGGGATGCATATTGCTATGTTATTAGCAATTAGGTTTATTTGTCAGTTTTTTAAAAATATTTGGTTCGGGAGCTTGAGTCCTTACAATAGGGAAACTCCTGGCTGGATTTACTGGGTGCTCTGGCCAAGCCCCTCTTCCTGAGGTCATACTCTTCCTGCTGGGAGCAAGGACTGGAAGACAGTCAGGAGGAAAGGAAAATTCAGATAGTGAGTTCACTGCAGAAACCCAGAGGATCGGGTTTCAATGCCACTCCCCACCCCCTCACTTCCATGAATGTATTTATTCACCTCTGTGGATGGGAATTAACTAATATCTGTCAAAATAACAGCTAGTAGGATCCAAAATACACAGAGGACTAAGCACTTACTACTTAGGGTATTTTGATAGTGGTTTATCTATATAATCTACATTCACATTTTTTTTTCAAGGTTTAAATCCATGTCAAAGTCTCTCCTCGCTGTCCTCCTCTGATTGGCTATTTTGAATGTGAAGACTGTCTTTCTACACTTGTGCTGAGCATGGCTTCAGAGGAGAAGGTTCTCATGCATTCTGTCTTATGCAAATAGTAATAACCTACTGTGTACAAGCACATGACTAGTTGCTGCAGATGTGATGATAAATCACAAAACATTCAAATGAAACTTGTAATAGGGTGCCAGTTAAATAAACACTCTTAAACGAGGGTAGCACATAAGGCATAAGACTTGGCAGGGTGCTAGTGAAACCCAAAGGAGGATATTGCAAATCAAAGGGACACCCTTTTTCTTCCCTCTCCATGAGTGGGGTATTTCAGATAAAACTGGTTCAATCTTGACTGGCGCCAAGGGGGATGTTCAGAGAAAGCTTCTTGGAGAAGTTGACTTTTACTTTTATATTTTAAAGGAAAGATGCAGGCAGGAAGGAAGGTGAGTAGGCAGGCAGGCAGGAAGAGAGAGGGGGAGCAAGAAGCATCTTTATTTTATTTAGTTGTACATCTTGATTGTTCCCTTCCCCAGTCTCTGGGATGTGAACCTGAATTCTTGGGAGGTATGTGGACTGCACCAACCGAAAGCAGCTGACCAAACCACTACTCAACCAGGGCGCACCAGAAGTTGACATTTAACCTGAGTTCTAAAGGGTGAAGAAAGGACAAAAAGTCATGTATGCAAAGTGAGTGTTCTAGACAGAGAAGAGCAAAGGCTAACTCCTGGCATTTACATAATAATGATAGCATGTCTTCACAGTCTTAGTATTGGCATGACACTCTTCTAAGCAATATCTGTATCTTTCTATGTATAAAAATATATTCCTCCTCATAATAAAGCAGTACCATGAAGCAGGTACTGTAGTATCCCTATTTTATTAGTGGGAGAACTGAGCCAAGAAAATTGAGGAAAGTTGCCCAGGGCCATTAAGCCAGTAATTGCAAGATGTTGGATGCTAGTCCAGGCTGCCTATTCCAGCCACCGTGAAACCTATAGTGAATTCTCATAATGTTTGGGCACTGAAGTGGTACAGTGTGGTTGGCATGTGGCAGGATGTGTTGGATTTCCCTAGGGATCTATGGGGGGGGGGGGTCTATGACAGGGATCTATGACAAAAGTCCTTTTCTAATTGGTGCCTCTTTTTCCTACGAACGCCTGAAAATTTATCTTAAATATAAAAAGACGAGGAAGGAGAGTTAAATGTACATTTGGAGTACACACCTTGGTGGAATCAGGGTTGGGCACAATCCGCATACATCCCAAGGTCCTAGGTTCCAGTCCTGGGACTGGTGGGAACAATCAAGATGAACAACTAAATAAAAATAAACAAAATGCTTCTTCCTCCTCCTACTCAAAAAATAAAAGTACCTTTAGAGACCCTTTGAAGAAGTTACAAATTTTTAATCCTTTTCTTCAGCTTTTCTGCACTAAATATAGGAAAAAGTAATTCGATATAAATCTTTAAACAAAATAAAACTTATTGAACTTCAGTAAAGAGCAATACAGTGAGGTGATAGCAGTAATGATTAAAAACAGAAGCAGCAGTGACTAGCTGACATCTAGTTTAGTGACCTTGCAGAGTTTTTCATCCTAGGTTTCTCAAGGGTGGAGCCTTCTCACCCGCACATACAGACCCGTGTGTGGGGCATCCATCCAGAAGGCCGCTGAAAAGTTGTTGGCTGCCAAGACCAAGATAGGAAACCCTGTCCTCAGTGCTTTCGGGGAACAATGTGTCCACACAGAGGATGAAAACAGTGCCCTTGCTCCTCTCATTGTCTGCTTTCATTTCATAAAAATCATAAGAGTATCATACAACTAAAATAATTTATATTTTCCATCATGTCTTAGAAATGATCATGAAAGGGAGGGGGAGAATCTGATACAAGATGTAATAAGAAATGTAATGGAGGAACTTGAATATGTACTGTGAGAAAGAATAAATATACTCGTTTCATATTTTTCTAAGAACAAAATAATTACGTTTGACAGAAAGATATAAAAACACAGGCTATTTAGCCCCCTCTTGGTGTTCTATTCTAGCTTTTGCAAAATGGGGCTGGACTTAAAAAGGGGATCTTTTAAGATCTCCATCGCTTAGACTTGCCATCAGTCACCCTTTCATTAGTGCCCATCAACGCTTCCAACAAAGAACTGGTTTAAAAAAGGCAACCCTGATGTCATTAACAATTAAGCAAGGGAGACAAAGCAAGGAGCTAAAATGACAAAGATGGTAGCTGGCATTTACGGAGCGCTCACTATATGCCAGGCACTGCACCAAGCGTCCTTGAGAGACTGAGGTTCGAAGGCATAACAGACTTACTTAGGGTTGCGTGGCGGGTGAGTGTGCTGCTGGGATCCGCACCTAGTCCGCCTCATTGTACGGCTCATATGTTTGGCCACAGGAAATACTCTTCCACCTGAACATGTACACTGGGGCTGCTTAATAAACATGTACTTACTACAGCACTACCAAATTCAGAAAATTCAGATAGGGGACGAAAATGGTGAGCCATGAAATGGTTTCAAAGGAGAGAGGTGAAAGTAAACTTTATTTCTGCTTTAAATAGATCCTTTTTGTTTCATTATCAGTCAGCATGTCGAATATTCAGATGTGGTTTTAAAGATGCATTTTTGATTCCAGACACCTTAAATTCATCTCTACATTCATCTTATTTCTATTTTTCTTAAAAAATTAAGAAATCAGACAGAATATTGTTTTACTGAGAGGTGCCACTTAACCAATTTTAAATTCCTATTCAGTCTTGTACTTGAAACCACTTCAGAAATGCAGCACAGTATATTTACTAAAATTATAAAAATTGTGACTATAGGACATTATGAGTAGACCAAACCAAACTTGTTGTCCAGTGAGAGCATTTAGTATATACAAATAGCATTTTAATTCCTTCCACTCTCCCTCTTTTCCCCTCCTTCCCTACCCGCTCCTTTCCTTCCTAAAATAAGCTAATTGCATAGAATGCAAAATTCAAAAAATATCAAAAGGATGCAAAAAGAAGTATCCCTTCTACACTTGTTACCCAGTTCCTCTTATCAAAGACAAACACATTAACTGCTGCTTGCTTCGCATTCCAGAAACACTTTCTGTAAAATCAAATGTATTTTTCTTGCTGTGATTGGTGTTGAGACAGATAATGCTGCCATTGACTCCTCTTCCTGGTGTCTCATGGTGCACAGCACATGGGTTGGGAATCACCAGTTGCATATGCTGTGGGAGGACCCAGTGAATGGCACCGGCACGCTGATGCAGTGTGAGATGTGGGTCTTTATGAAGAGGAACAAGTCAAAAGCAAACCTCCTTGTGTGCTGACAGAAATCTACAGGTCAACAGAAGAGAAAGGAACTTGCAAAAGGTGAGGCCTTGTGATGTCAACATTATTTTTCCTTGCCGTGCGACTTGGATTTTTCTAGTTGGGTGACAACCCTTCAAAGAGTGGAGAGTCCAGTGGGAGATTCTTGGCCTGAAGAATTAGCTGCCAGGCTGCCACCTTTAGACAAACCTTTGACAAATTCCTGCTTAGGGGATCCTGGGAAAAGACCTCACTTTCCTTCAAAGGGGTCTGAGGATCCCTTTAAAGTCAGCAGTAAATCCCAATTGCTCCTAATTAGGCCTCTGTTTGGTTAATTGCTTTGGGAACTCCCTGGGAGAGAGCAGGAAGCCCCGACCTGCAGTGATTTGGCTCTAAGTGTGTGCTGTGGCCGGTTGAGAGCCGCCCACCCCATGTAGCTCCCTGAGACTGGCTCCTGAGCCACCCTGTGGAGCCCAGACAGCAGACGCAGGCAGCCAGCTGGGCCTGGGGACAAAAAACGGAAAAGCACATATCCTGCTTCCTCCTTCTTAAAAATGAATCTGGAAAAGTTAAAAAAATTTAAAAACGTTATTTTGTTTTCCCCTTCCCTCGCCTTTATGAAGCCAGGTTTAGGGGCTTTCCATGGTCCACATCCCAGCTGTTTCAGCCATATCTGGAAAAAGTTACCTTTTAAGCACAACCTTGTAAAATATTCTATTGCCAAATCCACGTTAACTTATTGGGATTTAGCACAAGTGATGCAAAGTTACAGTGTGCCCCACCCTTAAAACCAGTCTGAAGATGAGCTTTACTGCCTTCTTTGCATCCAGAGTGCCTCTAATTTCTAGCCGTCACTGTCCTGGAATTAGAAACTTGGAAGGCACGTCAGCGTTTCTTGGGCAAAATTTTCATCTGTGATAATATGGTAGCAAATTTGCTCTGAGCCATGGCTCTGTCCAGGAGGACCTAGACGCTCAGGGAGATCTGAGGACCTTCCCAGGGGACCAAGAGTCTGGGTTGAAACTGAAATCCATTTACATGAAGTTCCCCACCCACAGACCAATTCCATCCTTCACCCTGGATGGAAGAGGAAGTTGTTTTGTTTTTGTAATTACTCCAGGATCCTGGATGTAAAGTAGGACTTTCCTGAGCAAAAGTGGGCAACTGATCTACTTAGTTCTGGAGAAAATGAAGCTAGTAAATTCATAGACCAAGAACCAAGGAACCTGGCTCCTTGGCCTGAATTGTATTGGCATTCCCATTTTACCTTTGGTTAATCTCTTCAATTTCTGTGGCCAGATTTCTCCAACCATGAAACAGTTATTAGCAACCTGCCACTGTATCATTTGGGAGGAATTCAAGGAGTTCAAATAACATTGTCTGGGTACTTTGGAAAGTACATTGTCTCTGTAAAGGAATGATACATGGTCATAGTCTAGAAACCTGGGTTTCATTCATGTCTCTTCCAAAAAGTAGTTGTGTGTCCTTGGGGAGGTTATCTCTGCATTGGGTTTGATTCTTTCCATCTTTCACACTTTTATTCAACATTTACTTAGCAACTACTATGTGCTTTTTACCAGAATGTGCCCCCTCATTTTTATAGAATGAGTATAATAACATCTCCCCCACCAGTCTTATTCATTTACTAGGGGTGTAAATGATAAATCTTCATGATAAAGGATTCTAAAAGATATTTGATCTGGTTTGGGCTTTGGAGTGAGTAGGGAGGATTTAAAATAGTTTTCCTTGAATTTTGCAATTGAGGTCAGTGACCCGGGGTTTCACTGAGAGAGAGAGACAGCATACCCCGCTTATTTAGCAGCTTCGACAGCTATTCCATGCAGCTTCCAAAATGGGGTGTAGTTGAAAAATTTGTTCCTGGGTGGAGAGGATCTCTCAATAAAGATATTACTCTGTGGTCCCAAATCTTAGGGTTGCATTTCCCTCTCCAAGTAGGAGAAGATGGATCTAGTGGTCAATCCTTAACTGTAAACACCTCTAACACTTGGGAAAGTGTTATGTACCCTGGTTGTCTCTTTTTAAAAACATAAAAATCTCACCACTTGCACCTTCTGGTTATATTGACCCTAAATCTCAAAGACACCTGCATTCTCACCAAGTAAATGCAAAGTAAAAGCAGACAGACATTTTCACCGCAAAAGGGGCTACCTGCAAATGAACTTGTGACCAAGAGGTGACCCTGAGTGTGTACATGGTCTGTTCTCTAGGTTGAGGGTGTGTCTGCTGACCCAGCCTTCCCCAGAGGTCCTGTTTACCCAACAGGTTGATATTTTTCTCAGTTATTGGGAGGTGATAATGTGTTCCACATATGAAATTCATATCATTTGTGTTTGGCCTCCTTTGCCATTCTAAGGGTTGCGAGGGGCACCATTTTAAAATTAATTTGCTGGGTGTTCTGTCTATCTGTTAGGAACAGGAGGAAGCCAGCCTGGTCGGGGTATTTATCAGACACATGCCGCCCATCTGCCAGAGCTAGGTCGAGGAGGATTTGCTGTTAATCCTTCAGACCCATCTGTAGGGGGTTCAAAATGCTGACCAGGAAGCTAGACAAGATGAGGTTTATTTAATTAGAAAAACGGCTCTGGAGGTTACTGGAAATCATTCTGAAGAGGGAAGGGCTTTTGATCATGTCACTCCTGCCGGGATGGGAGTGGGCTGAAAGTGGGGCAAGCGTGTGATTGTTTTGTGTTGGGCTTGGGGAGGTTTGTTTTGATTTAAAAATGATGTGGACTGGACAGGGGATGCAGGAGTCAGAAGGAGTGTCAGCCTGGACAGTTCCACAGGAAGTTCATGGTAGGATGCCATGCTGAGCCACAGAGAACAGCATTTGTTTTTCAAGTTTGGATACAGACGGGGAATGCCCAGGAGCCCAGGGTGGGACTAGGCGGGCAGCTGAATTCCTGGTTCTTATGTGAACCCCCTAGAGGCTAAAAGCAGCTTGGGGGCAAAAACTGTGACCTACACTTTAGTCCTCAACATTCACAAGAAGATTCTTATAACTGGGGCTTATTGTCATTTGAGATCCATTTTTGAGGAAAGGGAAACAACGAAATTATGTTGAAAATTTCCCCAATGGATAAAATGACATCCATTCAAAACAAAATAACCAGCAACTGCACATTTCCCTTTTAGTATGAAAATATTATTAGCATAATTGGTTTCTGCAGGGCTGCCATTTGGGACAACTGGGCAGGGGAAATTGTGTGCCTTCCCCCAGCTTCTGATTGTTATTTCATGGCAATATAAAGCATGACAATTTTCATTGAAGTAGGTGGAGATAAATGGTCCCCTCTCTGCCTAGGGCTTTCTGAAATAGTGTCCCTGCTGCTACTCAGATTCCTGGACACTGGTCTCCCAGGGGTCTCATTTTTGAGACCAAGTTTTTTGAGGGTTATTATCCAGGGACCAAAACTCACCCCAGATAGGTGTCTAATTGTTTGCTAGAAAACCCAGAACATTTGTTTCAGGAACGGCAGTCATTCCAGGGAGCACAAAATCCTCGCTTTCTCAATCCACACCTGCTTCTCCCTCTCGGGCGGGGTAGTTAACCTGCAGGGTTGCTCCAGGGCATCAGTCTTTCTCCTGAAACTTCCAACTTAGAATTTCCCAGAAATCCTTTCTTCTTCCACTTGAGAAACTCTGGCTGATAAGAGATGTCAGGAATCAAGGAAAGGTCAGGAGGCAAACTCCTCTCAGCTGAATACTCAACCACCAAAAGGCATCTGGAGGGAGAGAGGGAGACTCAGAGAGAGAGCACTCATTTGGAGGGAACGCTCATTTTGCAAACAGTTATCAGAGGTGCCTGCACCTGTAGCATCTCGGCTTGTTCACAGAGTGGACTGTCACTTCTGGGGACGACAGCCACTCGAGTGTTCAGGAGTGTACAGAACACATATCTACTCAATTGTTGATATTTCCTTGTTTGCGCCGTCCAGAGGGTTACACTGGATTTTTGTTTGAAGGAACAGCGCAGGCAGGAATGAAGACGAGCAAAGACAAGCAGGCAGGAAGAGCGAGGAGGAAGAAATACTCTGTGGATGTATCGTTGTTCATCTTGGTTGTTCTGCTGGCCCCGGGAAGGGAACTCCAGAACTTGGGATGTATGTGGACTATGCCCATCCACTCCTCCCCCAGATGTCTGGGCCATTTATTTATTTTTATTTTTTTTTTAAGGCAGGAAAACCCAAAGGTTCTCTGGTTACTGAAACTACAAATAAGAGAAACTCTTCGCTTAGTTGCAGTCTTTTTGCTTCCCTTACTGAAATGTATTCACTTCTCTTCAGATCTGTAAAAATGGATATTATATTGGTGAATTGAAAAATGAATGTTTTATCGCTCATTGTTGATGATTTATTTTATCCATTAAATGAGAGCCCTAAATGCCTTTCAATAAGGGGCTATAGGAAACGTGGTATTCAGCACCAGGCAAATCCATGTTTGAAAACATCATGGCTTGCATTTAATTTTTTTAAGTGATTTATCTTCCCTCATATATGTAGAACAAAGCAATACTTCCGTGTGTGAAATATGTAGTGTGGACAATTCCTCATGGTTGTAGAGACTGTATAAGATGGATTATGCTCTTTTAACTGGAAATTTTCACACATTTTCTTCTGCATGGCTTTTTATTGAATATAGGGTAAGTACATGTGCTCCTGTGTTCTGCAGTTGATACAGAGGAAATAGGACGACATGTAAATGTGAAAGCTACAAAACTGATGACTAACTATAGGAGCATTGTTAGCAACTAGAGCCTTATGTTTACTACCCCTTGCAATTGATGTAATTTCTAACCTCCCTTCACTGAAAAGACAATGAAGCTGATGACGCCAGGAAGATATGAAAGAAGCTAAGAAATAGTCATAAGGCTGTGCTGACATGCTGTTGAGATTAAACTTAATTTGTGGTCACTGCCTGGATAAAAACTGGACTTCAAGAAAACAGAAAATAAGGCTGCATTAGTCCTATAAAAATAGCTGATTCCTTCCCCTATCAGGTCCACAGTCTTTAAGGCATGAGCGTCCGTGAACTCCTTTGCCTGGAAAAGCAGTAAACTTCCTTTTTTAAATCCACGCAAACTCTGTCTCCTCATTCCTGATGTGGCCCCAAGGTGCAGAGATAGTTTTCAGTAAGAGTTATTTAAAAATTTCTCTGATTGTAACTGGATTGAAGATTTCACCTGTAAATTGAGAAATATCAACCCCGGCACTCTTCTTGGTGCTGACTTTAAAGATAATTAATGATGTTCTTTTGTAAATGGTAAATGAATTAGGAGTCTTGCAAAACTCACAAAAATTACCGTCTCCTCAGAGAGGGCTGTCCTTGAGATGACTTTCCCTTTTGCTTCCAGTCCTAACGGTCTTTACACTGAGCTCTTTTTTCCTTAAGGAGACCTGGAGTTATGGACAACACATTCTCCTGTGTCTGGGAAAAATGTGGGTTTCAACCCAGGACTTCTGTTGGGAAGTTTCCTTCTCTCCCCACAGCCTCTTAGGGTCGGGGTGGGACTGTCTCACTGCCGTAGGGTCTGGCTCTCCATGGCCACACATTGGCAGGAAGGTCCCTCATGGCATTATTTCCCTTGGATATTAACTAGTGAGCCTGGTGGGTGCCCCAAAGTTGCCTGCAAGTGTATTTAGAGCAGGAGAACTTTTAATCTGGGCTGGTAGTGGACTTCAGAAAGCCTGAGACCGGCTAGAAATGCTAATGCTTATGTGCACAATTACATGTATGTGTGGATTCCACAACAGAAGACACACAGTTTTCTTGAGCTTCTCACAGCAATCCCCCCAAATTAAAAACAATTTTAGAGCAAGCGGTGGTGCTCAGTACATCTCCTCATGGAAAGACTGAGAAAACCGGGTGTGATCTTCCTGGCAGAGGCAGCAAGACCTTATTTTATCTCACTTCCAGCCTTATCACTCAGTGCCTATCTTCCCAGATTTGTTTCCAAATAAGTTCTTTGTCTTCATTATCTTGCCCTTCCAGAACCCTTTTAATAATATTTGCATTTTTTAAATCTCATTTTAATCTTTATATCCCACCCCCTCCCCACCTTGGTTATTTCTGATTCTGGGTGTGGGGCACATTCAGACTGTTTTACGAACTCGTTGACCATTCATCCTGTCCTTTCTGCAGTCCCTGTGGGCGCCCTGGGCTCTTTGTGTTCAATTTAGATGTGTCACTTACTGGGGATGTGCCCTCACCTGAGAAGGAAGGGTGGTGGTTATGCTACCTCAGAGGCTTTCTTATGAGGGTTAGGTGTAACCAGACTTATAAGGTATTTAGCTCTGTGCTGAATAATGTACATTAGCAATAAATGATCAAAGAAATTAATCAGAAACATTTAGAACCCATTTGGGTCAAGCACAAATATCCCACAAATATCTAAGGCCCACTTGCCAGGCACTGCACTAGTTGAAATCAGTGTTGACTGAGTAACAAATTGAGCACTTTGTTCTCCTGGGATTCATGGTCTTTCCAGTAAAAACAAGCCAACCTTCCTCCCTTCTTTTCTCCTTCCCTTCTTCCCTCCCCCCTTCCCTCCCTCCTTCCCTTCTTCCCCCCCCCACCCCGTCCTTCCCTCATTCCCTCCCTCCTTCTCTTCTTCCTTCCTCCCTTTCTGCCTTAAAATGCTTCTTTTCAATGAGATCTAGCAGTTTAACATCATGGACACAGTCCACATACATATCAAGGTCCCAGGATCAACACCCAGAGCCAGTGCAGGGGAAGTAGGGAGAGGTGGAGGAGGGAAAGAGGCAGGATGGACAACCAAGATGAACAACAAAATAACAAAACACAACAAATAAATTGCTTCTTTCTCTCTCTTCCTACCTGTCCGAGTACTTGTCTTCATTCTTGCACCTTTCCCTTAAAAAAAAAAAACTTCCTTCTTTTCCTCTCTAGTCCTTCCTCTCTTAAAAGAACAGCAACAAAAAGCAAAACCATTACCTGTCAAATCTCAGGTACTAAGCCCATGCCTGGGACACAGTCCACATACAGCCCAAGGACCCAAGTTTGTGGTTCATAACCCCCAGGGCCAGGGGGAACAACTAAAATGAACCACGAAATAAAATGCTTCTTCCTCTGATCCCTTCCAGCCTGCTTTTATTCCCGTCTACCTTTCTTTCTCTTAAAATACACACATACAAACCCCCCCACACACACACACACACTAGCTTAACAAATATCACAAAAAGGGCAGAAAACATATCTGTAGTGTCACTGCTTACCAGATACCATTCTAAACACGTTCCACATATGGGCTGGTTTAATCCTTAGAATACTCTTTCGAGATAGGCATTACTATCCTCCTCATTTTATGGATGAGGGCATTGAGACACAGAAAGGGAAAGCAGCTCGTCCACAACTACCAAGTGGTTGAGCCAGGTCTGAACCCTGCAGTGCGGTTCCAGAGGTGTCCCCAGGCCGAGTCAAGCTTAATGAGCTTGGTTGAGAATGTGACCCTGCTCTCCTTTTAGTCCTGCCTTTTTCAAAACCTGTCTCCAAACTCCTTTCCTTCAAGGCCTGACCTGATCTGATTTGTACAGACAATTTTGCAAGTCCTGACACCTTAATTATTCTTTGATTTATCACTTCCATATGTTGTTTAAAATGTTCAACTCTTTCTCCCTAGTTAAATTCAAATTCCTCAAGAGCGAAGATTTTATCTTTTGCTTAACTGGAGATCTTTCTGGGGTCTAGTTGAGGACTGTGAGCTCAGTGGGTAGGTAATGTGAACATCCTTGGTGGCACAGAGTGATTCAGGGACTCTGCTATTCATTTGGTGAGTGTTTCTGGCATGATAGACCAGGGTCAGGCTATTTTGCCCGCACGGTGGATACAACAATGGGAAAAGACAAGCATGGGGCTCAGGTGACTATGTTGGTGGGGAAGAGACATCTGGGTAAATGCTACAAAGACCACTTTGTCCTAAGAATGTCTACACAGGATGGGATTGACTTCGTCTAGGAAATCAGGGAAGACCTTCTGCAGGAAGGGGATGCTTTAGCCAAGACCTGAAGGTTGAGAAGTGCCTACCAGGTGAGGAAATGGTTGGGAGCATTGCCAACAAGGGCCCTGCAGTAGGAAGAGAAGTTAGGTGTGAGCGTGGTGTGACATGAGGTTGCAGCCCTGGGAAGACCACACAGGCCCTATGGACCCTATCAAAGCAAAATGTCTTTGTGGCTTTTTGTTTATCCAAAGAGCAAGGGCTAATATTGAAGGATTTTCAATAGTGGGAGGAGACAGTAGCCTTGACTAGGATGGTGCTGCTGAAAGAGAGAAGTATATTTAATGGATATTTGGGTAGAAAAGGATTTGGTGGTTGATTGCTTTATAGGGAGAGGGGAAGAAACATTATTTGTTGAACCCTTTTCCTGGCATTACTCTATGTGCTTTAAAGGCAGTGATTCATTTCCTCATTGAGTCACAAAACTGGAGGTGGTAAGTGTATCATCCTCAATTTACCAATGAGAAAACAGGGGCCTGGGCCAGTGAAAGGCACACGGGAGCTGTGCGCACAGCTGAGGTCCCAGCCCTCACTCCTGGCTACTATGCGCCAACTCTCCCAGGGACTTTGGTTTCTTGCTGGTCCTCCGATAATGGTGGCATCATTGATGAGATGCAAACAGTAGCTGAGTCTGCTGTGGGAGAGAAATACGAACACTGGGGGGTTAGATTTGCACATGTTGAATTTGAGTTCAAATGCATTGTGAAAATCAACTTTATGTGGCATGCTGTTACATATTCTTCATCTCTTTCAAGTCTTTGCTCAGATGTTACCTTTTCAAGGAGGTTTACTCTGACCATTCTACTTAAAATTTCACCCTGACCTGTCCTCTTATCTCCTGTGTCCCCAACCCCTTTTACCCAACTATGGAAGCAACTCCTGACTGCCTTTGACTGGCCTACCTCTCTCTTTTCTCATTGATAAATTAGGGATGATACACTTAACAGGTTATCATGATTCATTCATGAAATGAATCATAACATTTATTATCTCCTAATATTCACACAGGTGAGCGCAGGCACTGATGAGACGAGGGAGCCTGTCCAGAAAGAATTCAAGGACAGAGATGGATGATGACCAGCATCATGTGCTAGTTTATTAGAAGCACAGAGAGAGAACAAATTCTTTGTGGGTGGGAAAGCTACGGAAGAGAGAGAGTATAGGATAAGGATAGAATAAGGGAATCTTGTATATACCTGGGAGTTGGAATGCTTGTCTTGGTGGATCTGAGAGCATGGTTACGAGTGCCTGCAAAACCCCTTCCCAGCATGCCTGGCGATTAGGTGGGCATTGTTAAGGGACGTGGATAAGAACCGGTTACTAGGGAGGCGTTTTCTCTGTAAACTCTTTCCCGACTATAGCTGGGCTTATAGGTGGTCTTTGGCTTCCCTGGGTGGTACTCGCTTCTTTTTAGCATGCCTTAGATTTGGCCAATTTTCTGCAATCTGCCTTATAGTTTTCAAGGTGTCCTCCTTTCCCCTCTGCTGTCCCTCATCAGTATCTCACATATGTCACTTGCCTGTCAAGTGTATTGCCATTCTTTATCTCTTCTTTGAGAATGTAAACTACTCCAATACACAGATCTTTATTTTGTTCACTGATGTATCCCAAGGGCCTAAAATCATGCCTGGCACACAGTAGAAGAGAACAAATATTTGCTGAATAGATGAATAAGAGTTATTTTTTTCAGGAAGACTATTTATAGACTCCCAAATTTGTCTAGATGACTAGAATTCATGTTTGCATGTCAAAAATCACATCAGTGACTAACTGGAATAACTCCATGAGTAGCTTTTACTGATTTTTATGTTATCTTAATGGCTGCTCTCAAAGCTGATTAGATACATTTTGACTTTATTTTTTCATTTTATAAGAAACAGCTATAGCTTTATGATAGGTGGTATTTATTGAGCTTGCTAAGATGAGAAACATGTACTTGTGTTTTCTCTTTTGCTCCCTATTTTTTTTTTTCTTTATTCACATTGTATCGATGTGTTAACACTTACAAATTTCAGCTAACTTGATAAGGCATAGCTGGGTCAGTGATATGTTTACTTTCATATCTGATGGCTAAAGCAAATGTTCTCAATTTAACTACAATCTTCAAATACTGTCACAATAGGCACTTATAGATTTCTGCCATGAATTGATAATGATTCATTCTAGTCAGAGTATTTTAACAGGACATGTTCATTATCCATTCTCCTAGGTCTTCTAAATCTCTCACTTAATTGCATAAAATCAGGAGAAAACAAAATATTTAGTATTACGTTATCTCAGCTGCTGTTCCACTCCCCTAAGCCATGATTCAGCTATGAGTATTCTGACTTCAGTGGATAGGGGCGGGTAGAAAGAAGGGTCTTCTCTGAATGGTTAATAAAGTCACACTGAAAAGCATGATCCTGTTATTCAACGTGCTCTATTCAAGAAACCACACCGTAAATTTCTCCTGGAAATTACTTTCCAGCAAAGAATTTCTCTTTAGTCAAGTGTGGCTGTGTGTATGTATGTCTGCTTGTGTGAGTGTGTGTGTGTGTGTGTGTGTGTGTGCACGCACGTGTGCGTTTGGCCAGAAGGGCACCATATAACCCAACACACTTCTCTCTTTGCCTTAGTTACCTAGAGACTTAAAGCCAAAAATCAATCCTCGGTAACACTAATTAACTCCTCACAGAGAGTTCCTGGAAGAACCACTTCCTCTGCTTCCCCATGACCTGTTCCTTTACTGTCTTTAATTGTTTCATTTGAGATGTTTTTTCATACTGTAAAGTCACCTGATATCCTTTTTGGAAGATGTGAGATATAAACTGAATTGGGGTCTGTTCTTCCAGGCTAAGCTCATTCCTTGGATGGGAATTTGAGAGTAAAAATGAACCTTTACTTCTGGCCCTACAAAGGAAGTCCTAAACACTTTTCATTCTCCCAAATTTTTTGCACGTAATTGTCTGCTCACAGCCAATAAGAGGTGAAATCTGGATTTTTAACCACAAACTGCCTGAGTGCCTTAGGATGGGGCAACAAAATGGGAGGGGGAGCCCCATGTTTCCTTGGATGTACTGTCTCTGGAAGGGGAGCTCCAGCTCTGGGCCCAGCAAGGCCTTCAGAGAAGCCTCCCCTACGCTTGGTGACTCTGTGGCACTGGGTTTGACACCCAGCAGCGGGAAGGTGATGCCCTCGACAAGGCACCCTCCACCAGGAAAATGAGTTATCATAGCTTTGACTCTTGGGGCGATAGAGGTAGGGTTTTACTTTGAGATTCTCTAACTTCCATCTTCAAGTGATTTCCTGACCTTTGTGAATTATAGAAAGCAGATTTCCAGTGGCGCAAGCTTTGATACTGCGCTTACCCCCCCAACTCCTGTCCCAACCTTTCTTCCCCCCAAGCACCACATCTCCCTTTTTGGTTTGGATTTTCTCTTCCCTGGATCTTAAATCTCAAGCTCTGGCTCTCCCCTTTATTTTTTTCTGTTGTTCTTTTTCTCTGAAGAGCAGGGTATCATGTCAAGCCTTCCATCCCATACTTTAGCTATTAAGTTGTTGGCTATATTATGCAGTGGATTTTGATTCAGATCAGTTAAAGCTAATAGCAATTTTCAGTAAAATATTATTAACCAAACACAAACAAAAGTCACTGGTGTGGTTCCATCCTCTCCTTCAACAGGATTGATCGAGTTAGCTATTTACTCTTTTCACCACTCCAGTGTTTTCCCACCTTCCACTCCAAACAAGAAAATGACACTAAATTCATTTAATAAAAATTGATATTATTGTCTGAAGCATTTTAAGCAGTGCTTAATTTAATTTCCTTGTTTGGAGTGTGGTATTGGAGAACAGGACCACAGAGTAATGTCAAAAGAGGATTCACACACCACCAAGCACCCATCTTCATCCTCCAGTGATTCACAAGAGCTCTATTGACATTCAGTTGCAATTCATATGTGCCCCTCCTCTCTCTGTCCTGCAGCAATCAGAACAGTCAGCCTCTGAAAGCAGATCCTCTGCCCCAGGCTGACAAACCCTGAGGGCTTGACCTTAAGGGCCTGGTACAAGTCCTCTTATTTGATTAGACTTATATGATTTGATTCCCTAAAAAGACAGGTCAAATATGTTGACAACTCATGTTCTCATAGCCTAGGAATCAGTTAACTAGAGTTCTTGTCCTTTCTACTTGGGAAATGAAAACAAAACAAAACAAAACAAAAAAACACAACTAAAAACCTTTATTGAGCACCTATATTGTGCCAGGTACTAACAACAAAACAAAACAAATAAGGTATCTCATTTTTAATTTCTTCAAAAACCCAGTGGGTCAGTATCCTCCTTTTACATCTAAGAATACTGAAAAGCAGAGAGAATATATAGCACATCCAGGGCCACAGTATACTGTGCATAAAACTAGTACACAGGGCATCGGCACTTGAATGATCTGATCTCAGGCCTAAATGGGTTTCTTAGCCAATAGTTATGAATAGTGAGATTCAACTGAACTATGAAGTCCCTAAAATGGTATTCAAAATGTGCATGTATGTGTGTCTTTTGAGAACAGGGGCTCACAGCTTTCTTTCATTTTAAAGTTTCCAAAATTGAAAACATAATGAGCACTCCTGCTGTGGATTTTCATGGCAGAAGTCTTCAGGGCACTCAGCATGCATGCTCCTCTGTCAGCATTTGGACTTAGCCAGTAACAGTAATTCATCAACAAGCATCATTTGTTGAGAAACTCTTAGTGCTGGCTCTGCTAGGAACGCTCATCCATTGGAAGGGTTGGAGTGAGAGCGGGGCAAGGGCACTCCTTTCTGAGGCCCTTGAGCCTGGCTAGTGAGAAGAGCAGGCTGCCAAGCATAAAAAGTTTCCAGGCAGCTTAGATTTCTGACATGATGCTCTCCTCTTTCACCCTAAAGCTCTTGTGCCTCAAACTGGGTTATTAGCTTAACTCATAGCAGGATAGTAAGCAGAAAGGCTGTGTGCAAGCCAGCACAGCTGAACTTCTAGCTCCTCTTCTGCCATCAATTCCAAATGGTTTTAAGCAGAACACTCCTGTTACTCTAATAGCCCATCTCTAAAATGAAACAAATACCTAGCTCCCACTTCTTCTCTTAGTAGATCCACAAAACAAAAAACAAACTTATATGTGGGCATTACTTAAGATTGTGAAGCAAAATGAGGTCACCATCATTTTTCTTTTCTTTTTTTTTTTTCTTAAAGGAAGGTAGCAGGCAGGAAGGAAGCAAGGAGAGGAAGAAGCATTTTATATAGTTAGTTCTGTTTCCCTACCTGCTCCCAACCCAACCTAGGCCTTGAACCCAGGTCCTTGGGCTATATGTGAACTGTGCCCCAGCCATGGGCTTAATACTGAGCCACCAGGATGCCCCCGAGGTCACCATCATTTCATGCACCTTAATTGATTTCACTGACATTTTGGAATACTCATTTCCAAGCATCATGATGGGGGATAAAATACTGAAGACATCAGCCGTGACCTCAAGAGATAAGATATAGTATGTATAAAAAGGTAGGTATATAAAATAGCCATAGAACAGGATAAAATAAACTTTTTTTTTTTTTTAAGGAACTGTAAATAACTTGCTTTGGGGAGTCACAAGAGGGAGAACTATTTTGCTTTGGGGATAAGGTCAGGGAAGGCATTGGTAGGAGGTGGCATTTGAAGCCTTGAAGGAATTTCAACAGGCAGAGGCCATTTCTGAAGATGAACCGCAGATGGCTATGCAAGGGCACGGGATGTCAGGGGCACATTTAGATGCTCATGAACAGCCAAGGTAACGTGGATGACAGGGTAGGCAGAGGAAGGCAGACTGTAGACCGGAATAAGGGCCAAATGAATTGCATGTCACTCCCCAAAAGTCTGATTTAAGGCATCCATTGAAGTTTTGGGTTTGACATTAACTCCCCCCTGGATGATTCTAATTTGCAGCCAGATTTGGAAACCACTGAGCTAGATGGTCTTCACGTTTCCCTCTAGCCTCTGACAGGGACAAAAGAGACTTGGTTTGAAAATGTGGGTAGCTAGTTTTAATTGCTGAAAAGCTGATCTAAAGCCCTTTGTCCTCATGCAGTGGATTTCTGAAGACCTCTGGAGGGCTGTTCTAACCTCGGGTCCAAACCCAAACAGTCCAGGGGGCCTGGGAGGAAGGCCAACACGCTAGTCCCGCCCCATCCAGGAGCAGCCTCTGCTCAGCTCCCACCCATTGCTAAGTGGGAACGTGGACTCCTGATTGCCAAACCTTGTGACTTTTCAAGAGAAGCCAAGAAACTGGCAAAAGATCTTGATTCTATTATGCTAGTAAAAAATTCAAAAATTTGAAGAAACACTATGCAAGCCAAGGAAAATACAATGGCAAGTCAGCTTTAATCAGCAGGTCACTGATTTGATACCTACATATTTAAAAGTTTTGTTAGAAAAATTGGCTTTCGGTTTTATTAAGCAATTGCTACTTGATAAAGAATCTTAGAGATAGAGGCAATGTTTGTGTTAACTGCATGTGTGTCACCGTTTTTTTTTTTTTAAACTATAGTATGTGACTGAAGAGACATATCAAAAAATTCTCATGTGTAAATATACCCATTAATGGCCAAGACTGTTTTATCTCTGCTCTCACTCACTCTTTCCCATATAATTTTGAAGCAAACCTCAACTATCATATTCCTTTATCTATAAATATTTAAACACAATACAATTATCATGCCTAAAAATGAATAAGCATTTATTAATAATATCCAGTCAATGTTTAATTTTTAATCATTTAAAAATATCATTGATTTAAAAAGGAAGCAATCAGTTTGGGACAGAAGCCAAATAAAGTTCACACATTGCAATTGATAGATATGCTTATGTTTACTTTTGATCTTGTTTTTTACATGTTGATTTTGCTGACTACGCTCTTATTAATCTGTATGTAACCTTCCGCTAAAGGATTTGTAAAAATGTAATAAAGGTTTGAAGAGCCAAGCACTGTGATTATGTTAGAAGTTAGTTTGATATAGTAAGTCTTACAGACAGCTAAATTCTGTCAAAGAAAAATCCATTTTTAATGCATGATTGAATATTGATAATTAGTGGGAACTCTGAGAAAGTCTTATGCAAAGATTAATTACCAACTGAGCTCTGAGAATATTTTTCTTCCTTTGTAATCTTACCTCCTGAGAGAAATAGTCTATATTGGTCCTAGAGTGAATTGACAGATATGTCCAGAAAGAAAAGTCACAGCCTTTAATCTTTATTGGTCATGCTTAATTAGATATACTATTATTTTTTATTTGCAGAGACCATATTTTTTCAGTTAATTCTTTCTGTCACGCTGGAACAGGAAGGTGGGGGTCCTGGGACTTTTCTCATGTCCTGGATATTTGAGGTGACAAGTGCTGGGGTTCTGAATATTTCTCCTTATTGGAAGTGTTTGCACTCAGTGTCTCATAATGGAAAAATCTCAGCAAATCAAGACCATCCTCCACAAGGCAATTCTCTTCACAGGGGCCATGAACGCTGTCAAAAAGTGATGTCCTGAGTTTCCTGTTCTCAGGAAGCAACTGAATGAAACAGACCCATAAAATTCAAGCTCATTAAAACGAGAAAAATTATTGTGAGACTGTGTTCCACTACTGGTGCCCATTGCATGCACACATCCACCTGGGTGTCTGCAAAGAGGCGTCTGTAAACCAGCCTGGCACTGGCAGCAACTCAGAATCAGTTTGCAAAGGTGGCTGGTGGCCGGTGGCTAATTACACGTTTGGTGAACTTGTTGTTAAGACAATACCACGCGTGTCCTCCCCTGGCTGCAAATTGCCAGGTTACTGGAGAGTTTCCTGTATGGATACTAATTATGCCTAATTTGGTCCTGAGATTTCTGTATTTGTCTTTCTGTCACAAAGTTCGTGATTACAAATGACTCATGTTGCTTGGGAGTGAGGCTAAATTTCTGATGGTTCACACATGCAATAAAGCCATTCATGAAAGCAGCAGTGTTCAGCCGTCTTTACAAAACGCAGAACATCCATGGTTATTTGCATCCCCAAGAAAAGTTTGCTTTCTCTAGATATTTGTTTTCCCAATGAATTAATTATCCAAAAAAAAGTAGATGATGTTTCCAAATGTGACAACTGTGTGGAAAGGAGTCACATGCCAGCTAGAAAGGGACAGTCATTCTGTTCCTGTGGAGTGTGTGTTTAATCCTACACTGACTATGGGGGTTGAGGAACAACCTTGCTCTTCAGGGAGGAAAGGGTTGATGTAGACCGACAATATTTCCTTGCAACAAAAACAGGACATTGGAATGGCAAAAAATTGGACAGGGTTATGCGTTAGTGACTAAGGGGAGTGGAGGAGGTAGAGCAATCCAACCTGGAGCAGAGCAGCCAAGCCAGCAACAAGTAAATGCTATGGGTGAAAGCATGGTAACCATATGTGGTCTGGAGGGACTTCATACAAATGGACAAGGTTGATGCAGGGAATTTTGACACCGTAGGCCAAAAAAAAAACAAAAAAACATTGGCACCCTATAAGCCCTGCTCTAAATGTCCTGCCTAAAACACATGCTGCTTCAATCATCCTAGTGGCAGAAATGCCCGATAACCCACACCGAGCCAGAGATAACCCCCACAGTGCCTGAGATAACCCTCATAGTACTTACCTGCGACTTGCCCACAGAGTGTGTTCTGCTTCCTTTGAAGAAACAGGTACATGCAGGGTGGAGTGGTGGGGGGGAGGGGGGTGGGGATCCTCTTCCCATATGGCTCCTGCTTCCTTATAGGGAGCAGGAATAGGAGTAGCAGCCTCCGCCCACTGCAGCCGCCCAGCACTGGCAAGGGCTAACTTTAACATAGGCGAAAGGGGCAGCTGCTTTTGCGCCCCTTCAACAGCCTGGGCCTGGAGCAACTCAGGTGCCCTTTTTGCCCTGTGTTAAAAGACAGTCCTGGTTTATTAAAAGTGGGACCAAATTGACATGTATATTAAAATGACAGGACAGTTGGGAAATATGGGGAAAGAAAACCCTGTATTGTCCCATTTAAAACAGTACATATCAGCCTAGGGTGAGGCCACTCCACAGCTTTCTGCATTGGTGCCCCTGCCTGCGAGGTCACGGGGAAGAGTTTTACTTGAATACCAGAAATGGCAAGCAACACCTTGAAAGCAACTTCATTAACCAGGGGGCTCAGCAGTTCTTCTGGGCCAGGACCCCCACTGCTGACTGGCTTCCTGTCTATGGGTGGTGGGGGCACAGGCAAGAGCTGAGGCCTTTGGCTGGGGTATCAGGCCTCTTTCTTCTCTTCTCTTTTGTCTAAGACTTTGGCAAGAAGCCTGACTAAGAAGTTGACTCTCAAATAGTTTTTCCTGAGGAAAACTCTAACCATTCCTTCCCCCCCAAAAGAGACTATTCGGCAGCACCCTGGTGAAATAGCGGTTGGTTGGTTGCTTTGAGCCAAGAATGCAGTCCACGTACATCCCAAGGACCCAGGTTCATGTCCTGGGGTCAGGAGGATCAATCTAGATGAACATGTAGATAAGAATAAATAAAATGTTTCTTCTTCCTCTCTCTTTCTGCCTGTTTGCCTACTCATCTTCCTTCCTGCCTGCATCTTTCCTTTAAAAACAAGAAAAGTGCCTGGTGAGTATTCCCGCTGCTGCAGAGGGAAGCAGAAGAGCCTGGTGCTCAGCCTGAGACTGCAGATGGTGTGTGGTGGAGAGAGGAGGAAAGTGGGAAAGGAGAGGGCAGAGAAGAAGTTGCATGTCCATGGGGCAGAGGCATTGCGGACCGCGTGGAGATAAGGGAGAGGCTGTGATGGAGGTGACAGAATCCTTTCACAATTACCTGGCTGCAGGGAGTGTGAACTGGGTAGGAATTGCAAGGTGTCACCCACCCAGAGAGAAAATAGTACATGGAGGGCTGCTTCTGGTCAGGTCCAATGGCCAGCTCATCTTTGTCCTTGTCAGGGCTCTGAGGCCGGCTTCAGCTTTGCCATCTTTATCCATTTTTAATGAACTACAAATACCTGAAAACTGAGCCATGAGTTGCAGAAGTCTTGTGTGCTTTCATTCTGTCAACTGAAATCCTTGATGTATTTCGAGGTATTTTGAGTCAGTAAAGCACGAACTGTAAAGTTACTCTGAACTGATTTTGTTCAGACCTCAGGGTAGTCTGCTCACACAGAAGATGGAGACCACCTTTGTTGTTCCGTCAAGATCATCTTGGGCACGTACTTCTGGCCCAGGTGACTGAGATGACTGAGATGTGGACCATGAAAAGCCCAAGGATCTGCATTCATGATGTGGGGCTGGGGAAGGCAAGTGGGGGGAAGAGGGCCCTCCCTCCCTTCATCCGTCCCTCCTTCCTTTCTGTCCTCCCTTCCTTCCTTAAATAAAATCTGGGCACACCCTGGTGGCCTAGCAGATAAGGCCACCAGATATAGTTCACATACATCCCGAGGACCCAGGTTTGAGACCCTGGGCCCAAAGGTGGGTTGGAGTGGAATGGAGGGGGAACGACCAAGATAAAAAACGAAATAAAATAAAGATGTTTCTTCCTCCGCTCTCTTCCTGCCTGCCTGCCTAGTCTCCTTTATCTTTTATGTGACAACAAAAAACAAATACCAGAGGGGTTTAAAGTTTCCCTAGCTGCCTGTGTTAGCAGAATTAGAAAAAGGTCATTCGCTTTACCTAGGTGGTATCTCTTGCAATAGGTGATCATTAATTGATATAAAACTACTAGAAGCATCTATGTCAACCCAGAAATGAGAAAACCAATCCTGTTAACTAAACTCAAATAAGGCCGGTCCCTGTCCAGAAAGATTAGCCAATCTCTCACACAGTCATAAAAAAAAGCTCGAGGGCCAGGGTACTTTGGGATCTGTAATTGTGTCCCTCTCAGGTCCTTATCTTACTCTTCTAGGGTTAAATATAAATCATAATTATACAAAAATATCAAGGAAGTCCCAGTCACAATGGTCCTGTCGTGGCACATGTTTTCTTCAGGTCCAAGAGGACAACCACTGCTGGAACTGAATCATCGAGGATTAAGTCTGCTGTCATTAAAAAGCATAATGCAAAGTTATTGTTCTGTTTTCCTTTCAGTTTAAAACAACTCAAGTGAGAGGGTGGGCGAAGGGCGCAGGGGCCGTGGGACGGTCTGTTTGAAAGGCCCGCTGAGTCTCTTCCATTTCCTCGTCTGCTGAATGCACAGAAGCCACTTTACAGAGCAGAAAGTGGGTTGGGGCCTGCATTTGGCCAGGATCTTGGGCCACTTACTGGCTGTTTGATTTGGGATGAGAACATCAAAGTCTTTCTGCGTGTGGCTTCCTTATCCATGTAAAAGACAACTCTGGCCTCAAAGATTTGTGAAGATTAAACGGTAATACAAGTGACTAGCACCTGACAGTCCCCAAACCATAGCCACCAGGACGGTGTCAGTGAGTGGGTGGGCAAAGTGCTCTCGCCTGCTTTCCAGCGACATCCCCCGGGGAGACAGGCAGACTGATGGTGCCCATGAGACGCTTCCGGATGCCCTGGCTCCTTGTCCTGATGGACAAGCTCCTCACTGGTGACACATGCACGCTCTTCAAAGACAGTATCTGTTCTACCTCCACCCTCCACAGCTCTGTTCCACACGACATTACTTTCTAGGCTCTTTCAAGTTTCCTTGAGTGTCTGAGACAAGACCTGTGGAGACTTTTGTTTTTTCCTGGAGAACCTGGGCTGGTGTGGCGCAGACCCCAACCCAAGTGGTGGGGCCAGAGGTGGACAGGTCTGGAGCTAGAAAGAGGACAGGCAGGGTGGGCACCGCTGGAGCAGCCCCACTGCAGCTGAAGCTGCGTTTGTATTCCTTCTTCCACAGAATGGCATTTCCAGTAGCTCCGCCTTCTGCCCATGGAACCCTAGCTCTGCCATGATGTTTTGCTGCAGGCAGAAATCTGGTATGAGATGTCACAAGCCAAGAAGCAGCTTTTTCTTTTTTCCTTTGGACAGATTGTGAATCACAGTCATTTAGTCAGTTTGACTGAGGAAAGCTGTCTCAAAGGGGACTCCCATCCTGCTGCTCTTCTGGAGGTGAGTGCTTCCACCAGAAATCTCTTTTCCAGCATGTCCTCAACCTTCTATTCCTGGACTGAGCCTTCAGGAGCTTCTTCCACAGACTCTCCTGAACATACTGTGCTCTCTTATTGGTGGCAAATGTCATCACCTTCCTCTTATCTTCATTTCCTTTTATTTACTCTGTATTCGGAATTTCACTGGGCACCAGTGAGAATACTGAAGGTAGAGAGAAACACGCTTGTACAATTACAGATAGCCTAGAAAAGGACAGGGGAGACAGATGGGTTTGAAGGGCATAATCACTAATAAGTTACATTTTTTCTGGGAAATTTAAAGAAATGAAATATCAAATATATATAATTTATATATAAATTCAGAAATGTAAATTCAGCATTTGATCAAAGAAAGCCCATTGACAAAATGAGAGTGTTTGAAAATATAGGGTAGGCCACTTTGATCAAAATGAAATTTACTGATAACCAAGGGCAAGCTTTACATTTAGGTTAACATGTTTTCTATTAGGTTAAATTTTACTCAATGTCCATTTATTCATTTATCAAATATCTATTATGCCCTCATTTAGAAAACGTTATATTACTCTTTCCTGAGGTTCCCCTTTGTAACCTTGTTATCATACATTGTTAAAGCATTTTATAAAATCAGTTCTCACCCAGAAACTCATTCTTTGACACTTGAAAGTTCTTCCTTCCTGGGAAGCTAGAGACACCAGAGACAATCTACCATTTTGGAAGCTGGTCTGCATCACTGAGATAAGAGTTGGAACTCTCTGCCTCACCTTTCTTTAGACCAAAGTGGAGTCCTTGGAGGAAAAAACATTTTCTCGTGTACACTTTATAGACCAGATGCTTTACAAAAATAATTTCATTTGGTTTTAATGCTCACCACACGCAGGTAGATATGATTTCTATTTTGTAGCTCAAAACGCCAAATCTAGGCACGATGATGAAACGGGCACAAAGTCAGCGTACAAGTGGATGTTGACGTCACTAACCAGCTCTTAGCAAATCATCCATTTCTTCGGTGCCGAACCTTAGTGAGTGTCCACCCTGAAGCAGGAATAGTTCCAGTACTAAGGATGCTGGGTAGCGAGTCAGTCATGAGCAGGAAAGCAAAGGGAGGAACAGAGGCAGTCCTCCAATCAAAAGGCAGAAGACTGAAGTGGTGGCAATCTGAAGTCCTCCAATCAGTTTAAAAGGGAAACCACTAATGGACCAATCAAAATCCTTGTCCCACACCAAGACACCCCTGGGCCGTGGGGACAGGCGGTCGTAAGGGATGCCAGAGTCTTTAAAAGCATCAGCCCAAAGCTCCTCGTGGCCTGCTGTCTTGCAATATATCCTGTTCTTAGCCTATCTCTTAAAGGGTGCAGACTCTTCAATAAATGTGATTTGCTGTTGCTTCCTACTTCCAGCACTACCTTAGTTTCTGGAGCTGGTAAGTCTGAAGAAATCTTCTCCCAGACACACAAGAACCCTGAAGGGAGCCCTCAAGACCATTGTGGTAACAAGGATGCAGTGGTGAGCCAACGAGTCTGTCCTCTGGAGGTGTCCAACCTGGTCATTGAGAAGGCAGCAAACACGCCTATGTGGCGCACCCCTGTGGCGCAGAGGCTAAGGTGCAGGCTGTGTAAGGCTGAAGGACCTGGGTTTGAGCCCCTGGGGAAGGGAGAAGGAAAACAAATAAACACACGTCCATGAGATACCGGGCAGTGTCTGTGAGACGAAGGAAAATGGAGCCAGGCTTCTCTCGGCAGAATATGCCAAGTGGCCAGTATGTTTCCTGGGAAGGAGGAGAGACTGTGTGAGAGTGCCTGCGGGCAGGGCAGACTAGAAGGAGGGCAGTGAAGAGTGGGGAGGAACAAGAAGAGCAGGTACGATTTGCCAGGAGAATAATTCCTTGGGCTTCAGTCCAACCCCCTCTCTGTTCTCTTTCAACTCTTTTTTTTTTTTTTTTTTGTGAAGGAAAGGTACAGGCAGGAATGAAGGAGAGCAGAGGCAGGCAGGCAGGGAGAGACGGGAGGAAGCAGCCCTTTATTCGTTGTATTTAGCTGCTCATCTTGGTTCTTCTGCCTGGGACCTTAGGATGCGTGTTTACCACATTCAAACCCTATTACACCAGGGTGCACATCTCTGTTAACTTTTTAATGATCTCTGCATATACCCAGTCGTTCTCTTGTGCACCTGTGCCCTTTGCTACATCCTTCCTTTCCTACGGCTCTCTCTAAAGATGATAGACATCTTGTTTCCTCCCTCCCATCCCTTAGATGTCACCATTTCCTCGTGCCCTTGCCTTGTCCCCTTCATAATGCACACAACCTGTGTTTGAATCCTACAGCTCCCATTAAGAGATCAGAGAGAGAATTTTTTTCTATACCAAGTTAACCAATTTTGCATTTTATTACATTTCAATAGGCTGTCACCAGGTTTTGATGTTGTCGTGTCCCAGGACCTCTTCTCATCTTTCCATTTCCATCCTTGATGATTTCACCTAGTTTCAAGGTCTTAAACATATTTAAAAACAGTAGTCTATGCAAGCTGCCCTCTTGGCCTATCTGACTTTTCCAGTGGGAAATCTCACAGACAGTTCCAAGCAGACCGCATGTCTAAATCCTGGCCTCCACCTGTGACCTTCTCCATCTAAGTAAATAGCGACTTCATGTTCCCAGCTGCTCAGGACAACAAATTTGGGGTGAGCATTTCATTTCTCTTTGTTCTCATACCCAGAAAGGGCTGGTTCACCCTTCAAATAAATTCAGGATTCAAACATTTCTTATGCTACCACTCTGATTGAAGACATGTCATCTCTTGCCTTGGCTGTTCCAAGTCCATTCTTCTAACCCTGTCTTCCTTTGGTCTCCTATCAACTCAGCAGCCAGAGTGATCCTGTTAAAAAGCAAATGACACCCTCCAAAGGTTCCTACCTGTCTCAGAGGAGGCAAGTTGGAAACCTCTGTGCTTTTCACTTCTGTTTCTCTGAAAAAAAAACCAAGCATAGGCCTTGGCTGTCCAGGTCCTTCCCTCTCTGTGGGGGTGGCAGGGTGGCTGATGTTTTCAGGACCACACCTGGGCTGCCTAGTTATCCTCCCATGCTAATCACTTGGTAATTTCAAAGCTGGTTAAGATTTGATATACTAAGAAATCTCATTCCCAGATGCGGGAAATCTCCCATCTATCTCTGAATAGTATGACCTTCCTGTGGCTTTATCTAAGGAGAGGTTGTCCCTCCGGTCCCCACCCACATAGGAATGATCGTTCTTTCTCACAGAACAGCTCAGAGCCCCAGCCTCCAGGAAATGCCCATTTGTTTCAAGTAACATTTCACCCTGCAGTTTTCTTCTACTTGGTCCTCGGATGACTTTTTCTCTTTTTTCCCTTTAAGAGAACTAAGTCCGTTTTAATTTTATGGGCTTGACAGAACTAGGACAATAGGACAATGTTTGCTCGGATCAAATTTTTTTGTGCGAATTTTTTTGGCAGAATCAGTGTTTGCAAGAAGCAGATAAAACTTGACTGCTGGAGAACCTCACTGTAGCAAGCAGCTGCCTGCCAGCAAATCTCCAGTTAACAACAGAGCTGGAGTCATTGTTAGCCAGGTAGGAGAGATGGGGGAAGAGAAAGCCCCAGAGCTTCCTTGTTAGGCTCTAAATGAATTGCTTGTTTGGCAATTACTGTAAGACAGCAGATCTGGGTAGGAGAGCTCTCTAAAGATAACATCTCAACTTGGTTTGCCCTCCTTGCACAACACGGGTGCATATGCATTAAGGGGGCCTTACAGCCCCGAGATATTTTATTCACCTCACACTCGGAGGAGTTCACTGACTGGAATTCAATAGAAACGGTTCTCTGTGTGAAAGTAATTTCAGAAAGTAATCTAGTTTATGGAAATGAAAGGCATCAAAACACAAAAAAACACTGTTTCTCTACAAGTGCTTTGCCTCAAATATTTGACATGGAAATTTGTATAATCCCTCTGGGGGCACATGGGTTTCACCAGTGTTAACATCTTTTGAAATGAATTTCACAAATGTTTATTTGCCGTGCCAGGCTGACAAATAATTTAGAATATCCAGGCATCTTACCGGAATCAAACTTAATGATATGGATCTCAGATGATTGTGGAGGTTAAAAGATGTGAATTTTAATGGGGCATTGGGGTGATGTCACTTTTAAATGTGCTGTCTTGGGGAGCGAAGGTGTCATTTAGCTCCTCTGGACCCCCGAATCGCCTTGCCACATCATGCACCTTGAAAATGACAGGGCATCTTCCACCGCTACCGCCTTCTGCCCCGTTCTCACACAGAAATGACGGGAGAGGGACGGGAGAGCATGGAAGCTATGGGCAGACTTAGGTCTGACCTGGCATCTAGTAAAATGGAGTGGGCTGTTTCTCACCAGCTGGAAAGAAAAAAGCAGGCCCAAGATGAGTCCTTAGAAAGAAATGCTTTAGATTAGAATAGAATCAAGGAAAAATGAGAGTGAGGGAAGCTTTTGTTTTCCATCAACTGCTGAACCCAAGTGCCCAGTGGTTTGTCATTTTTGAAAACCCTGGGGAGAACCTTTCCCCTAGTTCAGAGGAGCTTCAGGCCTAGTGACGAGGGCCCCCAGAGCCGCCATCTCCAATGGTTTGAGTAGCCCTGTTTTGCAGAAGGTCAGCAATGTGGCTGCGTCTGCTTCATGGGGGAGGAGCAGAGCCAGCTGCAGACCAAGGCTTGCTGCTCCTTGGTTTGGCATCTCCTCGGCCCCACAGTCACCCTTCTCATATCTATAATCACTATATGTACCCTGGTCAGAGAGGGGTCTGCTAAAGCAGGGATCCATGAGCCTTATATGAGAGCTAGAGTAGGGGTGCACAGATCCCCACCTGCAGCTATTCTATGCAGAGTGATAGAAATGATAGTGGGACAATGAGTTTCTGGCATTGTAACACCTCTTCCTCATGATTTGTCTTCTGAGTGTCTCCTGACCTCCATCCCACACTCTGTGAGATCCTCCATCCAGAGGCCTCATGAGCCCCTCAGCTCCAGTCATACCTATTCCTTTTCCTGAATTCCCATCTGTGTTTATACCAATCATCAAATCTAGAAAAACTCAGTATAGTCATTGACTCATCCTGCCACCCACCCGCCCCTCCTTCTCTACCTTCATTCCATCACTTTCTAAGTTCTATCGACTGGGTATTTATTCAATAGGACCTAGTGGGTAGGATAATCCTTCATTTTGGTGAACTTCCCTATGCATTGCAGGTCATTTTACGTTCCTAACCCTTGCTCATCAAATGCCAGTAATGTCCTCCAGTCACTGTGACAATAAGAAACAGCTCTAGATATTCTCAAGTATTTCCCTGTCTCAGTGTCATTCCAGATGAGAAACAAACTTTTCTGGTTTCCTTCTGGATTCTAACAATTTACTTTTATCTGAGATGTTAGATTTCAGAAGATACAATTGGCCTATCTCAAGAAACAAGAAAAATTGCAAATAAACAATCTAACCCTACACTTAAAATAGCTAGAAAAAGAACAATACAAAGCATCGTAAGAGACTACTATGAACAACTCTATGCCAGTAAATTGGACAACCTTGAGGACATGAACAGATTTTATAAAAATACAGTCTACCAAGACTGAACCTGATAAGACTGGAAAGCCTGAATAAAACAATCACAGGCAAGGAAATTAAAGAGGTAATCAAATGTTTCCCTAAAAATGAAAGCGCAGGATCAGATGATTTCTCTAATGATTTTTACTAAACATTAAGAGAGGAATCAATATTTATTATTCTGAAGCTATTCCAAAATATTGAAGAATAGGGAACACTTGCAAAAACTTTCTATGGGGCTAACATTATGCTGACAGAGATGTCACCAAGAAAGAAAATTACAGACCTACATGTCTAATGAACATAGATGCAAAAATTCTCAACAAAATATTAACAAACTTAATCCAATAAAGTATCAAAAATATCATCCATCATAACCAAGTAGGATTTCTATCAGGAATATAAGGGTGGTTTAATATACATAAATCTATTAATGTCATACACCATATCAACATGAGCAAGGAGAAAAACCACATGATCATATCAATAGATGCAGAGAAATCTTTTGACAAGATCCAACACCCATTTATGGCACGTCTGAATAAATTGGGGATGGAAGGTACATACTTTAACTTAATAAAGGCCGTGTGTGATAAACCAACAGCTAACATCATAGTAAATGGTGAAAAGTTGAAAGCATTTCCTCTAAGATCAGGAATAAGGCAAGGCTGTCCACTCTCACCACTGCTATTTCACAATGTACTGGAGGTCTTAGTCTGAGCAGTTAAGCAAGAAAAAGAAATAGAAGGAATTCAAATTAGAAAGGAGAAAAAAAAGCTATCATTTGCAGATGACATGGTTATATATATATATATATATAAAACACTAAAAGCTCTGTCAAAAAACTAATCAATGAATATAGCAAAGTGACAGGCTACAAAAACAATAAACAAAAATCCCTTGCATTTTTGTATGCAAGCAACACATTAGAACTAAAAAGAATCAAATACCTTGGAATATACTTAGCAAAGGAGGTTAAAGCCCTGTACAATGAAAAATTGTAAGTCCTTCTTAAAAGAAATAGAGGAGGGTATGAAAAGATGGAAATACATCCCCTGCTCATGGTTGTAGAGAATCAACATTGTTAAAATGGTCATCTTACCTAAAGGAATATACAGAATTAATGCAATCCCCATTAAAATCCCACAGGTTTATTTCAAGGAAATAGAATAAAAAATCTTAAAATTTGTTGTACAGAACAACAAGATATTTGCGTTCCATATTTCTGACAAGGTTTTAATATCCAAAATATACAAAGAACTCATTAAACTAAATAACAGAAAATCAGACAATGCAATCAAAAAAATGGGAGGAGGAACTGGAGAGTCATTTTTCTGAAGAGGATATACAAATGGCCAACAGGCACGTGAAGAGATGTTCCTACTTGTTGACTGTCAGGGAAATGCAAATCAAAACAACAATAAGATATCACTTTACACCTGACAGATTGGCTATTCTCTAAAAGTCTAGAAACAACAAATGTTGGCAAGGATGTGGAGAAACCTGAATATGAAAACCCTATATAATCTCACCATCCTATTTCTGTATATTTACCCAAAAGATGCAAAAACAGTAATTTGCAAAAATTATCCCTATGTTTATTGCAGCTCTATTTACGTAGCTAAGAAAGGGAAATTACCTTAGTGCCCAACATCAGATAGATGGATAGAGATCAGATAAAGAAGATGTGGTACACACACAATGGAATCCTACACAGCCCTTAGAAGAAATGAAATCCTGTCGTTTGAATCAGCATAGACATCTAGAGGGGCTTATGCTAAGTGAAATATGTCAAAAGAAGACAGATAGATACCAGATGACCTCAATCATAGGTAGAATGTGTATAGGCAAAACAAAGGAAGAACAAAACCAAACCCTAGGACACTTGCGATAGAACTGAGGTTACCAACAGGGATTGGGACTACGGGGAGGCGTTCCTGGTGAAAAGTGGTGGTGGAGCCCATTGGACGATGCTGAAGAACATTCGATGATTTTGGTGGAAGGCAGGACTGTTGACATATACCTGAGGAATGGGGAAACTTCATATATGGGGAACCTCCACATCTGAGTTCATTTTAATTTACAAAACAAAGTTACTGCAATAAAATCCAAAAAAAATTAAGGGAAAAAGTCACGGCACAATAGAGAGGAAGAGACTGTAAGGCCAAAGGAATAGTAAGTGAGTGAATATTTAGCCAGAGAGTAGAAGTCTTCCTGGAAACAAGAACCAACAATGGATGATCTGCATGTTGTCAGATTAACCAGTGCTGTAGCAAGCCCACTAACAATTTAGTGGCTTAAAACATCAACCTTTTTAATTTTTATTATAAATCCTTGGGTCAAGTTTCTGCTGGGCGATTCTTTTGTTCCTGTTGATACTGTGATACTGGTGGTATCAGTTGTTGACTGGTATGTTTTGGAGGTTTTGAGGTGTTTCCGTACATGGAGAATGTCTCATTTCAGTCCAATTCAGCCCAACTACCTTACTAGTGCTCAACATTGGCCAACATATTGGTTAGTACAGGTCTAAAGCTCAGTCACAGTTATTTGATTCTCTACCCTAACCATCGCAGCCAAACAGAAAAAAACGCTCTACAAGTGGAATTTATGTTAGAATAAGCACGCAGGCATCCTTGAAGGGAGAAGTCACCCAAGGATGTATAGATGAAGGAAAATTCTTCCTTATCACTTAGGTAGGGGTGAGATACAGTGAGGCCTATTAGTAAATTTTTTCTACAAACTGTAAGCTCAGTGCCTTCCTACTCAGTGGTTGTCTGTCCAAGTCAGGCCCCCAGTCTATTTATCTTATGCAAAGCACTCTATATAAAAATTCAGATTTGCTAAAGAGCTAAGTGGCTATTCAATTTAAATAAGAGTCTGCTTTACCGAAGGATTCAGTTCAGAATTGCTTAAGCCAGAGCATTTCTCTTGTGTATTTAAAGTACATCCATTTATTTTAAATAGATTTAATCACATTCACCAACATCAATTGAATGAAATAAATTATCCCTACACACGAAGTCTTCCTGAAAGTTGATTTGGGGGATGAACATGAGCACAGAGAAGAAACACTCATAGAATGCAAGGGTTGCAAGTTGACTTTGAGCTCACAGAAGTTGGCAAAGGCATCTCCTGGGCCGTTACTTCTCTCCACGGGCAGCACGGTGGGCTGTCCTCGCCACACTTCAGTCAGCTGCTCTCCAACTTCCCATAGGACAGTGGCTCCCAATAGCCCAGAAGCAGCAGGGACATGAAATCTGCCCTCACTACTTTTACAGCATGTAGGCCAGCCGTGGGATTGTCTGCTGGGCTCCCTGTGGTATTCCGAAATTCACCTGGTGTCCCTGTTCCAGGGTTGATTGATGCAGAGTAGCCGCCTGACCAATCTGAGCTGGAGAGACCCTTCTCGAATTTCATGCCTGGGAGACCAGGAGTACATCCGCGAGCACGAGTTTTTCTCAGGGCCGGAGCCGTTAAGATTGAAAATTCAGGAGCTGTCTGGGTTCTGTTTTATCATCATAGTGGGTCTGCAGTAAAAGGACACTTGCTACTCAGGACAGAACCGAGTCTGGGAGGCATCTGAGCGCCTCTTTCCAGTTGAGTCTGATGTACAAATTCTGGAGCCCTCACATTATTCAACTCTCCCTTGACACCAAATTACCTTTCTGCAGAATGAGTGTGACTTGGTTTCTCTCACATGTAAACCTAGAGTGCTAACTAGTATGCAGGCCTGGCTGCATGGAATGAAACCTGGTTATCTGCCCCGGGTCCTGTGCTCAGAAGGGCACTGAGCTTAGTTTAAAGTTTACTGTTGCCATCTTGAAATTCTTAATAAGTATGGGTTAAAGGGCCCTGATTTTTACTTTGTATTAGCTCCCACAAAATATGTAGCTATTCCTGTGAATTCAAGAAGTCCTCCTTATCTGTGGTTTTGCTTTCCAATGTTTCACTTGACTGAGGGTACCTGAATCCAAGTTTCAAAAATATTACATGTAGGAAGGTATTTTGAAAGACAGAGATCACATTCAAATAATTCATTACCGCATATTGCTATAAATGGTCTATTTTATTATGAGTTATTATTGATAATGTCTTATTGTGCCTGATTTATGAATTAAACTTTATCATAGGTATGTATACACAGGAAAAAACATACTATATATAAAGATATGTATAAATAATATAAATACGTATGTACATATGCATGTATGTATGTATGTATAAGTTCGTTGGTACTATGCTTGGTTTTAGGAATTCACGGGGGGTCTTGGAATGTATCCCCCTTGGATAAAGGGGAACACTGTGTCTATTTTATGAGAAGGTAGTTGAGACAGAGATGAGGTAATTTATTTAAAGTGGCAGAGCTCTATACAGAATGCATTTCAGTCTATTGGAGTCCAGGTTGGAACTGAGAAACTAAGGTAAAGGCGAAAAGGGTTGGAGTAGCCTTATTTCTGTTGCTTTTGCCGTGACACACCAACTCCCTAGACCCAAACCTTAACAGCCATTGCTTGACTTCTCAATTTTCCTACAAATAAGCAGGAGGAAGGGTAGGTAGACAAAGTCTGATTGGAGACACAGACCAATTGTTCCAAGAGAAGAAAACAGCGACCATGTTGCCGAAGCCGATCTCAGGTCCCAATTTCCCGGAGACCCAATTTCCCCAGCTGCTTTGTTGACATAGCAACAGTGAATTCTGCAAGGGCTGTTACAATTTTAATAAGTATTTCATGGTGGGCTTGCCCTGTGTTCTTGCCTAACCTTGTGATCCAGGTCTGAAAAGAGGTGCTTTTGGCATCTGGCCATTGAAATTAAGAAACCCAAGACCCAGTTTTGCAGGTGGAATGAGAAGTCAAGGGCAGGGGCCTCTGTCAGCACATTCAGACAACTAGTGAAAAGATGGGGTCCCTTGGCCCACCAGATATCTCAACTGTCCCCAGGATGAAGGGGCTGATTGGGTAGGTATTTTAAGTCAAAGCTGCACCTTGGGATACATTTCCATCCTCTTACTACTCAGGGTGTTAAATGTAGCACCTGTGAGCCATTGTGCAGAAAATCAATTATACCTTGGGCCCAGTGATAAGAATTCATCCCCCCTGAGCTCAGTTTTCAAAAGGCTTCAAAAGGCCTCCCACCTCTTTTCCCTTTTTCCAATGCAAATGAGCAACACTCAGGAAATTTGCATGCCAAATTCCAACAAGGGCTTCTATCGAGTAAATGGTCATATTTATTAGTTATAAGCGGTAGTAGATGAATAAGAGGTATTAAATAAATGCGTGCTGAATGTGTAGCATTTCTATAGTACTTAACAGTTTTCAAAGCTTTTTTCTCCTCTACACATCCTTTATTTGATTCTTAAACAAGCAAACAAACTTAAAAGTCCTGTGATGAGGACGAAGGGAATTATTTGCCTCATTTTGCTGATGACGTATATAAAGCTCAAGAAAGATTTTTATCCTGTCCAATGTCACATAACTGATTCATATATGTCAGAGTTACGATTAGAACTTGAGTTGACTCAGAACTGACGCCTTTCCCCTGTCCAATATTGCCTCGTGAAGTTTCAGAAGGGACAGAGGGACAAAGCAGGAGTCGTAGTAAATGATCACAGGATAGTGTAATCAATAATAACTAAGATGTACTGAATTTATTGAGTTTTAATCTGCCATCGATTCTAAACCACACCCTAATTTCTCAAGAGGTTTTCATGAAAAAATAAAAAATCAAAGATAATGAGATTTATTTGCAAAGTCAACTTTGAGGTGCACCCAATTTTGGGGGACATTAAAATGACAAAAAAGTGCCATTTAGAATCAAATAAATGCTTACTATGTGTCACAGAGGCCTCCCCTTGACTATTAAAATAATTATTTTAATTAATTAACTCATTATTTTAATTGAAAATTTTTTGAGATCATTATAGATTCACATGCAATTGTAGGAAATAAGAAACATGACCTGCCCTGCTGGAGCAGCTCCTCACTGGAGCAGCAGTCAATAGCCTTGAAGGAGCACAGGGCACATACTCCTGGGTTCCAGTCCTGGGTCCAGCTGTAAATAACCAGTGTGAATAACTAAATAAAAATAAAATAAAATGTCTCTTCCTCCTCTCTCTTTGTACTTGCCTACTCACCTTCATTCCTGCCTGCACCTTTCCTTTAAAAAAAAAAAAAAAAAAAAAAAAAAAAGCTTCTCCCAGTAACTTCTTGCAGAACACAGAACAATGTCATTGATAGTCAAGACAGACTATCTTTCCATCACCCCAGGATCTCTTCTTATCCTTATTAAGCCACGCCCACCCCTACCTACCTTAACCTCTGACAACCACCTTTCTGTTCTCCATTCCTGTAAATTTGTCATTTCAAAGGTGTTATAAATGGAATTAAACCACATGTAATCTTCTGTTTCCCCACTCAGAATAATTGTTAGGAAATTCATCCAGATTGTTAGACTTTTTTTTTTTTTAAAAGGAAAGATGCAGGCAGTAATGAAGGTGGGCAGGCAGGCAGGACGAGAAGAAGCATATTTATTTTGTTTTTATTTAGTTGTTTACACTGGTCGCTCCCCTGGCCCTGGGACTTGAATCTGGGTCCTTGTGATGCATGTGGACAGTATCTAGTGGCGACCAGGGCCAGGACTCCGTGTCCTTAGAACTCATTCTGTACAGAGTTTAATCAGAAAGCAGTGTCAGTGCTGCCTTTAGAGACAAGCCCCATCCAGCTTTTCAGAAAAGCATCAAGAAACCAAATAACGAACCTTGGACATACAGTGACTGCACACTGGGGCTGTCATTTTATTAGGTTCAGTAAACATCACTTTGTTGCCCTAACAACCTAATGAGTAACATCATTTGTTAAATAAACTAACCATCAGGTGAAGAAGAGAACTGTCACTAGGGGGCCATTTACCTGTTGACAGACAGCTGCGATGTGAAACCTGTAGCAGGTGATTGCTTGAGAGGCTTTTTAAGAATGCAGATTCCTGAGTCACATCTTACAGCTACTCAAGCCAAATCTCCAGGCTTTGAGCTGCTTTTGTTTTTATTTACTTGTTTGTCCACGCACCTCTGTGTGTTTGTGCATCGTTTAAATATTCTCTGGGGAATTTCAATGTTGCTGGAACTTGGATGAATCAGAGGACTGAAACATTTTTTAAAATATGGCAGAGCCTGCCTTTTACAGGAGAGTTCAGATCCCATTTTGAGAAGTTGAGAGGACTACACTTTCATAGTGTCCTGTGTTTGGTTTTATAGGAAAAAGAACATCCAAAAGCTGCCCGCCAGCACCAAGCTCATATCCAAGACTGAGGTTGCCAGGGATTTAACCACATTTTAATTATATAGAAATCTCTCTACAGGTCCAAAAGCATTTTGTGGACCCACACATATTCAATTGTGATGTGCAAATGAATACTAATGTCATAAAAAATAAATCTGTATTTCCAAATTCAAATTGTTTAGGCAGAAAGAAGGGACAGTAATTTTAGGTAAGATTTTAACTCTGGTGACTGGAACTGTCATCGTCCTTTTCTCTGATGACCAAATTAAAGATGGGACCATCAGTCCATGAGCAATCCAGAACGAACTGTTCTTTGACTTATCAACTTCAAAAAAAACTGAAAGGTTTGTATTTTTTGGCTTCCTAATGTTCAGACCTCCTGGAGTGGGTTTATGCCTTACTCCCAAACATCCATCCTATCTCCAATCTTATTCTATTGTCTCCCTCCACCAAATGGCCAGGTTTGGACAGAAGAGTGGGGATCTCCCATTTCTGGTC
Organism: Solenodon paradoxus; assembly: GCA_004363575.1. Classification (NCBI taxonomy): domain Eukaryota; kingdom Metazoa; phylum Chordata; class Mammalia; order Eulipotyphla; family Solenodontidae; genus Solenodon; species Solenodon paradoxus. Next base: position 342,884 of record RJWH01000377.1, read on the forward strand.
CTACCCTCTTTTCCCAGAACATAGGAAAATCATAATTCTCCATTCACTTACAACTGGATGGGGCCATATCACTAAGGGACCATGAGTAAAAGTGACATCACTCCAGGATTCAGCATCAGATTGTTGTACAAGACCCTCTGTGCGTGGTTATGGAAGAAGGTTTGGAGATGCAGGTGCCCACAAGATTTGTGAGTCAAGCCAATGCAGTCACTATCATGAACAGGCTCTGTACTCAAAGTACTTGCTTTGCATTAAACACGAAGTGTTTGCTTTGTGAGACCATTGAGATTTGAGGATTATTTCTTATTGGAGCATAACTTAAGTGATGACCCTAGTTTAGATATTAGATGTGACATAAAGCTGATAGGACGTTTTGTGGGAAATGCTTCCTCTCTACCAGAAATCATATGAAGAGATACTCTCTTTTTCTCTGGAGTTTGGGTCTGACTGCTATAAACCCCAAAGTGAAGCGGATACATCTGATGGCATCTGTGAGCTGCTGAATTAATCAGCCCTGGAATGTGCTTTTCTTCTTTTCTTTAGCTTATGTGAGATAGTAAAGTTTCTTTTTGTTCGTGTTTAAATTTGTTTGATTTGGAGTTCCTGTTACTTGCAGCCAAAAGCATCCTAACGAATACATCATGGCTATTGGCAAGACAAGATTGAACTTACTCTAATTATGTATAGTTACTACTCTTGTAGTGGAGACAGTGCTATAAACACACAACTTCTTATCTCCTTAAACGGGAAACTAAATTGAAAATAAGATGATGTACGAACTTGTATTTTTATCCAATGTTTAACGTAGTTAAGACTCTTAAGACTCCACATAGGTGAGTGAGAGAACGTGTCTTCCAGTTTCAGGATGACACGAGGGTGTTGAGTCTTCCTGGTTACAGAGGGTAACCAGGAAGTGGAATAGCATTCATTAGCTAGCTTGGCTCAGCAGCTCCCAAATGCAATATATGGTTTACAAAGAAAAATCTTCACAGTTTCACTGGCTATTTCAGATGAGGATGAGGAAATCTGAATAGAGCTTGTTGGTACTCTGTGACAACTTTAAGATGAATTTCTCTTCTTGGTACTAACTTTCCCAAGATGGGTTAGTTTTTTTTATTTTTTTTCTTCTTCATTTTATTTTATTTTTTTTTTTAAAGGAAGGTAGGCAGGTAGGGATGAAAGCAGACAGGCAGCAGGCAGGAAGAGAGAGGAGGAATAAGCATTTTATTTATTTTGTTGTTCACTTTAGTTATTCCCCCTGTTCCTGGGCCTCAAACACGTGTCTTTGGGTTTATGTGAACGAACCAAGGCACACTGAGTTGTTCTTTTATAATGGGGACCCCTGGAAAAATATGCCTTGTCACTCCAGCTCCAAGTGGTCCTAAAACCTGATAGAAAAGACTTGATATTATTGATATAAGATAGCCTTACAAATCCCCTAGAGGGAGCTTTGAAGGAAGTTCTATAAAGATCTAGAGTGTACCTAGCAAGGCAGAAAAAAGGGACCAAGATGGTGCCAGCAACTCATTAACCAGAGGTAGGAGCCCAACAATGATGACAAGGAAGGGGCACCATTGAGAGGGTGTGTGTAATGAAAAAGTTTGTTTTTTGTGAGGGGCATTTTCCATGAGAGTTTGTGTTTCTTCCCCTAAAATTAGTTAATCATGTTATATTATAATTATATTGTATTTTGTTTATATTTGGGAGGATATAGATGACATTTAGGTGTAGCAGCTAGTAAACTATAATATGTGATGGGGGACAGCTGTGGTTCTCTTGCATTAACTCAATCATTCATTTATCAAAAACATGTTCATTATCTACTGCATGCCAGGCACTCTATGAGGCACACAGATCCAGAACAAAGACATACTGTCCTTGAATTCAATATGGAGGGGAGACAAATAAGCAAAACCTGACAATCTAGCATGACAAAAGCCATGAGAGGTCATGCCTTGGCAGCTATGGGGCTCGGAGGAAAAGACCTGTGTGGATAAATATCCCAGGCACAGAAATTGTATCCATGGAGATTAGTGTCTTAGATTAAAGGAGTCATTTTTTTTTTTAAAGTCCTCTCTTGGAAAGGATATCTTGGGTTCTCCCAAAAAGGAAAGTGTGAGGTAAGGGTCTATGAGTAGGTCATTTTATTTTGAGAAGTGAACTTGGGGATCTGGAGTGAGGAAACTAGAAAGACTGAAACAAGGAGGAAGGGAAAGCTAACCCAGGCGTATATTAGGGAGCTGGTTCCCATTGTGAGCAAGTGGGCTCAGTGACCCAGGGGACCTTCTAAGGAATCATGTAAAAAAACACAGGAGAGGGGTGATTTACCTATGGTTCTTTTTTCCATTGGTCAAAGTTTGCTCTGGGAGGTGTTGACTCCTTCTTGCCTCCAGGTGTGTGTGCACAAGTTCATGGGCATGGCTGGGGTGGCTCTCACAGGCAGTGAAGGAGAAGCTGCTCAGAAAGCAAGAGAAAGGAAGCACAGACGTAACAACTGGAGCAAGCACTGGTCTGGATCCTTATGACAAAGGGCATAAATGTCTGGCATAAAGGGAACGTTATCTGAGGACAGTAAGTCAGCATTAGATCAGGTTAGGGCCAATCACTGGGTACATATGTTCAGTGCTGGTCAAGCATTTACTGACCTTCCTGACAGAGTGCTTGTGCAGGATCCTCCTGAGGAAATGGAGCAGAGGAAGGAAAATTGTGACAAGTCAGGGAGAAGAGAACAGTGTGAGGGCAATGGGTGCTGACGGAGAGGGAAGGCCCACAAGGCTGACTCAGGGCAGTAACTGTCTGAGGAGAGCATGGAAAGAGGCCTCTTCCCTGTGGGAAGGAGGAGAAAAGCACCCAGAGGAAATTTCTCCGACTTTACTCAGGAGGACTCCCTTTAGGAGGAGTCAGCAAACGATGCCTATAGATGAGAAAATTTTAAGGATTTCATTGAGAGGCCGACATGTTTTAGAGAGGTCTGAGAAGCCTGTATCCTTAGCATATTTTTGGAACTAATGCCACATTGCAAACTGAGGCCATTACACATGCTTGAAATGTAAGATATATTTCCCCAGAAGGTGAGACCAGTTTCTATAAAGATCAGTCACCATGAATAGCCTTCTCTTTGCTTCACCAAACTTGGGTTTCATTGGAATTGAGTTACACCGTGACTGCTTTGAACATACAATACTCCTCAGCTGGGAGCTGACCTACCACTCTGTGGCCGTAACTCAGCACTACAATAGACTAACTGTCAGAACCACTAGGCATCAGACTGATTCCTCTTTCCTTATTGGTTTTGGAAATACCTTGGATGTGTTTAAAAATAAATGCCCAAGTATTTTATCCTAGAAGGCCATTGGCTAGAATTCTCAAGCAGCCTGGGTCCCATGTAACCCCTTGGCTTATTTTTTTGCATGGGCAAGCCTTGAGTTACCTAGAGCCATATATAAGGCTTGTACTTTCCGAACCCAGAGAGGATAAAAGAGAGACAATTATCTACAAATAAAATAACAGAGTTTCAAATCTCTAATCATAGATTTATTTATTAGAGCTACCATTCTTGCACTGTTCCTCTGTGTAGGTCCCATGCCATATGCAGTCACCTTTACCCCTCACAATAAGAGCAGGTGTGCATTTACCCATTATAATCAAGGAAATTTGTTAAAGGTCATATGAAGGGGAAGAGTCAGCACTCAAACTTTGGTCTTGTTCTGAAGCCCAGCCTTCGGAGATTAAACTGGGACAAAATGATTTTTACAAAAAAATGAAAATACCCTCCATGGAAACACCTTTTCTCCAAAGTGATAGGAGCTGAGTCATTTCAAATATTTGTTATAAGTGGTCTAGTTTCTTGGCTTCTCCAGCAAACATAGTGCCCTTTCTCCTCCTTGACTGTTTTTCTGTAAAAGCAGGCCACCAGTCACCCCCTCACTTCCTTCCCCCAAACCACAGCCAATGAGTCCCCCACACTCCTGCTAGTTACACCAGCTTATTCAGGCCTTTGTGAAGGTTGAGGGTGAGGGCGTGGTGGGGCCAGTAGCCATAAAATATCTTCCCTCCAAGAATATTCCTTGACAAAATTGAAGATCATTCGGTACTAGACAGAGAGGAGGACATAGTAACGCGTCTGAGCCAAGTGAGAGACTTTTTCTTCTTTGTTGACTCCAAAGGATGTTTGATTGCATCCCGTGGTGCTGAAAGGAGAAGGGACTGGGGAAATTTGTTGTCGATTTTGACTCTCCTCTATACTGAGGCTATGGAGTGATTGATTTGCCTCTCTTCATTACGGACTTCCTCTTTCGCACACACGGATGCCTACCGAACCCTTCAGAGGCCACTCGTCAAGTAAAATGAAGCACTTGAAAACAACTGAATGAACAACTTCCCTCTTTTTAAAATTTGAATCGATTCTTTCATTTTGTCCTTGCTCTTCGTAGGTGACAACATTTTAAATGCCCACCTTTCCTCCTTTGTGCCCTCTTACTTGCTCCTGGTGGCATTCACTTCCTTCTTGTGGAGCAGGATAAATATTCTGCTATTTTCTGTCATTTGTCATTTGCACAAACAGTAGTTTTTAAAAAATTTTAATAAGGAAAAACATCATGAACTCTGCTGCCTACACAAATCAACAACCACGAGAAACAAGAAGTAGATTGCTACTGAAATCCTTTTTGTTCTAAAATGTAATCAACTATATTGGATGCGAGGGTTTGTCCATTTAAAAATTTAATAATGGGTTTTGGTCCTCTTGGTTCTATAAAAAGGGCATTTATAAATATTAATATGGAATACCAGGGAAAGAACAATACATAACAATAATGAGAATCACAAAATCCCATCACATTTGACACTGTCATATCACCAGCTTAAGGATTAGCAGGTTAACCTTAGAGTTAAAAATATTGCTTCATGATTAAAAAAAAAATCTCAGAATAAAAAAAATGTCTCCCTGTTGCATTATACATTCCTTTTGGCTTCCTTATTTTTCTTCAGGTTATGGGATCACTGCTTCGATTAACATTTTTGGGATGAGTAGGATGAGAGGAAGGTGGTGGGTCAACTCATCTGCATTCTTTCTGGCCCAAGTTGTGCTGAGCATGGCTTTTGTCTAATTCTAACCCCTGACACTGCTTGAGTCAAAGGCCTGGCAACTAATACCCCCATTTTAGCTGAGGGTTTTGTTTTGTTTTGTTTTGTTTTGTTTTTTATCCATTCGAAGATCCATTTTAAATGATAAAGTTACCCAAGGTGTCAGTTTTCACCAGTATTTCTAAATACATCTAGTAAAAATGCAGCAATTTCATAGAAAATCCAAGCTATTCAGATCTAATCACTGCTTAAGCTGTGGCTTTATTCAAATCTGGATCACCAATATGGCTTAAGATGTAAATGAAGTGCAGAGAGAAATAAAGCAAGAAAATCTCTGATGGCCTTTTTCTGTGTTACTTGATGCCAGGGCCCTTATCAGTCAATTAATGCAGCTAAACTTCAGGGGGCAGCATCCGTGTAACAGGCCCAATAGCTGCTGTCCTCCTCCTGCCTCTGCCACACAAAACACACTTTCAGGAGTCTTAATATGAAACGGGAGAAAAGGTCAAAATAGATGGGCTTTGCCAAATAAATCCCAAAGATCCATTCTAATTTCCACCCATGGATCTTTTAAGTCCTCCTGGATGCTCTTTATGATACGTTGATCCACACTTAGTTTCATTAAAACTTTGTGACTTGGTATTTTTCAACTTGATAGCTTCACTAAACTAGTTCTCAGAGTCTGCGCTATAAGCCGCTACGCATAAAACTACTTTGCTGTCATGGTGGCTTCTAATATCACCTCCACGCAGGCAGAGGCCGTTCTGGAAATGAACCTGATCTACATGCATTCCATCTGAGCGGGAGAATTACCTTGCCTTTGCTTTTACTGGATGTCTTAGGAGGAAGAGGTGCTATCCTCTGCAGCCCCCACCCTAAACCCTCCTGCAATTGAATGCTAAATTATCTACCCCTCTGTATTTGTTCTGGAAGCAATCTACACAGAACAGGACTTTTATCTGCTAAGGTTTCCAACTGGGATTAACAGATGCTAAAACATTTGGAGAGGAGGGAGAGAGAAGGGGCTCCACAGAAGAGAAAAGAATTAAAATGAAATTCTCTTCCAACAATGGTTTGGCAAGTACAGAGAACATTCGGACTAAGGTAAGAAAGCAAGAGCCTTTTCAGAGGGACTGACCATAAACCTGGCTTTACTGACATGAATTTTTAAATGGTAAAAGAAAAAACAGAACACACACACACACACACACACACACACACACACACACAAAACCCACGCACACACACACCACTCTGGGCTCTTGGCTACCCTGAAAATTACTTCCGAGCTGGCTGGATCTCCCTTACTGATTAGTAACCCCTCGGCTCCCTTCCACCCTGAGATCTGACAGAAGCCTTTATTTCTTTATCATTTGCTGTGGTCAGTATACATTACTGCAGTCAACAGAACTATTGGCAAAGGGTTTCAAAGGAGATGGAGATCATTTTTCTAGGGGAAAAAAGGATTAACATAAAATAAACAAATGAGCAAGTAGAATAACAGATTCCTAGTCTCAGCTGAGACTGCTGTAGGTCATGTTTTCAGGTATCATGGTGTCCCCCCCAAATTTTTTCCAATGTGACTAGTGGACAGCCTTGCTTAGCATTCTTGTGCAGAGTGTGAAAGCAGTCCTCCTGTTAGTGGGTCTTGTCCTTCTCCAAGAACTTTGTCTCAAAATGTGGGAGATGCAGGCACACACCTGGACAGGAAACTGACCGTGGCTGTGTGACTTTGGGTACTTTCTCTGAGTTTCAATTTCTTCATCTATAAGTAGAGATGATAATGCCCTCTACAAGGGTAGGTTGGATGAGATCATTTAAGTGAAGCACCTAACCTGGTGCCTAGCACATGCTTGATGTTTAATATAGGACAATTAATGTAACGAAATGTGTTGCTTTTGTTGTATGACTTTGTAAGTACTGAGAACTGGACTGAGCACTGGTTTTTTGAGCAAAACAAAACACATCTTGTGCATAAACCTCTATTTTATAGTATTGTTGAAAGTCTCCCACTGTGACCAAACTGTGCCTGGATTCCCCCCACTACTTGGGAATCAAGGATATTTCATTCTACCCTCTAACCATCCCCAAACTCAACACCAGGTTGTATGTTATAGAAGGAAATGATAGCCAATGGCACACCTGAGACCCCAGGAATATTGGGAAGACGTCAAAAGTCCTTTAGGAGAACTCTTAGAACAGTGGGTTTCTCTAGGGGACAGCAACTCTTCCGGCCTTACCCGCTGCTCTCTTCATAGCTTTTCCAAGATGGCCACAGACATGGGCCCCGGTGGCCAGCAGTTGCAGAGCATGCGCCATTCTGCTTTCCTTGTTGACAGTCTGTAAACTCGGGAATCTGGTTCAGAAAAGTAAAGCTTTGTGATGAGAAATGGATGGGTATAAAGACTAGAGGGGAGGAGGAAGACTCAGACACAGAGTGTGTTCCCTGTAATCCGGAAGAGTTTGGTTTTGAGATTATGGCTTTAGGTTTCCAGAGAAGCACGCCGGTCGCCTGTATTGATGCGTGGGAAATGGGCTAGTCATCTCCTTGCTGATGGCACCAAAATTTTTCTCACAGCTTGAGGTACTGGGAGAGTCTTCTTCAAAAAGGAGTAGAGGAATAGAGGGGTAGAGGGGTAGAGGGATCAGGGGTTTCCTGAGTTACCACAGAAGCGCCAATGTCACTTCTGTGAATCCTAGTGTCTGTGTTTTGAAAATGAGATGGTTGACACCATTAACAGGGATCATCTCTGAAGCACCCTTGGATTATAGACAGAACTTTCACTCTCCGCTCTGAATACCTTTAACTGTTTAAAACAATAATTACTTTTTTTTTTTTTAAAGGAAGATGCAGGTAACAATAAAAGAAGGCAGGAAGAAAGAGATAAGAGGAAGAGGCATTTTATTTATTTTTGTTTTAGTTGTACATCTTGGGTGTTCTTCCTGGTCCAGGATGTGAACCTGGGTCTTTGGGAGGCATGTAGACTGTGCTTCAGCCAGAAGCTCCTGACCAAACCACTATTCTAGCAGGGTGCCCAGTAAAAGAATAATTTTTTTTTTTAGCAACATACTTGTATTAATGTTGCAATGTAAATTTGCCATTGAAAATGAAAGACTAAGATGAGTTATCCTAGGAAATGGAGGATACAGATAATAACAAAGATAGTCAGGTAGAGATACAATATGGGACAGCTGAGGAAGAGGTCTCTGAGCAGCTCTGAGCCCTCTCCTAATTCTGCTGGTCCTTTCCACCACCTCCTGGTACCATGAAATGGGATTCTTTGGGGGTAGGGGAGCAATGGGACTGGTAGCTGCCCTGCAACCTCTCTTGGCTTAGAGAACAGCCTGTATTGCTCAGGCTGATGTATAGGCGATCCTTCAAGGCAAGGTTTTGTTTGCACTTTGCAAAGACTGACCCTGCCTCCCAGCCACTTTAGTCTGTACTCAGAGGCCATTGATCTAATAGGTTCTAATGGTCCTTTTCTGATCCAAGGTAATCTCCCGGGCATCCTTGTCCTTCTCCCCACTTCATACCCATGTCTTTTCACCAAAAGATCATCAAACAACTTAAATCAGTAAGTAGTTCTGCATAGCAAACCTGACTGCCTCTCGGAAGCACTTGGGTAGTAAGATAAAAACACATATTCCTGAGTCCCATCCTAGGAGTTTCTGGTTCAATAGATCTGGGTGGGACCTAGAAATATGTATTTACTATGAAGTACTCTAGGTATTTCTGGTGCCACCAGGCCGGTATTGTGACAGCCACTGGGACACATTAGTGGATGATTTCTTTAGGGCTTCCCAGGTGCAGTGATCCAGGCCCAAAATACACACGGACAAACTACCCCTGCCTGACAACACACGTGCACAGGTGGGTGATTAATGATGGGATATCCACAGGGGGCCTCCAAGTGTCCTGATAGTACTGAAAGGCCTCTCACTTACCTGTCCACAATCTCCACCACCCCGTCCCTTCCTTCCCGTAGCAAGTGAAGGCACAGATGCAGCAAGAAACAGTCTGCATGAAACATTCTTGGCTTCAGAGACTGTAGCCCAATTTGCCACCAATATCAAGGCTGGCTTTTGATTATGTTGATGATAAAGACTGTAAACAAAACAGCCTTTCTCTACTAATTAATTCCCTTTGAAGAACTCTAAAGATCTTTAATTACACAGTTTGAAAAGCAGCGGTTACCCGATCAGGCTGATCAGCCTGCGCGCCTCTCTCTGCCCACCTGAACGGAATATTTTCTTGTTTTCCCTGATTCACACACCTAGGATGGACTGGCAGTAAATCCTGTCAACTAAACGCCTGACCAAAATGCTCTGATGTCAGGTATAAAGAATGCCACCTACAGCTTAATGTCTGAAAAAAAAAAAAATTCTGAGGGCTGCAAACAATGAAGGTTTTTGTCTTCTTGAGGCCCCGTATGCAATCGAGTGGAAATGCTACTTCCATCCATAATCTACAAATGAAATTAAAGTTGTTGAAAGACATAGGGTAAACCAGAGCCTTTGTTTCTTTGCAGAACAGGAAAAATTTAAACCACTAAATGTTTTAGCAGATTTACTAAATTTCCAATTAAATCATAAAATCTATTATTTCAGAGCTTTGAGAGGCCAGCCTTCCCCAAGCCCCTTGTATCAGCAAACTGAGCTATGTTTCTCCACATTTGGCTTCATTCTGTTTTACCTGCAGGGAAACTGGGGTGCAGAAAGAGGCACACAAGCGTGAAGGGGAATAAGGTTGATTCTGCAGTGGTTTTGGGATACGGACTCAAGTAGCCTCTGGAAAAAACATCAGTTTGCTTCCTGTGAGGGTTCCAGGGGCCCCTCTTGGAACAGGAAGGCATCGATGCTAGTCATGGGGAGGGAGTCAGATCTGCTATACAAGAGCACCCTCTGCCAGCTGGCATGGAGGGCTGGCAGGAGAGGCCTGTGTCCCAGAGTCGGGGCAAGGGCATGAGACCCTGCGTTCAAAGCTGGAAGATCTGGGTACCAGGCCGGAGAGAGATTCTGTCTTCAAAACGAGACGAAACACTCAGCTCTGGAACAATAGTCTGTGCAGGAAGGGGCGATGCTGCTTTTCCAAGGGCTCTCCACGTTAATCCGCCCCACCAAATCCAGCCACTAGGAGCCTGAACGGTCCTCCAGACACCCATTCAGTAGAAAATGACGGGTGATTTCTGCCCTTGTCTCCTGAGATCTCCGGTGAGCACTGCTGCTCTGGCTGACATGTGTTTGTAAAGATAAAGCACCAGGCTACTTTGGGGGCCCTCCCAGGCTATTACAAAGAGCAAGTGGTGCCAACTCGGGCTCTGCATGGCTTTTTAGAATTGAGCTGTTATTTATTTATTTATTTTTATATGTGCACCTCTTTCTGAAAATGATTTGAAGCACCTTGCAATAAAGGCAAACACAAAAAGTCATTCAACTAAAATTAGAAAAGCCAAGACCACGGAAAAGAAGAAGCAAGCATTGACTGTGAAGTATAATAGAATTACTATGATTAAGTATCACATTAGGTTCTGAGCTTCCTGGCAGTCAGGGCAAAAAGGGATACTGATTTGCTGGTCCATGTAATGTGTGATAGGAAGCAGATTCTCCAAGAAGTATACTTTCTTGCTGGCATTAAGTTTCCTTTAAGAGTCTTTTTAGAGGAACTTTCAAAACATAATACAGTGTGTTTGACAATTTTTCAAATAGCAAAAGCAGAGGCTATTCTGATACAGCTTTTCTTGCTATGGTCTTTGGCACTCGTCAAGGGCAAACATCATAATGGCAAATCTTTTTTGTTCTTATGGAAATGTACAGGCAGGAATGAAGACGAGCAGGCAAATAGTCAAGAAGAAGCATTTTATTTATATATATCTGGTTGTTTATCTTGGTTGTTCTCCCTGAGCCCTGAATGTGAACCTGGGTCCTTGGGATGCATGTGGACTGAGCTCTGTCGGAGGCCATGGACCCCACTGTACTCCACCAGGAAACACAATAATGGTAAATCTTAATGAGAAAACACAAAGGGGAATGGGGAGCACCTAGACAAATGTGACTGGCATTTTAGCCTCTGGATGGTCCATTCAGTTGTTGACACACTAGATATTTATTAAGTGCCTATTAAGTGCCAGGTTGTAGATGTGGGGGATAGAGAAATAAACAAGCAATGCCTTTCTCTTGGAGTTCAATCTAACCTGATACTAAGAAAGCACTTAGCATCCTAGAGGGCTGACAGGTCCCTGTAGCTCAGCTGCTGTATATGCTGTCTATATCATTGTACCTCTAGATGTCAGTCTCAAGAATCCCACCTCAAATTGCCCCCAGGCAATGAAGAAATGCACCACCTTCACTGCTGGCACCATCCCAGAACAGTGTGGTCACAAAGACAGGACACACATCAGAGCGAGGCAGGAGAACATTTCTTCCTGTGATTCTCATTAGGATGGAGCACATTTTTTTCCGGAATATTCCCCATTTAGCAGACTTCCCTTTTTAGCTCATTAACCAGAATTGACTCACATGCCCACTTCTGAGTCACCTTGGCAAGGGGCATGGAGACACACTTTGACCATCCAGGCCACACCTGGAGGTGGCGCTGGAGCCAGCTTTGCCCTATAGTTATGTGGCCAGGTGGGGAAGGAGGATACAGGATCAAAACTGGGGTTTGTAAGGCAAGGAGTAGATAGATGTTGAGGTAAGCAGCCACAAGCATTTTGGTGTTTCAATGCACCTCCCTAGAAGCAAACACCAGTGTAGTCATCAAGGTGATTGGAACATCTGTCTGCTTGGCTTTCACAGTCAAAGAACTATTTGCCTTATTTCCTGAGTCAGACTTACTATTTCCTATACTTCCTGCCATTTCCTTACTTTAGGCCTTTATTCCAGTTATTATACCCAGTAAAAAAACAAAAACAAAAACAAACCCTCCTAATTTATTTTCCTACCTCTAAATTACTCAAATCTAATCTATCTCCCACACTGTTAGTAGTATAATTTCTTAAAATAAAAAATGCAATATGACTCCCCTGCTTAGTAATTTGTTTAACATCTATAAGAGAAAAACTAAAAAATTCTGAGGAAAAAAAAAAAGAAATCCAAAATCTGGCATGTCCTGGTGGCTCAGATGCTAAGCTGTCAACTGGGGCATGGACCACAAAAAAGTCCAAGGATTCAGGTTTATGACCTGGGGCCGGGGGCAGGAAACCAATGAAAAATAAACAAATAATAACTTTCCCTTCCTTCCTTTCTTCTTCCCTCCCTCCCTCCCTCCCTCCTTCCCTGGATTCCTACCTCTCTCACCCTTCCCTCCCTTCCTTCTTTCCTTCCTTCAAAATTCTTCTTCCTCCTCTCCCTCACTTAAAAAAAAAAAAATCTAAGTTCTAAATAAATGGAGTCTTTTGGATAAGAAGACTCAATATTGGTAAGATATCATTTCTTCCCAAATTGATCTATAGATTTAATGTAATTCCAGTAAAAATCATAGCAGTTCATTTTGTGAATATTAATAAATTGATTAGATGATTTTTATGGAATGGCAAAGATCCAGAAGGGAGTCAACGTAATACTGAAGAACAGTGAAGTTGGAAAATTGATAGTAATTGACTTCTAAACTTCCCATAAAGATATGGAAAGTTGAGAAAATATGATATCAGCAAAACAGATCAATGAACACAGAAGAGACCCACAGAAGTAGATTGAAATACAGTAAACTGATCTCTGACAAGGAAGCACAAGGAATTCAGTGGAGAAATGACAGTCCTTGCGACAAATGGTGATAAACAACTGGACAATCACATGCAAACAAATGAATCTGGATACGGCCTTACACTAGTCACAAAAATTAACTCAAATTAAATCAATGACCTAAGTATAAAATTTAAATCTACGGAGCTTGTAGAGGCTAACACAGAAGAAAATCTAGATGACCCTAAGTTGAGTGATGATTTTTTAGATACACTAACAAAAACGTGATCCATGAAAGAAAATTTGATTAAGTTGAATTTTATTAAAATTAAAAATTTCTGCTCTGCAAAAGATACCATTAAGAAAAGGAAGAAACAAGTGACATAACGGGAGAAAATATTTGCGAAACATATTATCTGATAAAGATATCTTTGTACACAAAATGCTCTTAAAACTCAACAATAAGAAAATAAACAAATTGATTTAAAAATGGGCAAAAGATCTGATCAGATACTCTGCTAAAGAAGATGACAAATAAGCATAAGAAAATATGATCAATAGCATGTATCAGCAGGGAATCACAATTCAGAATCAGATACCAGTACCTACCTATTAGAATGGCTAGCCACAGACAATAGCAATATTGATGAAAAGAGGAAGTACAGAATGCAAAATGGTATAAACACTTTGGAAGACAGTTTTACTGTTTCTTACAAAACAAACGTAATCTTAGCATATGAAACAAAAATGTGCTTCTTGGCATTTTATACAACTGAGTTGAAAATTTATGTGCACACAAAACCCTGCCTTATTCCAACTTGCCAAAAACTTGGAAACTACTGAGATATACTTTAATAGGTGAATAGATAAACTGAGGTACATCCATACAATGGACTATAACTTTGAAAGGTAAATAAATGAGCTATGAAGCTATGAAAAGAAATGGAGAAATCTTAAATTTATCTTGCTAAGTGAAAGAACCCAGTCTGAAAAGCTACAGTACTTTGAGATTCCATCTATACGACGTTCTGGAACACACAAAACATAGAGACAGTAAATATCAGTGAAGGGATCCAGGGGAGGCGGAAAAAGGGATCTGGGGATTTTGAGGTCAATAAAGCTATTGTATTGAATGAAGCTATTGTATTATACTGTAATGGTAGATATAATGGCATTATATCAAAACTCATAGAGTATACTACACAGGAATGAACACTCAGGCCAACTATGAACTTCAGTTCACAATAATGCATTAAAAATAGTTTACCAATTGGAATAAATTGCCTCACTAATTTAAGATGTTAATAATAGGGGAAACTGTGTGAGTTGGAGGGAGAGGTGGGGAGAGAGGCTGTATGTAGGAACACTTTGTACTTTGTGCCCATTTTTTTCTGTAAAACTAAAGTTACTCTAAAAATAAAGTCTATTAATTAAAAAAAATCTTTCAGTGCACCCTCATCGTTCAGGCAACTGAGCCGGCGGCTAGAGTGTGGACCATGTGAAAAGCCCAGGGAGGGACTTGGGTTCATGATCCGGGGCCAGGGGGAACAACAAAAATGAGCACATAAATTAATAAAAATGCTTCTGCCTCCTTTTTCTTCCTTTCTACCTGCCTGTCTTCCTTTTTCTTCAACAACAACAACAACAAAAACCTTCAGCATGACACAGAAAACTCTTCACCATTAGGGCAGCACCAACCTCTCTGGCCTTAGCTCCACAAATTCTCACCATACATCCTTTGCATTTTTGATCTTCACATTGTTCTGGAACATTCTATGCCAATTTTTGAGTCTACACCATTGCATTTTGCTGGGAATACAGTTTTCTTTATTCACTGATTGACAAAATCCTATCAATTAAAGTCAGCCTTGCTTGCCTGCCAAGTCCCCATCTTAGAGAAGCTGACGGTCTGTTGGAGAGGCAGGCAACAATGCAAACCTGCTTTGTAAATCTTTTACTAACATGTTCAGATTTATTCAGCCTTGCTATTTATGGTCCAGTTTCAGAAATATCTTTATTGCTATAAGAGGACTTCTGGAAGCTTCCCTGTTTCTTTGAATGGTACTGTTGTGACTACCTAATGGGGGAGGGATTTAAATAGGTTTTGGAGTATTGACTACCATGTGTATTTCCAAAGTAAATAGTGTGCCCCTTCTACAAGGTAACAAGAGAGGCTCAATGCCTTGGCAATGCTTCAGGAATTTGGGTAACTTTGCTCCACTAGAAGATGGCAAAATTGATATTCAAGCTTAGGATTTGGAAGACCAGAATTCTACCACCTTCTGGTGGCTTCCTAATCCATCCAGAAGATACCCCCAGCATGGAGCTGCTTTAAGGTTGGACACTGGTTTGTTCAAAGAGCCAAACTGAAATCTAGCAGGGTCTGTCTATGAAAAGGTTTGAAGAGATCCCCCAACTTCATGAATAAATGAAGACACTGCACCCAGGCTTCTCCAAGCCTGAGTGTGGCGGACAGAGGGCGGCCACACTATTTTGCTGCATTCTCTGCCCAGCACAGTGTGTGACCTGCAGCAGATGCACCTTTAAGTATTTGCTGAACAAGTAAAAATATTTTAAATTGACCTTATGTTTATCCAGCACTTACTCCTGCTCTGTCTCTGATATATTAGCTTTAAGGATGGTGTAGATGGTAGTCACAGCTCTCAGTTTATGATAAAGGAGTCAGGGCCAGAATCTAAATCTTCTCATTCTTGCTTAGTCCCGGACACTTGCTCTGTGTCTCAGAGCTGCCCTTGAAGAAGCAAAAACTCAGTGAATAGAGAAGTCCAGGGGAAGAAGCTAACCATTACCAAGAATTTGCCTCTGTATTATCTATTTAATGTTCACAACAGTTCTGGTGGGGCAGAGACCCATATTTCCATTTTACAAATGAGAAAACTGAGGCTCACCAAAGTTGTCACTTGTCTAAGGTCACAAGTTTATAGGCGCCAGAGCCTAGAGTCAAAGCGAGTTCCATGGGACTCCAAAACCCATGCCTTTTCTGTAAATGATGCCAATTCCGAGTTTTCTGGATTATTCAGAAGCTTTGAAAGAGTTCTATGAAATAAGTCTGTTATTCTGGGGATGGAAACGGGTTCCCTGCTGCTACTTAAATAGGAATGAGACAATGGTGACGTGTCAGGTGACGTGAGGACAGAGGAGACTTCAGGACCTGGTGCTGCAGTGGCTCAAGGGCCAGGCTGATTTCTGGCACACTCAGCCTCTGTCCCACCCAGGCCTATGCCTGTGACTTGGGACCCCTTTCTGGAAGCCACCGTCAAGATGGCGCCCACAAGGGGAAGTGGGAGCCTGGAAATCGCTTTTAAAAAGGTTTGTTTGCATTTAACCTGGAGAAAGACCAAGGAAGTTTCTGATGGTTGATAAAACATGGAAAGTCCTGACAGTTGAGAAGTGATGAATTTACCCGACGTGTTTCAGGAAGTACAGCCATGAGCAAGGTACAAGAAAGGAGTTCAAACCCCAACTGCAAAGCGCTGGTGAAAAGGTCACTTATGACACTGTCGGCTCCCTATGTTTGCTCCTTCTTGCCTTCCTGTGTCTCCCCTCCATGAAACCTTGTCAGGGATGTGAGCAAGGAATGGCTAATGTCTTGGCCCCAGAGCTCTCAAAGCACTTGCTGGAGGCCATAGCTTACATGCTAAGCCTTTGTTGGGGTGGAAGGTGCGACCCAGGTAAGCAAATATGAGGGGAAAGTGGAGCAGAGCAGGGCAGTGGCAGCTTCTGCTCAGTCTTGTGGGCCTTCGGAAGGTACTGCACCCCAGAAGAGTGCCTCCAGGCAGAAGGAGCCCTGAATTGTCCCCCATCCCCGTCTCCCACTGGCCAGTCGGCTGATGGGCGGTTCACTGTCCTGCGCTGTGGATTGTGTGTTATCCAAGCTTGGAAAGGCCTGTGGGGAAGCCAGGGAGACCTAGGGAACCACCTGGTCAGTGGGCACCTCCACTTGTCACCGGGTGCCACCAAGACCCTGGGAACAGTCAATCTGTTGCTAGGGTCACTCTGGCCAGAATGCAGAATGCAACGCAAGCACACAGGTGGGACACAAGCTGAGTCCTCTCTCTCCTCTGAACCGGAACTCAAATCAAAAGGGGAAATAGCTTAAGAAGACGGGAAGGACGAGAAGAGAACTGATGCTTAATCCGGCGGGCGTGCGGGTGGGCGGGCGTGCACAGTGATGGACTTTGATCACTTATGATGAACCAGTTTGCATTCATTACATTATTTAATTTCTCAATCCCTGTGGAGGAGACATTATTGTTCATATTTTACAGATGGAAAAACTGAGCTCAGAGGCGTTAAGTAACTGGTTTAAGATGCCTCCAGTAGGCAAATGAGAAGGGAGGATGGAATCAGAAGTGTCTTGGCCGAGAGCTTCTGCTCCTGACCACATGGCAGCCTCTCACCCAGGACCAGTGCTCCTGCAGGAGGGGCCTTCAGATACAAACCCGAGGGCAGGAGCTGCCAGGACCAGCTCCATCTGACTATCCGCAGTTGTCTGGAGAAAGCAAACAGGTTATGATGGTAGAATGTAAAGGCATGTTGGGCAAAGACTTAGTGAGGACCTGAACCTAGAATCATCTGAGCTTATAACAAAAATTACACCTTTTTATCTGAACGTGTAGGTAGTGCGCTGTTTGGGAAGCTTCCTGCTGATCTCTGAAGGCAAAGAAGCTGAGCTGTTCCTAAGTGGGGAACATGGAGTTGTGGGTACTGGGGGCTGCTCTGGAGGAATCCGTGCCCAGGAGAGCAAGCCCAGGGCCGGGGCATGAGGATCTGGAAGCAGTGGGGCAGCATTTGAACCACAGGCACCCTGCACACGAGAGGAAGCACGACAGAATATGAATGATTTAACAAAAACAAACAACAAGAGAAAAGCAGCATCAGGATGCTGAGATCTCCTTCTCTTTTCTGGTATTTACCAAATTCCCTCCAGAGCACTCAGTGATAGTGAGAGATACCCTGTGATGAAGTCAATCACTGCCAGTGTCCAGAGGACACAAAAGGGGTGAATGGATTTCTCTGCAATCCTAACAAGGTTCCTGTGGATGGTGTCTGTAAATAACTTGGAAAGATGGACAAAGATGAAATATTTTTCTCCCTCCAAAGCAGGATATCTTGAAGATCAAGTCTAAGTTAACAAAGTCAAAAGGATATGCAACTGTTTGGCCACCATGGGCTGGAGTGAAGAGAAGCTTGCAATTGTTGGTCTGACCCAACCCCAGCATGGGAGTCACTGTTCGAGATTCTGGAATGTGCTTAGGGCAGAGAATCTGGGGACTGTCTGAAACTGCGAAGTCATCTCAAAGATTGCCTTTCCAGGCCTGGGCTGAGACATCCTAATAGACTAAGTAGGCTGTAGGATGGAATAGGGTTCTCATTATGGATTTAGCATTTGATTGCCATTTGGAGGGCTAAATACCATCTGAGAACAAACATGAACAAACATGAAGTCCTTTGATAGATGGCCCTGATTGTCTCCCTCTGCCATGCTGTCTCCCCAGTTCTCCCATTTATGAGGCACCCAGACCTACTTATCTGCCAAACACACTGCCTTGGAGCCTCCAAGCTTTCACCCGTGTTGTTCTCTCAGCCTGAACACCTTACATTCTCTTTGGCTTAGTTAATCCCTGATCGTCTTCATCTTATCCTCCTCTAGAAAGTCTTCCATTTCCTCTAAACCGGTGATTCCATCATCCTAATGCGCAGCCATGCTTGTTCCAAGATAGCTTTTATTGAATTGGCATTTAACTGTTGACCCGACTGTCTCGATTCTGCAACTGGAAACTTCTGGGGCAGCATCCACTCACTACCAGCTCCAGGTACAGGCAGGTACAGGGCCAATTACACGTTCGCTGGTTGAAAAATGGATGCTGATAAAAACAAATTTTTTTTCAGTAACTAGATAAGCAAAGTGTATTTATATTGGTATATATGTCTTATATATTATTATAGATAATATATTATGATACAGTTAAGGGTAATTGCCATATATCACTATATAAAAAGGGTAGTACAAACTCAATTCATATTTAATTATTGGAATTCAGAAGTGGGGCTAGAGGAGTTTGGGATGAATTTATGGAAACTTGACCTTAGAAGGAAACTTGAGGTAAGTATTAAAATGGTTAAGGAAGGAAGGGTCTAGAGGAAGGGTGAGTAGGATTAGACTAGCCTGTGGGAAGGGTGTATCTTTGAAGGCTGTGGAAACCTGGCCAACAACTTTGGGCTTTAACTTATAGGCGGGGGTGGTATGCAAGAAGTGTAAGAAGGATGAATTTGGGGTCTTGCAAGATCATTTGGAGGTGGGGAGTTTGGCTGGGGGTTACAACAATTGTACCATAGACAACCTAGAGGAAGTAATAATCACAAAATGTTTATAACAGCATTCTAGTCTAGGTTACATTATTGTCTCAATTCCTCGCCCCCTCCGCACCCCCCCCCCCAGTAATAGGGTTGTACATTCACAGCTTTGTCATGGCCTCGTGAGGGAGAGTGAGCCTTCTTCATCTCTTGACTTTGGGCTTGGCCAAGTGACTTTCTTTCATCAGTGGGATGTTATCATATGTGATGCCTGCAGAGGACAGAAATATGCAGGTATGGTTGGGCTTTCTTTGTGGCTTTCTGCCATTGCAATAGAAGGGTATGTTTTAGTGATTCCAGAAGACTGGAGATACTTTGAACCAACAAGAGCCAAGCCCAGCTGAACCCCACCGAGACCAGCTGAGCTCCAATCTAATTACAGATGTATAAGCGAGAAACAAGTTTTTGCTACGTCTGATGGGACAGGGTGAGGAGGACAGGGAGGAACAGAATGACACACCAATGATGTTGAAGAGCCCGGACTAGAAAGAGCTGAGGCCTTGAGAAGGCAGCCGTATAGGATTTCAGATAGGGGCAGGATTGGTTTACAATGGAACGAGGTTTTAGAAAGGGAGGATGGGAAGAGTGGCAAAGAAGAGGTGAATCTGATGGTGAGGAGGAGAGAGATACTTTCTAATGGTTTCTAATTTCTCATTTAAATATGATAAAGCCAAGAGGTGGAGGGAAGGAGGCCAGGGCTTGGAGAGAACAAAGCTTGAGATGACTGTCTTGGAGAGAGATAAGCTTCTCAGGCTTGCTAGGCAGTGTTAAGAACCCCTGGCAGTCTCAAGTTCTCTAGAATATACCCTTTTTTCTTCATTTGCACTGTCATTTCCTAGTTCAGCCATATCATCCCCTCTCTGGGGTTGCAGCCACTTCCAAATGGTTTCTCTTCATCTTGCTCTATTATCAGCCTACTTTCTACATTACATTTGTCATGATAATTCTAATTCATATGGCATCATACCCCAGTTTAAATTGCTTTCAGTGGTTTCCCACTTCCTCAAGATACAATCCAAAGGCACACCCTGAGGCTTATGCAGCTGGGGCAGCTGGGGCACAGACGCATAAACCCCAGTGACCTGGATTCAAGTCCCAGGGCTGGCGATATTAAAAAACGTCTATGCAATCTACTCTTTAATGTGGCTCTAAAGATCCTTTATGATCTACTCCATTGATCCATGCCTGTTTTACAACTTTATCTCTTGCCACCTCCACTTCAAATTCTGCCTTTCAACTATTCAGGGTTACTTCAGATTCCTCGAGTATGCTCTCCTCTCTCCTCCTACTCCTGTCCCCTGCTAACTCTCCTCCTTCTCTCAGTCTAATCTCTGTTTTCTCTGGCATCCCCTGTAGAGGATTCCTGTAAAATCCTCTATACTCCCCTTATTATAGTAGTTACCACATTATAATGTAATCACTTCTTCAGCAGTTTCACTTCTGGGTATTTATCTGAAGAAAAGGAAAACACGAACTCGGAAAGATAGTTGTGCTTTCATGTTTATTCTAGCATTATTTACAATTGCCAAGACATGGAAACAACCTAAGCCCATGGATGAATGAATGGAGAAAGACATACAATGGAATATTACTGGAACATATTAAAGAAGGAAATCTTGCCACCTGCGACAACATGGATGGAACTTGAGGGCATTATACTAAGTGAAATAAGACAGAGAAAGAAAAATACTGTAGGATCTCACTTGTATTTAGAATATATATATATATATATATATATATATACGTCTCAAAATAACCAAACTCATGGATGCAGAGAACAGGTGGATGAGTGCCAGAGGCTTGGGGAGGGAAGCATGGATAAAGTGAAGGTGATCAAAAGGTAAAAACTTCCAGTTAAAAGTAAATACGTCATGGAGATGTCATGTATAGCATGTGACTATAATTAATACTGGATGGCATAGATAGTCAAAGTTATTATCACAAGAAAAAATTTTCTATGTATGATGATTGATATTAGCTAGACTTACTGTGGTGATTATTTCTCAGCATATACAAATAGCAAATCATTATGTTATATAACTGAAATGAATATAGAGTTCTATGGCAATTAAAAAATGTAATTGTCGCTTTCCTTCTCTTTATACGGCCATAAATCCCCAAGATTTGTAGAACAACTTTTTTTCATATTACCTAACACATAGCAGATACTTAAAAAAAAAAAAAAACAAAAAAAAAAACCCTTTTAAATAAGTGAATAAATGAAAGGATTAAATGTTAATGTCTGCGCTGGAGGTCACAAGTAACTCAAAGCTTGGGAGTAGTTGACTGCTTCCCCTCAAGGCAGAATCCCATTGAACTTGGCCCTGGTGACATCGGGGAGCACTCTTGGACAGCCGTCCAATGCAGCTCCCCGTTTCATGCTCTGGTCCTCCCGTGGACTTCTGGCATCCAGCGTAAATGACAGGAGTCTCTGTGAGGGATCCCCACAGGCGAATCTCCACCGTGTCTTTCTGCTTCCAGTCACCATCTCTCTCTTCTGTGATCTGTGGTCTATAAATGACTTTCCAGCTTCTGAAAGATTTGGGACAGTGTAAATATCAGAGTCTTGTGGGTCATTTGATTTTGAGTTTCCAGAAATTTTTTCTTAAAGCTCTTCTTTCTTATAGAATAAGCAACTTTGCTTCCATTCCAACCCTCCAGCCACCTTCATCCCAAGGACGTATGTCACTCACATCCACCTTGTCTCAAATGATAGTGGAAAAGTGGAAGATGCTCTGGTTTCTGTTTTGTGGTTCCTTACTCTCTGAAGGTTCTCTGATCTGTTTTGGGAGCATGTTGATTCCATCAGCTCACGCACACAGATCCCATTCCCGCCACCCAGCCATGATCACTTTTCACCTTTAACCTACTTCCCTGAAGACGGAAGGTTCCTTTCTCAGTTCTGGTCTTCCCACCAGCTTCTGAGTCCTCAGCAGGTAAAATCAGCTGCCTTTCACTCTTCTGATCCATGTCCCAGTCACGCACTGACTGACATGTTCTAAACTTGACAGACATAGCCATTGACCTTTGCTCGTACAGAGGAAATAAAATAATCCCCAGCCCTTGATTTTATGTTTGTTGACCTCACTGCCTCTAAAGTCTTTTTGGACAGTCTTGAATTACCAATTTGTTCATTTATGAATGAGCATTTACTTTTTGGCGCAAAAGAAACTATTTGTGGTGCATCCTGGTGAACTATGTTCACTGTCTCTGACTGGCACAAGCCATATACATCCCGAGGACCCAGATTTGAGACCTGGGGCCAAGGGAACAACCAAAATGCACAACTAAATAAAAATAAATGCTTCTTCCTCCTCTTTCCCTGCCTGCCTGCCTACTCACCTTCATTCCCGCCTGCACCTTCCCTTTATTTATTTATTTATTTATTTATTTATTTATTTATTTATTTATTTATTTATTTATTTTTCGAGGAGGAAGAAGCACTTTATTTATTTTTATTTAGTGGCTCACATTGGTTGTTCTCCCCCTGCACCTTTCCTTTAAAAATTAAAAAGGCTATGAGTTCCTGTATAGAGTTTGTAAGTAAGCTTTTCAAAAACAAAAAGAAAAGAAAAAGAAAAAAGAGGCGTTTTTCATGTCTGTGATTGAAGTGTAGCAGACACTGTGTATTGGTGTTCCACATTTATTCCAAATCCTTCTAGAATGACTTTGTACTGCCGAGACCGGGAAATGAAAACTATTTCCCAGATGTCCACACTGCGAGGATTCCAGATGTGAGCTTGCTCAGCCCTTCAGATGCACTCACGTGGGATTTGGAAAGTGGGCATGAGATACAGCCCTCATTTCTGCTCTTTTTTCAGGCAAAAACCTCGGACACATTTAATCTCCTGTGTTTGGTCACTAGATTCGTGTGTGTTAAAGGCGGTGGTGGTCAGTCCTTTGCTTGTTTGGATCTGAGCTGCCACTGGGAGAGTCTGCTTGCAGCAGATGTGGGACCTCTATGGCTTCCTAACAGTGGCTGTGGTGTCACTGTCCTGGAGGTCCTGGAAGAGTAGGAGCTTCTTATTGGGTTGACAGTTTTCTGGAGCTCTGTTGGTGGCCATTTCTGCAGAGCAGCATTGAGCATCATCCGGGAAGGACTGAGTGTAGAGCCTGTCTCTCCAGCTGTCCCAGTGGTTCCGTATCTAATGCCTCACAATTCTCTTTCTGCGGCAGTCAGCTCAAATGGGTTCTGTTCCCTGCAACCGGTCTCTGACTGATATACCATGGGAGCAATTATTTGCAGTGTTAGATATAGCTTCTGACTAGAAAGACTCTAAAGCAAGAGAAGCAGGTATCTCTGAAGAGAGGCAAGACTGGGATTTTTTACTGGCAGTGGCAGCTAAGCCAGAGACACATCAGGGGTCTCACCCTTTTTGGTGTGTGTGCAACTTTCTGCGATGGCAACACCAGGACTTTGAGGGATAGGTGGGAGGCTGAGCTCTGGAGAACCTCACTTTCCCATTAAATTTGACCTCATCCTAAAACTCAGCTGTCCATGTATATGTCAGCAAGTCAAGTTCTTGGGCCATTATCTTTCTAGCTATAAGTGGCCTCTTCCCATTCTCTTCCCTTCCTTCGTGCTCAGGTCCCTCACCGCCACCACCGCCTGTTCACCCCCCAACCAAGGAGGAGTCCATTCGTAAAGAAATGACGTGATCGAAACAAACAAAATGCAAAGGAGAAAAGAGCACAGGATCTGCAGTAGAGAATATCCCTGAGAGAAGGGATCATTCTTCCTTTCTGAAAAGTATAAGAGGGAAAAAGAAATTCAGGCGGTGGCAGAGATGTTCACCACAAAACAGGCCTAGGAATGGCCAAGTTACTCCTCATTCATACGTCCAGATTTGCTACCTCTGTGGTTTTAAGATCAGGCAACAGGTGCTCATCGTAAACAGTTCAAAGCTCAAAGGGCATAGGTCAAGTCTCCTGCTCTCCAGAGCGTCTGCTTTTTCCCACCCAGAGGCCAGCTCTGTGGCGAGTTTCTTCCCTGGCTCATTTTCCCAGTGCGGCTCCTCTGATCTGGGGGTTCTGTGGGGCACAGGAAGTGGGGGAAGAAGAGGAGAGTCTCTGGTGGAATCAGAGTTGTAACAAGCAGGAGTCCAGGATCCCTTCCTGCCAGTGCCTGGCCAAGGGTCTCATCGCAGTGTGCTGAGGTGTTTACATCTCAGAAAAAAACTTTTTTCTCAGAATTATTGTTTGTTCGGTTTTATGATATTGTGATATTGTGGTTTATTCCCACAGCTGTCCCTTCAGCTGCAAATTAGACTGTGTATGAATGTTTGTTTGTATATGTCATGTTTCTGTCCTTTTCGG